>JAHLSL010013373.1:1031574-1045946 GCA_025920805.1 Petroica traversi
AGACCTCCCAGAGGTTTCCTCCAAAATATTTGCCCTAAACCAGGACACAGATGCACCTTTCTCCATAACAAGAATCAAAGGTACTTCATTGATGTGCCTACAGATTTATATAATATTGCAGAAGCAAGCAAGATACTGTCTCCCTTCCCCCTGCTCATCCCACTAGCAATTTTCCAGGTATAAATCTACTGAGAGACCCTATGTGCTCTGATGAGCACACCCTATGTGTTCTCCTGCATTATAATCATTCTCCACCTTTGTTTAGGTAAATTGAATATACTAATCTCAGGTTTTCTCTGATCACCACTTTCTTCACCTGCAAATTTTATGACAAGCCACAACTTTATTTTTCAACATCTTCCAAAAGATGCAGACAGTGTGTGCACTTTTCACATGTCCTTCTCAGCCACTCCTCACTCACTGGTGAAATCAACTCTCCTCACAGTCAGAATATTCAGTTTTATGGATTTGGAGGTCACTGTAGATGATTTTGCTGCAATGTTACATTAGGTTCTCTTGCAGAATTGCTTGTTAACTATGACTTTTAGATCCTTTTTATAATTTATCCTTGCCAAAATACTATTCTGCTCTTACAGAGATGAGACTTGCATTTCTCACTGCTTGGTATACAACCAATTCTGACTGCACTTAAAAACTGCATTTTGTTTAAATGAGTTCAGTTTCTAAATTTTTTCAAGTTGCTATCTAGGCCTTTTTGCAGCGGGTCACTTGCCCATTTATTAACAGCAAATCTATTGATCTCTAGATCATAAGGTATTGAAAAGCATTGGATGGAACGCTCTGAAAAACTGCAGTAGAAATATTTCTGTTCAGTCATGCTAAAAAGTGACTAATTTTTGTGCATGACTATCTTAACATGAGTTTGAATGATAATTAGTGGCAAAAAAATTGTAGCTATATTTGTGCAGCATTACATCAGCTCCCAGTAATGCTGCCACTAGCACAAAAGGAGAAGGCCAGGCTTATGCCCTAAATCTCCCACTTGTACCTAAACATATCAGAATTATTATATGAAGCCACTAAATTTTTTTCATTCTTATTTGAATAATATACATCAAGAGATCTGCAAGTCAACATTTTGCCTTTGTCAGCACTATTTCTCATATAAATTCTTCTTTAGCAATTGACGTGTTTAACTGGTTCTGCAGTCACTTGCTCCTGGACAAAAATAGCATTGAAATAAACTGCATTATCTTACAAACCTTATATTAGTTGCATCCTCTACTGAGAATATATTTTTACAATCACAGCAGAAAATGTTACAGGCCACCAACTCCAACATAACACGTTGAGCACATTCAGACAATTTATTGCAATTTTTCATAGACAATTTCCCTGTCACAGTTTTGCTTGGGTTTTTTCATAATTCATCAGTGACTGTAACAAAGACTTATCAAGGTCTCACCCCGACTGTGACATTTTATATCTTCCTCTACAGAGTAAAGGCTGAGCAAAACTGGGACAGTAACCTACAATAGTGTCTGCCCTACAGGGAATGAGAATGGGTAGTTATCACATGCACAGATTTAGATTTCCTATACTCACCTAACACAAGTATTTTTAAAATAGTCATAATAATAAAATGTCTCCTCCCTTAGAAAAAAAAATTAAGAAGGAGGGGAAAAAAATTAAGCTAGAAATACTATATTAAGATTAAAATACTAATACTAGTCTCCCATGGGAAAATATGAGGTCAAACCCAAATTAACACACACCTCCAGAACATCCTGCTAAAATCTGCAGTCATCAATACTCAAAAGTTTAACCCCACTTTGGCTTTGGCTCCAGCTGCACCATCTTCAAAAGAAAAGGATAAACACCCTGATAATTGCAGTGTAAATGGAGGATGGCAGGTTGGAAAACTGCCATTAGGTAACAGGGCAACATGGTACTCCATGGGTCAAAGAAAATAACCAGGCAAGAAAAAGAACGAGAGATAATGTGAGTCTGAAAGTTCTTTCATCTAACAACAGCTGTGACTGGATGTTATCAGTACAAATCTTGTTCAGAAAATATGTATCCAGGTACAGGACCATTCACATAAGACCAAGTTTGCAATTAAACACTGAATATATTCCAACCAGAAAAAGAATGCAAAGAATAAAAAAGCTGACCAAAATCTTCAGAGGGAATCTCCAGCAATGAAACAGGCACATTCACCATCTAGTAATTCTAGTTATGATGAATTTCCTATACAAATGTAAGGTGAAGTTCTTTACAAATCTAAAATGCCAGCTGATGCTTTAAATAGTTGCTTAATACTGCCTACCAGCAAAACACTCAGTGGAAGAAAGCTTGTTTTGCTAGAGTCCATGTAAAAAACAAAAAAACAACCAAAAAGAACAAATGTAAAATAAATTAAAAAATCTGCAACCAAATTTTCAAGATTGAGATACTTTCATATATTCATCCTTCAGGTACTTTTGACTGTCTCATGAGATCTTTTTCTTGGTTTTCATGAACTTTTCATTCATTTATATAGTACTCAAATCAGATTTAAGACTTCAAGAAGCCCCTTGCAGATTAGTTTCTATCTATTTCAGATATTCTGATTCTTATATCTCAATATGGATATTGTTATAACCATTCTGATGTTTAAAAATCAGTAAGGAAAACAGCAGAAAAAGTCAGCAATTGTAGCAGCAGTCCTTGAGACCCCATGATTGTGATTCTGCTTTCAATTTTCACAGGGCATCAAACAGTTTCTCATTGTAGAAGTAACCAAGTATGGCATCTGGCTAGCTGGCACTGGCTAGAAGGCGCACACAGCCTTGCAGCCATTTAGGATTTTAGCGGGCACTTAAGGAGCACGTTTAGTATCTGAAACATCACTGTTGGCACTGAAAGACACAGATATTTACAATATTCACTGCTGATGCTCATTAAGGTACAGGATGACATTTCTGAAACAGTACACATTACCAGTAAAAGCACTGTCATTCACTTATAAACAACCATTGAAATAATCATCATGAAAATAATTTTTTAAAGCAACAAAATCAAAATAGTAAAATAATGCATTTGCTAGAAAGCATGGAAATAACAATACAATTCCAGTGCCAGCTGCATGCACTTTGGAAGGATTAACAGCTTGGTTTAGTGACTACTATTAGTATTGTGTTCATCTTCCGCCACTAGGCAACAGTCTGCTGGATTATGTTGTAGGGTTACCTGAAAGCATGTTGAAAATATTTTCAAGAAATCCTCAATTTTTCTCCTTTGACAAGTAACTAGAACTTAATTTTATTGATATTAATCTCGAGTGGCAGGCAATATAAAAGAGCTACTTATAACCACTCCTAAAGAATTATTTATAGACTTCTAGTAAGTTTAATGAAAGAGATAATGAGTATAAACAAGCATAACTTACATAACACATTGGTATTTCTTTCAGAACTATTATATAATGATATAATTAAATACAACTGAAATAGTAAGAGTTTATTCACACAAATCACTACTCCAACAGGTCACCATCTCCCTCAGGCATGCTACAAGACAAGACAGTAAAGCAATGGCTGAAACACTTGTCATCACTACAACCACTGGATTTTGCCTACAGAAATGAGATACTTGCTAACTGCTAAAATAAATGGAATCTACTTCAGAGTTTCCTTACTATAATAGAACTGCTGAAGGATTTTTCATTTTTTCTAGATATATATGAAGAACAGGTTTACTTGCCTACCTAACATAGTTTCTCCTCATGAGATCCAGTTTCAGAAAGGCAGAAAGCCATGCTCTTCTCCTTGCTCCCTGTTTAATTTAAGAAGGCTGCTGCACGAGTCCTCTGCCTTCATCTACAGGACCATCTGCTCAGGGACATTCTGTAAAAGCAATCTTCTACTTACGTGTCCAATTAACCCCAGCATTTGGAGTGTCACTGTCCACAGAGCCTCTGAATCTAGGCAATCTTGAAGTTAAGTCACTGGTCCCTCATCCAGAAAAGCAACAAGTTAATCAGTTTCTCTACCTTTCTGCATGATGAGGCACTATTTTACGACTAAATGCTACCCAGCTGTATATTTTTAATACATTACCTTACATTTCAGGACAATATGCTGCTCACATCTCCTCCACTACACCTGAGTACATTAAAATGCTTTTGGTGGACAGAACACTTCATCCCAAACAGAATAAGGATTTGACAGAATGTCCTGGTTTCTTTAAGCTAATCCCCTTACTGGACCAGGGCTAAACAAACAGAGTACACGCACGAAACACAAATACGTAAATTACGCAACAGCATCAGCAAATGCCTTAGACTAAGACAGAGAAACCTGACCTCCTGGCATTACATGGGGCACATATTCTCATTCCCCAGTTTTGTGATAAACCACTTCTCTTCGTGATCGCACAAAAGATATTCCAGTTCAGAGTTTGACAGCAGCACAGAAAATAACTGATAAAACGATGAAACTGCCACTGAGAAGAGACACAGACTTCCTAATGCCATGTGACTGAAGTGCAGTGACACCTCAAGTTTCTTTTGTTGTAGCAATGATGTACACAAATGACAAATACATTACACATACTCCTGCATGTAGGCATGTCTCATCAGACAAGAGGACACAGCTGTCAGCTGTGCCAGGGAAGGTTTAGGTTTGTCACTAGGAAGTTCTTTACAGAAAGAGTGATGGGGCATTAGAATGGGCTGTTCAGGGAGGTGGTGGAGTCACTGTCCCTGGAGGTGTTTAAGACTAGACACGGCAATCAATGCCATAGTTTAGTTGGCAAGGTGGTGTTGAATCATAGGCTGGATTTGATAACCTCAAAGGTCTTCTCCAACCTAGATGATTCTGAGATAAGAATGTACACACACACTTGTTTAATTATTTCAAAGAAAATTTACACATGGAAGCCAAAAATCTCACAGTGGAATAAATCTGAACTAGGTTAGGGTTAGTTAGTGAATAGGTAATTATGTTACCTAGCTTCCAAGTTCAAAAGGTACAAGAGTACTCATTCATACTGCATGAGGAAATTTATTCTTTATTATTATTAAAATAATGTATTTGTTTAAATATGTACATAATATTGGGCTGAGGTCAAAGACATAAATTAAAACTTCTACAGGGGAAGACTTGGCACCTTTAAGGAAAGATGGTTACTTTTGAGGCTCTGTTCCACCTAATGAAGCAAATTTGCACTGCACTTCATTTTGGATGTCTCAACACTGCAAAGTGCAGCATTTATTATAATTTAAGCC
The DNA here is from genome assembly GCA_025920805.1 of Petroica traversi. NCBI lineage: Eukaryota > Metazoa > Chordata > Aves > Passeriformes > Petroicidae > Petroica > Petroica traversi. Next base: position 1,036,805 of record JAHLSL010013373.1, read on the forward strand.
ATAAGCTATACAGTTTTTCAAAAGCAGAATCATGCCTCCTAATTTTGGCCAAAATGTCATTTTTTGTATGTTTTCGGTATTATGCACCTTGGTGGCTGCAGCTGATTACAATTTACTTCAAGCTACCTACGTAGCTCAGCTGTGGAGCTAAACTTAGCCCCATCTGGATAAACTGCCAAGAGAACCTGCAGCAGTGCTTGTGCTGGTTATCCCAAGACAACATCCTTATTACTGAAGCTACAACACTTGACAGAGAAGTTGATGTTTAATAATTAAATTGCCTTTACCACCATGACATTGATGAGAAAAGTATAGTATTACCATAGAAACTGAAGCAAAAAGACAAGACGTGGTGAAATTATTTCAGAGAGTTTCCCAGCAGATTTCTCAGCATGCGGGATTGCCATCTCTCCCACAAAAACCCATTACCTATTAAAAGAAGGTACTGGAAGTAAAAGAAAGTACTTAATGGTACAAATAGGTTTACCATAGCACAGGAAAAGTGCAGGGGAAAAATATTTTAAAAATAACTAAAAAAAACCCTAAACACCAAATAGAGAAGCAACTATTAAGTTACTTATAATGATGAGGAGTATTCGGACAAAAAAGATCACTCGGGCTCTCATGAGATGCAGATCATGCAATTACTTCAGCTAAACCATTAAAACCACTTACTCTTTTCTGCAAGGCCTTTTTTTCCTACATTTTCTTAAAGCTCCAAGAATACTTCTGGAAGGACACATGTATTTGCACATGTTCACAACAGACCTTCTTCCTTCACACACCACTTGTACATGTTCACAACAGACCTTCTTCCTTCACACGCCACTTCTCTCAGGTCTACAGCCAAGGTAAATACTTTCACTTATCTTGTAGGCAAAAAACCTAAGATTAGCTTGAGCCTGTGGAATTGAAATTTCCAAATATACTCCCAGCACTGTCTGACTGATGTCTGCCTTGAAAGCAAAGCAGGCACAAGCTCTGCCATTCACATTCTATGCAGCAATCTGACTTCCTACTTCGGTCTGGCAGCTTAACATCAGCTGTGACCTTCAAATAAGCTCAGAAAGATCTGAGCATATAGAAACAGGAATTCAGGCAGATAAAAGAAGTCTGAAAATGTAAGAGGAACTTCCAATATGACAAATATCTGTTCATATTACTCACAAAAATGTCCCAGTCTTCATGAAATTCTAACTACTAAGGGATCATTTGAATCCTTGATTTTGCTGTTTGGTTCTTCTGAAGGTTTTTTTTTTTTTAAATATTAATGTAAGAATTTAGGAAAAAAACTACTTTAAAGTTTGGGGTTTTTCCTTTCTTTTGCTTCTTTATACATTGATGTTAAACAAAAACTAAAATTATGAAAAGTGTTTTGAGTTCACTTCCAATAAAGGTTCTATAGAAAGTAGTAATTAGTTACTAATATGAAAACTTTATTTGCATATCAAAATTCTAAACTTTTTGATAACAAAAGCATTATTATGTTTAGAATCTTGACTGCATTTATCTGTACAGAAATGTGCAAAGTATCTCTCATCTCTTCTAACTTATTTTATCTTTTGACAATATCAAATTTTAGTCCTAGAGGTTGTGAGGAGGCACATTTTGGAAAAAGTTCCTTTTTTTAAACTCACTGAAGTTTAGGGCATATACTTTTTTCATGAGTCTACCATATCAGATTTCTTCGTCTAAATGTGTTCTAATCTATTCATTTTTAATACCACATACTTATTTTTAGGGTTTTACTTTCAAGTACAGCAGTCCTACTTTCTTCTATTTCTTCCATAAATTTCTCCCAAGATTTAATAATGCATACTACTGAAAGGTATTGCAGAATTTTTGATTTTCAGTTTTATTAATATTCCAGAATTAAATTATATATGATACTATTTGCTATTAAAACACAGAGTCTTCCTCTTTTCCCCATCAATTAAAAGCATGAATTCTCCCATTTTTCTAAAAACTCCTTCATTTATTTCTTATATCTAGATTTTGAATAGATTATGGTAGACAGGAAGCCAATCTCCTGTCTTTACATATGCATCCTACACTGCAAAAAAACTCTGCAGTGCCAGATTGGCTGTCTCATTCATTGGTAAAATAAATCCTGTGGATTTCTGCTTTTTCCTCAGGCATAGTGTAGGTCATAAACTTATTATTTCAACTGGGTTTGCTTTGAAAATTTTCTTCTTTAACAGTTATCTTCTTCATATCCTTCAGAACCAGCAGGAGCTGCACACATAGGCCCCTGTCTCAACATCACTGAGTTTTTATCAATACCACTTTTGCCTTCCCTGCTCTTCTTTCTTAGCGCTTTCTTTTGTCAGAAATCTTTGTCTCCCTTATTGTCAGAATTTCCTCTGTAGGCTATCGCTTTTCCTTACTAAATCTCGTGTACTTAAAACTCTCAAAGACAAAACCAACTCTTTGTGTTGCATTAGCACATCAAAAAAAGGCAACTCAATTTGAACACAATCTGACTCTGGTTCAGAAATTTCTGAGTCAAAGCTTAGTAGAGACCAGCAGGATTCATGAGACTAAATTGTAAGTATTCATTTAAAAAAATCAAAGTTCTTTATTCTTATTGGCTTTGTCTTGCTAAATGATAACATGAAACTATTATAGAGTTCCATTTGTACTAAAAAAACCAAGTTAACCAAATTCATTATCTCAATTAAGAGCAGAAGCAGGTAGTAAGATATCAACTGTAAAAACCTCTTCCAAGAAGTACTCCAGTATCTCCCCCACACATACTGGCCACAGTAGTTATGACATACAGTTAGGGTCATTCAGCAACCAATATTACATATACATTTCAACATTACAGATCGTTCTCAACCAAGAATCAAATCTCCTTGAGGTACACATCATCTTCACATGACCCTCTGCATTATCCACCAAGTGCACCCAGGGCACTGGTAGTTGATTATATGGTGGGGCATCCTTAGCACACACCGCCTTTTCTTTCTCCTCTCCTGATAATAATCCAAAATGTTCCTCTTTGGGCCAGTTCATGATCATTTCCAAGATTCCTGAGTGATGGCAATGTCCTGTTTGAGCTCACTGGGTAGTCAGTACAATCCACTTACTCCATGTAGTATCAGTGGCATGATGTGTGTAAGGGAACTTTCCTTTGGACATCCAGCCCAGCACCAGCAGTCAAGGTGCCAGGAGGAGCTGTGCTTCGGTATGAATCATTCCTGAGTCAGATTAAACCCCTTCAATAAACTGTAAGGATCTCACTTTCAGTTAGCTAACTTTGAAAACTCTGCAGATCTTTAATTAATTAAGCAGAGGTTATTCAAGATATAATTAAATACAACTCTATTTTGCCATATCCTGATTTCTAGCCAGTAATGTATATACACTGTATTAAAATACAGTAAACTGACAGTCTCGTCAGATGCTGAAGAGCACAAGAAACCGATTAATACATCTTAAACTGCTGAAAGATTAACCTTTTTTTAACAGATTAATACAATGAAAAAAAAAGGATAATGCAGAACATCCCTTAACAAATTAGATATCTAATTAAACTCTTGGAGAAACAAATAGCTTTGATCAGCTGCAACGGCTGTCTTATAAGAAACAAACTTTAGCAACAGCTTCTTACTCCTGGTTCCTATTTCAATGTAATTTAACAAGCACCATGGTCTTCTGACTCAGCCTAAACATTTTTTCATCTGCTCATTCCCTGTGCGTCAGTGGCCACATCCCTAAAAGCAAGCATTCTCTTGTCTTCTAAAATATTGCCCTCTTAATTTTCAGAATTACACTGTTCTCAAACCATGCTCCAAATATTTGTGCAAATTAGTTCTCTCCAGCTCTGTTTTGTACTAGCATTATGTCAGGAAAAGGTAATTAATTCTAGACAGTCAGCTTTTCAAATTGTCTCACCACTTTCATCTTTCTCAGTGAAATTAACTAAAGTAGCAATTAAGATTCTCTTGGGTAACATTATCTGTGTAACTTTTCATTGACATTTCAGCCTTTTGTCTTTTCTTGTTCTTTGTCCTTCATTGGCTGGATCAATTACCTGTAACATACATCAATTATAATAAACAGGCCAGTTTTTTTCCCTTGTGTAACTTCACTAAACTAAATCAGTTATAGCTTTATTCTGGTATAGACAGAGAAACATGCATGGTAGGCCAGTCTGGTTTTCACTGGCTCTACATCCCACTCCACACTAAATTCAAATTCCCCTCTCTTCTCTTCAAGTTTCCTTCCAGTCCAACCTGTACACCTTTCTACTCACAACTATCTCCTTTCTCTTTCCCAGCATCTCAGTAAAATATAAACCTCTCCTCATACAACCCAGCTCACCTTCTTTCTGCAGATCCTCCTCTTGTGCCACACAGTTCACCCCTTACATTAATTTTATTGACTGATAGCTATCCTTTATTTGTAAGAATGGGAAAGACCCTGTATCTGGATGCATCTCCAGTTTTTCACTTCATCTCATCTCTCATCTGTATTATATATTCTAGACCACTGTTTTCCAATCCCTGCTTATTAGTGAAACAAATAGTTCTATGTGTCACAAAATTAATGAAGTTTGCTTTCTTATAGCTAAAAAATTAGAGGCTGAGCAGCAGCCCTAGCCAGCCCCCATCTTCTCTCTGCAACAACCCCAGGGCTCTCCCACACCTCTAAGATATTCACACAGCCACTCACAAAACTGGAAACACTGAGCGAAGGGGTTAAGAATCTGTGCATTCTTTCAGTGTAATGGATCCATCTGGACACATTTTAAGAAATCACAAAATTACAAAATTCATTGTTATCAGATCACTATCTTGCAAGAAAACAAACTGGAGAGAAGTGTGTGACAGTCAGACTGCAGCCTTCAATCAGGAACCCTGTCCCTAAGCCCTCTTAAGGTTCACTGTTGATTCAATATGACATATGCCCAGATCCATGTTCTCTGATTAAGGCAGTGAAACACTTGTAGGGTCTTTATTACTGCAAATCTTAAGAAACAGGGATATTTCCACCCTCCTGGATTTTACTACATCACTGTGACAAAATACAAGTGACGTAAAATTTTTCATGCAAAGCTGTATCTCACACTCAAGAGAAAGGCCATGCTGACACAGGCACTGTCAGATAAATTCAAGTTCCTGCTGGCATGGAAATGAAAATTAAAAGGGACAAGTGGAAAAACCCTTGCCTCACTGCCTTGGGCCATGACAGCACACTCAGACACAATGCTAGAAGCATTGTGAAGCATTGCTCCTGGAGTGTTGTTGTCATCTCCTGTCCAGGGAACACCCCAGGAGGTACCCATCACCATAATCTCAGTCTGCCAAGGATGCAGCACACATGTGGCTCTCACTATATGACAGTGATTGGCTGCCATATGCAAAGTTACCGGAAGTTTAGCCAAGGAAACCTATGACACAGTCTTTGGAAACCTGAACGAAGGATGATGTATAATTTCACGTGTTCATTTCTTTGTCCTAAAACCACACATTTACACTTCAGTTACTGTTAAAAGAAACCTAAGTTTCCTGCCAATAAATACTTAAAATGCCCTTTCAAAAAACATTCACACAACTCCAATAAGTATTCAGTTTTCAGCTAAGAACTAGGTTAGTGTTTAGTGCACAAACATAATAGGTATTGTTTGCATAAGACTACACTTTTAATTATGCAGCTCTACTCAAACCAAGATACTAATCCTATTCAATGCAACAGAAGCTTTATGCAATACTGAAAAACTAGGTCTCTGCTAGACTGTCCATTCCCAATGCAACAGTGCTACACCACATTTTAGTGAGTTCAAATTAAATTTAAATGGCTTGATTATACCAAAAATTACATTTCAAGATTAAATCTAATATTGTAAGTCTTCCCATCCACTAACTTGTGCTCCTTTTCACTGATGACAACTGTCTTATTTAAGCTTAAAAGCACAAAAAATTGACTTAATGTAGGATTTTATTTCCCTTCACTATCTGCCTTAAAATACATAGTAGATATTTTTCTGTGCAGGTTTGTTAAAAAATTCAATACTCTTGATCCAAAAGAGACAGTAGCATCTGCTTGCTCTCTATTTCAATAGAAGTTTACATATATATTAAAAGAAGCTGCAATTTTATGCTGATTTACTTTTAGGTAATTTAATCTCATTTCTATGATTCTGTTATATTTTAAAAAAAATATTTGGATATGTAAGACTACAATGAAGGACAATGAAAATCCAGACCCAGCTGAAAGTCTGCACTGCTGTGTCCTGGTTACAGAAAAAAATGGAATAGAGCTTTTAACGTGTTTATTCCATGCCACACACATCATCGCGGGGGATGTGGTCCCAGCAGGAAAAGCCCAGGAGCAGGAGAAGTGCACCATCTGGCCTGGCTCTTTCCAGGGAGAAAATATCAGGTTCAGCCAGGTGGACCCGGCCCCTCTTCACCACCGCAGTCCCTTTTCCATTCCTTCGAGCTGTGGCTTTAAGATGTGGTGCTGAAGGACAGCAGTGCCGAGTCCGAGACAACTGCTCCAGGGAAAATTAGGAAAAAGGAGAGAGAGAAGTGCCGGGACAGAGCCAAGCTCAGCTGAACCATTCCAAGCCCAAGCGCCAGCAGAGCCGGGTGACTGGTGGCAGGGCAGAGAAGGTGTGCAGAACCAAACCATGGGAGCCGTGGCGTGGCCCAGGCGTCTGCTTGCCCTGCTTATTCAATCTTTACAGAGCCTCTGAGGGGTCTGCTTGCCCTGCTTATTCGTTCTTTGCAGAGCTTCTGAGGGTCTGCTTGCCCTGCTTATTTGTTACAGACTGGGCTTGGGGGTGAAGATCATTAAGCCACCGGAGCTCTCATGACCATACTGTCTTTGTCTGGAGACCATACCAGGCACTGACTTTGGGAAGCACTTTTTCTTTTGTTCTCAGTGATAAGTGCCCTTTCGTGGTGGGACACCCTTTTTATATTCTTTTCTCGCTATTGATATTGCTATGGATATTGTGATTTTAATAGATCGCTATTTTAACTCATAATCTCTTCTTATTGTCTCTCCATTGTCAGAGGGCACAGTTGGAAAGGGAAAATCTTATCTGGAGTTCGATTCCCTGCAGTTGTTAAAACCAGCACATGTTCTAAGTAAAACCTGGACTTGAAAAATGCAAAATATTCCAAACTCATGCTACCAGACATGTAATCCCAAATCCTCAGAGGAGTGTAAAGGCCATGACTGAGGTTAGGCAGGGACTTCACAGCCCGCGGGTGCAGCCTGCAAGCATTCAAGACTTGACTCCTGAAGTGCACTGAACAGGAAACTCCAGCTGCTCACAGTGCAAGGTACTTGCTGTGTTAACAGATCACTGAAGAGTACCAGTCACTTGAAGACAATCAACAATGCTTTATAGGGGGAGTCTTATTTCCCCAAATATCCTGTAACTCAGTGAATTAAACTAGAAGCTGGTGAATTAAACTAGATTTAATAACCCAAATGAGATTACACTTTGGAGTTGAGAAAAACAGTGAATGTGCTCATTATGAAATAGCAGAAAAGCTGTTCTGTTTCAGATCGTCGCCCTGAAACAAACACAATCAGCTCTGCAAACTTCACCAACACATAAACAAGCTTTTTTTTAATACCAAAACCAGCATATCTGGTATCCGGGCACAGCCCAAATTAATACTATAAATCACTTGGAGGAACTGGTCATAATCCTGCTAATTAAAAACAAGTTTTAGAAAGCCTGGGTGCTTTTATTTGGGTTAGCAGTATTCTTTGCAAATGCTATGACTGTACATTGTTCTAATCAAGAGTCATGACCTCACAATTGAAAAGCACTTGACATGTTTTGTAAATAAAAGTTTACAATCCTTTACTAAACCCAACAGCAGAAAAACACTGTAGGAAGTCACTCATTTTCATATTGCAGTCTTAAAAGCAGAATAATGTTATCTTGAACAGTAGTTAAATACTTAAAATGAGCAATACATTCTTGTGAGCCAGGGGTTTGAGGAAGAAGGGAAATGCCTGCTTTATGGGCACCTGTCACAATAATCCCACCTCAACAAGCAATGATCTAAGCCCTTTACAAGATTCATACAAGAGATAACCACAGCAGTTTCCAGTCAGGCTGGAGATTATAACCAAAGCAACCCATGACACAAAGTTACATCTAGATCCAATATTTGTGAAGATGAACTCCTCTGAATTCTGCAGAGTACCACTAACCTCAAGGTACACTTGCAAATCGCTGCAGAACTACTATCATTAGCATCCGTACTGTCGCTCTGGCAGTATTTATATAGCATATTTTGACAGCACACAGAATGCCTTTCACTTCAGCTACTCATTTCTCCATGATTATGATATAAGACAATTTATAATAATATGCATTAGTCAGTTATTCCTGGAAAAGGGATCAAAAAATACGCATATGTTTTCACTTTTCTCACAGTAAATTTATTCCAAGATTCAGCAGCCCCTATCAACAGTAGCTTCACCACAAGAATTTAAAAACTGACAGTTGGAAGAGTTATGGCTTTGTTTACCACCTTCTCCCAACAACCAGAACGATGTCTCATAGACTAAACCGACAGCTGCCTGAGACAGTACCCAGTAATGTAACTGCCAATTAATTACCTACCATCTACTAAATGTTTACTAGCGGTCGTCCTTTGTGCGTCTTGCAAAAACCAAAAGACATAGTAATCCAAATTTGGACAGCCAAACTAGGAAAAAAGTCGAGGTTACCTGAGGAAAAGCCCTGCTGCACGACACCGGCAGGGATGGCCCTCACAGACGTGCGAGGCGGCCCCTGGGGAAAGGCGTGAGAGCGAGGGAAGCCTAACTCCAGCCTCCGAGACACCTCCTTCGCGTGGTTTATGCAATGAAGGGCTGAGGGAGCACGAGCAGGGCTGGCAGCGGTGCTCCCAGGACAGCCACTCCGCCTGTCACGGCGAGCTGGGGGAGCGCAGGGCTCCCACGCGGGATGCGGGCAGGACCCGAGCGTTCCCCCCTCAGGAGAAGGACACTCCTCGACGGCGGGAGAAGGGCTGGGACTCAGCCCTGGCCGTTCTCCGCCTCTCCTCACCTCAGCTCCCTTCCCCAGCGGCCGCCCTCCCGCCTCTCCTCACCTCCTCTCCCCTCCCCAGGGATCACCACCCCTCCGCCCGGCCTCCCG
>JAHLSL010013373.1:1046346-1134695 GCA_025920805.1 Petroica traversi
CCGCCGCACCGCCCCCCGCTCAGCGTGGCGCGCCCGAGGGAGGACGGTGCTGCAGCCGTGATGCTGAAGATGAAGGAAGGACGAAGCTGCCACCCTGGCCCATGTGGGCAGAAAGTTTGTCACCCTAATACCCCCACCCAGCGTGGTCCCTCGATGGCGGCGAGAAGCCTGGCAGAAAAGTTTCGGGCGAGGCGCAGGGGCAGCGGCGGCTCGCACACGGATACGTGCGGCAGCGCACATGAGGGCTTGGCGGGAGGGGCCATGCCCCCCTCCCCACCTGTTCCCTGCGCTGGAGACGGCCTCTCCTCCGGGATGCTGGGAGGGCGCATCCCGAGGCGGCGGAGTGTGTGCGCCAAGGTACTGCAGCCTCCGTGCGGCCGGGAAACACCTAGATCCCTGGGGAAGGTGGGAACGTGGGGCGGCTCCCTGGCCGAGCAGCATCATCCCCGGCCCGCGGTAATTTCGTGAAGGGCAGGTTCAGTGGGCTTTGTTCATGCACGTACAGCCAAAGCTGCGGGAAATACCAGCAGCAGTGGGTACAGAAAGAATGCAGAGCCCGGCCCGGCAGGACCCGCCAGGTACGGGATAAAAAACCCTCAGCTCCTCTGCCGTTCTCATATTTTTTTAAAAACAAAAAAACAAAACAAAACAAAACAAAATCTTACTATAGCATGCTGTACTAGTAGCCTCATCGCTGTATTTTTTATGTTTATTTTTTAATTAAAATCATATCATCATTGTGATTTCAGAACAAATCTTTTACGCTCCATGAAACACGGAAGCAAAAGAAATCTTTTTATGTAGACTGAGCCATACCTCTATGCAGTGTACCTTTGGGTCTCATTTAAAAGACCCTTCTCACAATGGAAGACTTGGCCTCCAATATTAAACTTCCCCGATAAAGTTTGCAACTGTGCATTTGATAGTAGAACTTTTGCTGAACAGAATATGAGGAAAATCAGAAGCACTGAGTTTAAATGGGAGCTTTCAAATCATCAGGGCCTTGGAAATTCAACTTACAATATTTGAGAAAATAGCCAAAATAACTTGTGAGCCACTGGAGGTAATTTTTGAGGTGTCCTGCTAATTAAGTGATGTTTTAGGGCCAGAAAAAAAAATTAAGATAGAAAATTACAGGTAAGTCCACTGACCATGATCCCTCTAAGTGAATCCAAATAATCAGTTTCTACCTGAAAGCAGAAGCATCAGGTAGCACGTCTCAAATGGATCAAGGTATGGAGGAAGCTTATGTGTCCAAATGTCTGAGTTGACATTTTTAAATCAAAGAAGGAATTTGCTAAAATTAAAACTCTTTAAAAGATTTGTTTTCTTGTAAATAATGAGTTTACTCAATTAGCAGGAATCAAAAAATAAAAAAAGAATTTTGTCCTCCAGCTACACTTGGGAGAGTGAAAAAGTCTAAAAAATATTTCAATATATGTATCTGCCTTGTGTTTGACTCTTTTTATTTCCACCTTACACTTAAAACATAAAATAAGCAGCTTTTCAGATAAACAGTTTTCTGTTAAAGTGATACAGGAAGATTACAGTGTATTCAGAAGAATGCACTTTTCTAAATATACTGAACTACTCTCATATCTTTAAATGACAGTTATTTTAGCTGGTAATCACATTTTTCTATTAAAAAAAAAACCACAGAAATTTGTTGTTTGTATAGACACATTCCCTTCAGCAGCTAATCTTGCAAGCACATGAAGTTTGTAGTCTGGAGAAGTGTGCACAAGTCTCAGTGTGGCCTGTGCTGAGTTTTTACGGCCCATTAATTGCGTGGTTCCAAGCAACATACTGACAGGCCTCCTGATTCTTTTTCCACAAAAGCCAGCATAAACTTTCCTTACTTTAAGACTGTGTCATTACCAAATCTGTCCAACCTGCCTCCTTTATGTCCTAGCAAGTAGATTTGCTTACAAAGAAAAGGGTCAAAGTATCTTCGCAAGAAAAGGGTCAATGTGTCTTTACCTGTTTTTGGTTGCAGAAACACTAATTGTCCTGGGAGCAAAATCTCTCTGGGCTGGCTCTGCTGCAACAGGCGGAGTGGGATTATTCTAAAGTTAATTCAAATCAGTTCACCATAAACACTTTTACAACACTGTGAGTCATTCTCCACATTGAATTACCTGAGATATATTAATTTGTTAAAGTTGAAACAGAATTTGGCAGAAAGATCACAGCAAAATCTCAAGCAACATTCAAACAGAAATCTCAACATTTAACACGATCACAGGTTTAACATCTGTATAGATGAGAACAAGAACATGGATTTAACACCAGTACAGATGAGAACAGTACTTCTGAATATACAGGTAAACTTTTATTAGCCTTAGACATAAGAATATCTGAAAATATTTCTTTACACCATATTGCTTCTGTATTTTGAAAGCTAAAACAAAACAGGACAACAGCAACAACAAAAAGAATTGTTTGGTATTTCAAACTGAAACCCAAGGAGCTCAATAATGCCTTTTTTTATTTCCAGCATATTAGCTATACATGTGAAAAGGAAGAACATTTTCTGAGGAAGGCAGCTATCAATCTCCTCATATATGCATATGTATATGTATATGTATATGTATATGTATATGTATACGTATACGTATACGTATACGTATACGTATACGTATATGTATATGTCATTGCTCTAAATAGTTTAAACTAACAACATGTACCATTCAAAGCTAAGCACTATGCATATTAAAAAAAAATTATAGTACTTTTGCAGCCTATCACCCAGAGCTGCAAATTTCTCCAGTACTTTAGATCAAATAAAAAACTTTGATTTGGTTTGCTTATTTCTTGAAAAAGAATGAGATTACTTTGTTGCTTTTGATATTTAGGTCATTATATATATGTATCTGTACTTAGAAATACACTTAACTTTTTAGATAACTCTTCATTTAGAAATACCCTTCCTTTTCCCATCATTCAGAAAACAGCAAAGATGGTAATATTTTGAAATACATTCCAGACATTTATGGAGACAGTATTTGTTTGAAGATGGCCTTAGGCTCAAAGGCTGAGCTTGATTATGGTCTTCTCAGCCTGGCACCACATTTTTAACAGCATTTGCACATTATTTTACCTTGTCCTTTCTCAATGTTTCTTCATCCTGAATTATTGTGAGTTTATGTTTCCTTTCTTTGGTCTGAGCTATGTTTCAGATCTATAACACAATTTTTAAGTAAAGGCTCAAACATTTTGGACTTTTTTTTTTCCTCCCCTATAACAATGGAACATTGGCATCCCACTAATGAATGCAGAAAGAATGCATGGCATAATGAACAGTATCTTAGATGGCTTCTCCCCAACCTGTTGTAAGCAAGTTTCATATTATGAAGACAAACTAATACTCTTTAACTCTCCTTGTCCATGGTTATTTTTACCTGAAACCTTCTAAATGAGTTTCAGCATGAGGCAAGAAATGCAGTATAGAAAATTGGAGCCAGAATAGCTGAGAGCTTTGAAATTTTAAAAGTATTTAAACTGTGTCATATGATCTGAAGCTTCAGACAAACTTAGCTATAAACAGAATTATAAGTCCTACCTTCACTCACAAGTACACAGTAATGTGTCCATTTCTTCTTGAATTTTATACAGATAATTAAGATCCTGCCACATATGGCTCCTCTAATGTGATTAAACAAAGTGTCTCACAAAGCCAGTTGCAGCTTAATTCTGCAAAATGCTTCATTGCCTTAATGTAGTTTTGAGTATTTTTAACCACCTACTGAAATTTTTTGGGTGTAACAATGACAATATAGATTCAGCCGTTAATGTAGGATAGTGCATGCTTCAAAATGTTTTCTTGAAGCAGGTGAACCTTCTTTTTGGGAATGTATCATGAAGATTTTCAAGTTGCACTGTTATGAAAAGTTTATTCAATTTACTGGAGATTGTTCTTCTTCCTTCCATGTACCTCTTTGTCTCTAATATTTTAACAGTATTGCTAGCTTTCTGCTCATATTCTTTAGCTATTTGTTTGACTGGTTTTTTTGCTCCCTAACACAGTTCTTCTCATGACCTTCTAATTTACAGGAAGGTCTAATATGGCCCCTGGGAATAAAGGAAAGAAAAAGCCGAGTCACAGAGCTCAGCACTGGTCTGTATAAGCCATGTGCAGCGCTTCAAATCCTTTTGTCAGCCCATATACCAGTCTCACACAACAGTGGGAAATCCAGCAAGACATTCTCTCAGCTGAGAAGAAGCAGGCTGCCCTTGTTACAGAACTAAGCATCAAGATCTGGCACTCTTTATGATGTTAGCAGACCTTTCTCCTTTAGAAAGGGAAAGAACAGGGAGTAATGTCTTTAAACTGATAGACAGTAGATGTAGATTAGGTATTAGCAAGAAATTCTTCACTGTGAGAGTGGTGAGGCACAGAAACAGACTGGCCAGAGGCTATGGATGCCCTGAAAATATTTGAGGTCAGTATGGAAAAGGCTCTGAGTAGCCAGGTATAGTGGGAAGTGTGTCTGCCAATGCCAGGGAGTTAGAACAAGATGATCCTTAAGGTCCTTTCCAATATAACCATTCTATGAATCTATGATTCAGATTGCACCACTGAACATACAGCTCTTTTTTCTAAAAATGAGTTTTTCATCATCAATATCACTGCTAAATACCAGTAATGTTAGGGTGAAGTTGTAGTGTTAATTTAGAAGTTTTCAGAGGGAATCTTTTTGACAGTAGTCCCTGACAGCCTTCATGTCTCTGTTGAAGCATCACCAGTGGTGAACCTCTTTTTCCAATCCTGCTAGTTCTTTCAGGTGTCTCCTGTTGACTTTTCAAAGATGTATGAGGAACTGAGTATGTGTACCAAATACTGCAATACCCAGAACATTTACTGATCTCTACACTTAACTTTTTATTTCAGCTACCATTGAATAAATTTGGAGAGAATATTTTTTCCCTTCTTCAACTTCTACCTCACCACTGATTGTCTCTGCTTAAAATAATTTCCCTTCTCAACAGTCTTCTAGCTCTTACTATCCCTTCTACACTCTCGATATCCCAAGGAGATATAAGCATTATAGTTTTTCCCACTAACACTGCTGACATTTAGAATAGCCTCCTGATTCTGCAAGTGGCACTGGGGTGCTACATTGCAATGAGCAATTTCAGTTTCAGTTGAATTGAAAGACTGTAGAGGACTCATGTGATCTCCTTTATTTCCCCCTCATCCTAGCACTGGCATAAAGAGAAGTAGGAAAGAAGAGGTTGATTGAAGAATCATTTGGAGCTTGCATGTATATGTATATATATAATCCGTATCATACTGTCTTTTCTGTTCTTTCATCAAATTGTTGAGTTTCTTTAAGTATAATTTCATATTAATTTCTATTTTGGTTCCTTTGTATTCAGGAATTACAAAACAATAAATTCTTTATTAGTATAAAGAAAACCTACATTATGACTCGTATATGTTATATAAACCCACATTATGACTCTTCCTTGTTTTGAACATATTACATATATCTATGTATTAGACAGATTGTCTTTTTAAAAATAAATTCTTCCATAGACCCTAGTAATTTCAGGAACAGAATGTAAATATTTAATTTTTCAATCTTTGGACTTCATCACATGGTCTTATGTTACACTTTATGGAAGATTAGCCAAGCTTAGTGTATTTTAAGGAATAATCAATATTTCTTGAATGCTAGATTTCTTGAGTACTGGCTTGAGATACAATCATGTCAATTCGGAACTTCAGTTATTTTAGTGAGTTCAGTACCATGTCTGTTTTTCCATGTTGTTTTACCTCAAATATCTTTCTTTACTGCATTTCAATCTGAACATACCTTGATCTAACATTATACTTGCCCAGGACCTGCCTTGTTTATGTACCCATCTCCTCTGCATCTCCCAAAGAAGTTAATTGCTGCTTTTTTCCTAAAAAAAAATCCCTTTACTTCTTGCTTTCTAAAACAGTAATTATTATTCTAAATACATATTTTCCCTCTCCTTTGCAAAGCTTCTGTTCTAGGAAAACCCTTGTCTGCATTTCTACTGCTTGCTGTTGGCACATTTTGAATTTCTTCAACCAGGAGTGAATCTAGCAGCTCTATTACATGGCTTCTACAGACTATAAATCTGGTTGTATATAGCTGCCTGATTTTTTCTCTGATTTTTTCTCATATTCTTTAAGCTGTTTCCCTGTCTAAGGACTTTGAAAGCTATCTTGTATGCAATTCAAAAATACCTTGGTTCTTAATTTTAACTGAAAGTTTTAATGCCTATTTTATCTGCAAATTCAGCTTTCTTGTTATAGCTGCCTGTCAAGTTACCCACATGAAAAATCACTTGGCTGTTTCAGTCCTTATTTTTTTCAGTTTGGCTGTCTCCATAATTCTTTTTTTTTTTCCAAATTTCTGGCAGCACTGAGAATCAAAAGAGATTTCTATAACTGTATAACTGTGCTCTAATTGAGAATCCTCTAATAAGGTTCTTGCTTTGATAAAGGCTTTGAGAACCTTTGTTTCAAGCCACAGTGGCCCCTTGTAGCAATCCTAGAGAAACAAGATTTTAATCCTGGCCCCGAAATTCTGATATTTGACATGATAAAGCTATCATTATCTCTTTATCTTCCGTCTCCAAAGTCCTTCTCAGTACTAGAACCCATCTTTGTAGATGTCATTACTAGTTTATTCACTACCATGAGCTCTTGGTTTTTCTTCTTCTTTAAAAATATTTGGGTATTGTATTTCATTTTGTTTTACTTTTATTTTGTTCTGGCTGCCAGAACAATGACCACCTTGGCAAAAGTTAATGATGCCACCATGGTATTGCCATTCACATAGCCAAAAGAGCCTATGCCTGAGCAGTTTCCTGGATTTACTTTCTTGCTTTTCTGTTCTCCCCATTCTTTCCATCTTTCAGAGCTGCTGAGCACCTGCATGCTGGAAAAATGACAAGACCATCTGCTGTTGGTCTGCATTCTTTGGTCTGCATCTGTTATCCATCTCCCTTGTGACTGCATTAATCCAAACATAAAGCACATTTGGGAAGGGAGGAAGGAAGAAAAAAACTGTTTCTACCAACTAAGTACTTTTGAGCATCACATTCACTGACCCACTGTGACCACAATGGGTCAGTGAATGCCATCCCATAACCTGTGAATTGGGAATGATAAAAGGAGAAATAGCTCGAGCTTATATTCTGCCCCCAGAGACCAGTGAAGGCCTGTGATAACTTTATTTATTTCCTTAATGCTCAAAGAGTAACAACAATGCACTGCTAACTCTGTGGTGGACATGTCAGGAGTGGCAGGAGCCAGGGCCCTTAGACATGAGACATGGCACTTTGGCTGTCCTCGGGTGAGACAGTGTCCTGTATCAGTGGGAAATGCTGTGGTGGTGGTGCTTCTGGTGCACAGGTTGCGTGCCAGCCAGTGCCAGCAGTGCACACTGTGCAGCCCAAACAGCACGGGCTCAAGGAGGCTTTCACCCAAAGGTGCCTCACCTTGTCCTCCCACCTGCCAGTACAAATACAGAATGGACCCCAGAGTCCCCAGTCACTGTTTTGCTCTGTAATCTGCTCAGCAAGGAGACTGTCGTCTGCAACCACGTTATCTGTCAGCTTGGTCTTCCCACACTGGTAAGGGAGCTTCCAGCTATGGGAAAAGGGAGGCTCTCTCTTCTCTTTGAAAGCTCTGGTAATTGGAGGAGCTCAGCCTCTCTCTTTGCTTCTCAGTGTGCATGTATTGTAGGTTGTTGGGACTTTCAGAGCAGGCCCACTCCCCACTCCTGCCATAATCCGTCATACCTGAACAGCTTCACTAGGAATATGCCCAGACTGGGACTGATGTAGAGATCAATGAAACTGCTTCCTCAAATGCAGGACAGGACATTCACAGGTAAACTAAACTCAGTGCAGATGATACTGGAGCAAGAACCACTTGTCAGTAGTTCAGACAGCACCAAGTGACAAACCCCCAGCAGTTTGACAAACCTCCAGGAGCTTGTGGGTGTAAGACAGTGCTTCTCCTCCTCTCTGATCAGAGAGGAGACAATACCTCTCATGTGTTGTCTGCACCTACTCCCACACACAGTTGCCTTCTGGAAATCCTGTAGTTATTAACAAAATTGTGAAGTTGTTACTATTAAGTCTTATTTGTACCTTGTGTTGTAGTTTAGAGCAGGGAAATTGGAAATAACATTGTAAATAAACATCCCCAAGATGCCTGCTTTTATTTTAGTAATGGAACTGCAATTAAATGCAAACACATGTTCCAGTGCAATCACAGAGAAGGTAATATATTTATTATAACTGCAATCTTGTTAAAAGATGATAACTAGTAGCTCTAAGTACTAACAGTTCCTTTTTTAATTGCCATGGGACAGAATTGGTACACAACTGCTTTATGATTTGAGATGTTTTAAAGTGTTTATGAAATTAATTTTTAAACCATTATTCTGCCATGGTCCTTGATTAACCCGTTGGTATTTTGGATATTTTCTCTTCTGGAATTGAGTCAGCTTTTTAATATTCTATAGTTTCACTATAATTTATGTCTCTTTTTGGATGGCATTTAGTCTGAGAAAGGAGAACATTTAATGGCTCGTTCAGTGACTAAGGTTGGAAATGAAGAAGGTTTTCATCATGTCTCCTTAATGCATTTTTCTATAAGCCATAACTACATTTTTTGTAATTAACTAGTAAAAAAGAGTCTTACTTACTTATCCGAAATAATGCAGCATCATGCTGCTCTTAATAAAGTAGAAGAAAACAACTTTATTTTTACTTAAGTTGACATGGAAGATAAACACAGATATTTCACTTATGAACTACTTCTATATCAGGCTTCTTACAAAAATCTGATCAAGCCCCATTTAGGAATTATCAGTGATTGCAAAGATGAACACAACATTCAGGGCAACACACACAGTCAACTCTAGGCCTATTATGTATTGTATTAGGTGTGTATTAGTGCTTTCTGAGGGAAAGAACTTGATGTACTCGAATATTTGATAATTCTGTATGTGATACAGAGCTTTATGATTTTCAACATCTCAAAGTTAGCTAACACAAACTGATAATAAAAGAATCATTATCATCAAAAGATTATTTTACTGGAGACAGCCTAGTCTTTATCACAAAAACAACGTATCAGATGTTCCTGCAAAAGTGTCTTTGGATATTGTTCCATTGGGATAATTTGATCGATTAAAAAAAAAAATGGAGACAAAACATATTCTGCGTTATCATGGGATTGACAAATAATCATTTCAGGCAGTAGTTTGGGGATTGGGTTGGGTTTTTTGAATGAAAGATGTTCAGAACAAATCCTACTAGAAAATACATGCAAATTAGGCAAAGATATTTTACCTAAAATTGGTGTTCAGTCAGGTGGGATTCAGAACCTCAATTTCAAATTTCATTCATCTTCCATGATTCCACATGCAGAAATTCAGAAATAATTTGTCTTCCATGATTCCAATAGAGGCAGAAAAACTACAGGAATAGAAAATTCAGTGCTTATGGGGAAGAATCCACTGAAAAAGAAGTGGAGAACAGTAAGACAACTAAATAACAGAAAGAATCTGTTGTATGTTAATAAGTTAAAAAGAACAGGGGTAGAAGGGAGACAATGGATAACTTGTGAGTTGAATTTCTAGCAAAGGTAATATAAAATCAAGATGTGTAGACATGTCTAAAATACTGCACTCTTTGGGAAGAATAACTTTAGTCACAGATAACTGACACTGGCATTGCTTTTATCTGGCATGCCAGGATGTCTCTGGGAATAGTGGGGCACCTGGGGTGGATGGAGCAGCTTCCCACCACTAATTTCCCCTTATGTGTAGATGGGAGAAAAGACAGGAGTACACTTTGCATACTGAGGCTGTGTTACACACCAGAAACATATAAATATATATATGTATGCATACTTTGCATCCATAGCTCTGCAGACTAGACAGGTAATTATTAACAGTAAAATGCAATGACCTTGCTTTAAGCCGTATGTATTTACTCCTTGAAAAGCTATTGCTTGTTGCTACAAGGAAGAGGATACAAGGAACCTGATTTTTGTTACCTTTTTGAAATATGTTTCGTATTTATTTAGTACCATATTCCACAGACTTGACCATTTCTGAACAGTAGTCACTCAATCTGATAAAATTAATCTGATTTTTTTTTTTTTGGACCAAGCCTATATCCACAGTTTTCATTGTGGGTATAAAGCATACAGCAGCAGTGAAAAGTAGAACTGATCTATATATAATTACAATGGGCAGAGCCTTAAAAATACAGTATCCTAAATTTATCCTGATGGAATGCACATGTGGAAATAGATAATTAAATACTTGACTACTAGTGCCTGCATCCATAGCCATTGTCAATTTGTCTATGGGAAATGTAGGTGTCCATTCTGATAAAGGCAGGTTGCAACAGATGACAATAAGATGGAAGTTGTTGCCAGAGATTACCTTGACTCCTGGAAAGTGAAGAGTTTATGGTCTTGATGGACCAATCCTATTTTCCATAATGCATTGCTAGATTTTTCCCTCAGGTGGTGTCTGTATTTCCTATCTCTAATTTAGACCAAATAGTTCAAAAATACTCATTATATTTTCAGTTAAAAATAATAGGTAATTTTCTTGTACATGATACTGTCTAATACCATTTTTAATTTCATTTGTCTCACTAACAGCTTCAATAAGAAGCTCATAGCAAATACAGTGTTTATGCTCTTGGTTTGTTCAGTTGTTTTTACCATATATTTTCTGATGCAAAATTTTTCCAAGTCCATAAATGCACTTATTAAATTGACTAAATTATTAAATTGAATAAATTAAATTGACAGAGGAAACCTTTGATTATCAAAAAGTAAAAAACTTCAAAGGTAAGCTAGAGTCACTTAACATAATAAGCAGATTTACAGCACCCAGAAAATGTATATTAATTTGTGGCCAGCTACTTAAGACCCAAGTTCAATAAAAAAGCCATCTGGTGCAAAGGATTCTGCACAAGCCCAAACAAAACTGATTTTTGAGGGCTTGCAAAGGCACCTACAGTGCAGAAGCCAGATGGCAAATTTAATGTTCATCAACAGATTTTCAGGGCTGTGAGTGCAATGTCATGTTTTCTCAGTACTCTTTTGTATTTCATTTTTAAATTACAGATAAAAGCAGCAGTAGTTTGTGATGTAATTACCAGCATACATATGCAAACTTCTAAAAATGGTTGGAACATACATATTTCATTACTGTATTTTTGATTTCAGCATTAAAAATGCTAGGCTGGTTGTCTATTAACTCATATTTGCACACACTTCATTTGCATGTGTGAACTTCCAAACTGCCAGCCACATTGAGAGCTTAACACAAAAAATTGTTAAGTCTCAGAGATCTGAAAAATTAAGTCTCTGTTGAGCAAGGGAACTGCTATGATTTGGGCAATTTAACAATTTTTTGCAATCTCACCATTTGAGAAAGACTTTTGATGAGAAACTGGAGAAATTGTAGCTCATTGTTAACCCCATAAAGTTCACCTAAAATAAATTTTGTAAGTATTCCATACTTCTGAATGATAAAATGGTTTCGCATTTAGTATCTATATTGTATAGTTTGGGAAGTATGAGTGTCCTTATGAGAATAGAAATAATTTTTTGAGCATCATGAAGCTCACACTAGTCCTTTGAATCTCATACGACAAACAAATGTATCTCCCTTTCTCATTTTGAGAAATTGTAATCTGAATCTCTCAATCTCTTATTACCCATTTGGGATTTTCCCACCAAACAAAAATATCAGGAAGTTAATCAGTGTCATGGAAGTGGCCTACAAGTGGCTGAGATCACTTGTGAAAGCTGTGTAGTCCAAGGTGCAAAATGTGCACTTCTTTTTACATGTCCTGGGTATATTCTCGTGTGAGCTTCTTTCATGACTGCAATCTAAATACTTTCCAACATGTTAAGCTAGAACTTCGATGAGCACAATCTAGAAGAATAGGCATACCTACTAATGCTCAGCACCTGTTTTTCTTGATGTGGTATTAGAATTATAGCTAATCCTTCTTTATACTCATTACTGATCTGAAATGACTAGCTATTAGACAGGCTAACTTCTTGTCTTATAAAAAAGGCACCAATAAAAGACAAAAGCAAAGCAATTGCATTTAAACAACCCCTGTAGTTACTACATGTTTGTCTTACATGGAATTAAGACAGCAGAATTTTTACATCTGTGAATACATCCCAGACAAACGCTGAAAATGAAGCTGAAAAGCCTTTTAGCTTCTGGGTGAACAATTTTATGCACTAGGGAATACTCTAAAGCCTCAGGAAGAGGCACTTGAGCATTGCTGAAAGTTTTTGACCCATTCACATCTGTTAAATTGTGAAGCACCATGGAGCTTGGCTGGTGCATCGTTAGTCGATCACTGGGGCATGTCACAGTTGCAGTAACTCAGGGTTACTTTGCAGAAGGTAATTTGATACTTTTATAAGGTGATGGAATTGATAGATCTAGTGCTCTGACATTTTCCTCATTGATTTTAAGTATTTCAACAGAACATATAAATGTAAAACTATTTCCTACTTCAAAACTTCAGCATTTCAGAATTTTTGTTTTCCTTGGGAGCCAACATTGTATCTCTGTACATCTCTTTATATCTCTGTTTATCCCCCATATATCTATATAGCTGTGCAATGCAAATGAGTAACCACAATAAATCTGAGTTTTCTCTTGTCCTGGTGTCCAGGGGTGGGGATGGAGGAGTGGAGCTTAGTGCCATGTAAGTGTGGCTAGGCCATGTGGGTTGCTATTCTAGACCACTCTCATCATTACTGGGGGAATTGTCCCAGGGGAGGGAGAGGTGAGCACCCCCTGAGCAGGGACAAGTGAGCTATTTTGCTCCACTCTCCTCAGCGGGAAGGTTGTTGGGTTGGTTGCAAATCCCCTCCTTGCTGCTGCTGCCCATCCTCTACCTTCAGCCCTTCAAGACATGGCTCAAATATGTGGTGATAAAACGTGGTGAGGCGGCTCCAAGATGTGCTAAAATCAGCACTGGTGTGGGAAGCAACATGTGAAGGTAAGCGGGGGAGGTGAGCCAAGCCCAGCTGAGTCTGACCAGAGCCAAAAGGAGCCAAGCCAAGTTGAAGCTGCTGAGCAGAAGGGAACTGAGTGGGACCGGGCAGAACAGTCAGAAGCAGCAGTGCCAGTAGCTGTCACATGGGATCGAGCCCAGTGTCTGAAGCCGTGGTGCCTCACAATGCACACTATCTAACTCTTGGGGCTTGGGTCCCTCAGTTTTTTCCACTAGGCATGGAGTGCCAGCTGCAGGAAGCGGCAGCCTCTTGTCTTTGTGCCATGGGTCGCATGGACACAAGTATGGCGGAACGTCTGCCATCTTCTCTTCATCCCAGCAACCACATGGAACTGAGCTGTGGTGGTGAACACTTTCTGTATATGTAAAGCATCTTCCCTTTTTGTATTAAAATTAATATTTTAATAAATTTTGCTTCTCTTACTAGGTGTTTCTTGTTCTTTTTTTGTATTGCATTTTAGTAAATTGTTATTTCAATCTATAGTCTCCACCTAGAAGAGGACCTAATCTGGCAGAAGCCTCATAATTCAATTCAATACAGTTTTCTGCAGAACATAAAAACCATTTTACTTGCAAAACTACTGAAAGCAAATTTACCAGTTACACAGCAGCAGAGTAAGTATTACCAATCCTTGTCTGTTACTTTGCAGAGCAGCATTCTTTGATCAAATAGTTTAAGAAGTCCCCTTTGTCTGGAAAGTGGTAATCACAGAACCTGAGCTGGAAAAGCAAAAATTTAGAAAAAGTAGAGTAGCTGGGAAAATGGTTGACTAAAGTATATCAAACAAGAAGGAAAAGTCTGTGTAAGATTCTTTGCTTGACATGATGATCTTAATTGATATCATATGTAATGGGAATATTGTCAAGTGGAAAAAAGGTAATATTTCATAATAACAAAAGAAATCACAGAACCACAGAATCATAAACATAATAAATAATGGGGTTTTTTAAACAAAGATCTATAAAGGCACTTTATTTTCCATTAAATATGTGGAATTGTACCATATATATATTTATGCACCTACACAGGAAACCTGGCCAAAAGCGCTTGCCTGTGTTTTCCCACTTTGTGCTGTGTTTTCAAGAACTGAATGTGTAGAGAACTGAAAAGCACAATTGTTGTCTGATAGCTGTGCTGAGAGTATAAGATATCAGTCCCACACCTTTACCTGTGGAGAGTCACCCTAATTGTCCAGATTATTTATGGCAGGAGTTTGGAATTATACAAAAAGCCAAAGTATTTAGGATACATGGATCCTCTGTTCTAGGGCCAACCCAGTTTGATTGTGCAACTTGCAAGAGGCTTCCTTAGAACCCGCTCTTTTATGGAATGTGTAAGGAAACCAGAAATTACTGTTTTACTTGAAAGGTTTTCCACACCTTATGGTTGCATATGAAGGATTTGGTCTTTCAGGATTAATAGGCAGCTGCCCTTGCTGTTCTATGCATCCAGTTGCTGCAGGATGATCAACTTCCCCAGTGAGATTTGCTCCTTTTCCCAGTCCCCATGTAACAGCATAGTGAATATTTGTTTTTCTTTTTTTTTTTGGGCCATATGCAGAATATGGGAGATAATCTACATAATACAAAATACATAAATCTATGTATTTATGCTGAGTTACAGCTCTCTCCTACAGCATGGTAAGATTTTCCAAGAGCATCATAAAATAAGGAAGTCTAGCAAGATACCTTTATCCTCTAATACCCAAGTTCTTCTTGTGATACTTCCTAACCACATTGCAAATGCTCTAACTTCCCAAATACCCTTTCCATCATTTCACTTCTACTAATCTTTCCAAGCACTGTAATTACGCACTGCATTTTCCTGTTTATTCTTTTCTGTGTTATTTAATCTCATTCATTCTTCTTTTGACTTGTTTGCCTTTTCAGAGTTGTCTTTGCCTTTTCATTTCAAGTGAAATCAGAAATTCTGTCAAAATCAGTTACACAGTCTGTCATACCACATTTCAACTCTGAGTGCCAGATGTAAAAAGTTCAAAGTGTCAGAACACTTTAGGGACTATTATGATATAAAGTTCATTTGAGCAACACTTGAATGTTTCCATGCTTGCTTATACTATGTAGATATTTAACAACATGTAAAAATATATGTATTTCCTTTGTTTCTTACTTATGACAGATGTGCTTTTTCTCCTGGTGATTTTTTCTCCATCCTTTAACATATCCATGAGAAATACATTCATTAGCGGGAAATTGGAAATTAGGTTTAATGAGTTCTCTTTCATGATGAGCTCTTTTTGTCTTTTTCTCAAAGAACCCGTGACAACAGCTGGTCAAGGAATTAATTACGTAGAGAAAAAAACCCAATTTTGGTCTAATGAAATTAATGGGAACATTTTCAAATACATCAAAAGGGTATGTTGTTGAAAATCATTTGTTGTGTTATACATCCCAGAAATGGAGACTATGGTACATGAAACAAATTAATTTAAAAAGTATTCATTTGTATTTAAAAACACGTACATATAGCTACAAGCGAGGATCAGTGACAATGTTCACATTTTTGTACACTCTTGAGGGGTGACTGGTGCTTATTGTTTAGTTAATGATGGACAGAGCTATGCCATGTATGCCTGATCATTTGATCTTAAGGTCTACAGTGGCACATTTAGAGAACTTACACAGAAAAATTCTAGAAAAATTGGAAAGTAATTAATGCCAGGGAAGCTAAGCTGCAAAACTCTGTGACAAGCTGCAGCTTCCGAGGGTTTATTAGCCCTTGTTTCTGCTTCCAGAACCTCAGAAGCCCTGCATGCCTGTGAGGGTCCTGGTTCAGAGGCAGCAGTGCAGGCAGTGCTGAGCTGGGCTGGGAGGAGCTGGTGTCCCTGGGCCCTCTGCTGAGGTGCTGTGGGAAACCAGGCTCACCCGCAGCCCCAGGGGTGCCATCAAGGGCACCCCAGTGGAATCTTGCCTACATTTCTATACATCTTTGTTGAACTAACGAATTCCTGCTTTCAAAGGCCTTGTGCAGATTTGCGTTAAGTGCCCTGCTGAGACACAGCTGAACAGGACAGCTCCTGTGTCCACTTCTGTGTAAGAGCAACTACTTCTAAGTTCAGTGTTTGTGAAGAAAAACTTGTGTGCATGGCAAAAGAAAATCTATTGATGAATCACATTGTCTTCAGCAGGAGTAAAAATAACCACACACCACAGGAGCAGTCCTTTTATTTAATGTTTTTTTCCTTGTGCTGCACTATGGGTTGGATGTATATATTCTTTGACATTGTAGTTTTAATGAGTTTAAGGATGTAGCCTCTTTCATCTCTGATGTTTTGGGTTAGTGATAACACTGCCTCAGGTGTAATACTAGTGACCCAGAACACCTAAGATGCAACATGCTATAGACTCTGAAAAAGTCCCTTGGCAAGTAGTTCAAATGGCCTACAAACTGTATGAAAAACCACCATAGGAATAAATAATGTTCTTTATCACTGATCATGAGGGCTGGGATGCTGAAGTACACCTTGTCTGTCATGACTCTCCCCTATTAATCTGCAAATCCTGTTTCCATGACAGTCGTGTTTCTAAACACTAAGAACATGTAAAATTCATACACCCTGGACATGCTCAATTTTTGATTTTCGATCAAAAATGACTGACCAACCCATTAGTTTACCATAAAGAAGTCAACATGGATGTAAAGTCCATACTCTTCACTTCTAATCTGAGGTTTACAGTAGATCTTTCTAATTTGCTCTTTTTAGCATTTTATTACTGAATTTTAATGGCAAGCAATAGTATGGAATAGAGTCCATAAAAAGCATTTCTCTGCCTTTTACTTTCAACTCTGTAGTGATCTGGTGTACAGCTCCATTTCTTGTTTGGTTTCCTTAATGCACAGAAAGCTGGCCTGTATTTTGTTCACAGATAGAAAGCAATGAGTAATGACAAAGTACTGCCAACAACTATTTTGTCCAAAATTGCTGGCTGTGTCTACTGGGAAGAGGGCAGCATTTTTAAGAAACGGAATGTCCTGTGAGTGTCATGATACTGTATGGAGATTTTTCTGTATACTAATAAATTCACTGGTATGTAAGTAATTCTGCATCAGGACCCCGAATCCACATTTTTCCCACCTAAAATAGCCCTGTGGCACTTGACTGAAATTACTAATAATGTGAACAAGACTGCAGGTTTTGCTTATTTAATAAAAGCAGGCTACCCTGCCTGCTGAGAACGTCTGCTGTCCACATCCATCCTTATCACTGCTTTGCACTTCATGTAATTAGAATTCACAGGGGATTGTCTACTGTGCCACTGCCTTGCAGAGACCCAAATAACCTGCCATCCACTGAGATCTCCAGACTTTGTACCTGCCTGGATGTGGACAGTGAGCAGGATAATCCACTTTTGAACTAATTGAAAATGGCATTACTCTTAGCTGAATTCAGGCCAAACTACATTTTTGAGGTTAAGCCAAGCAGGGGTACAATAAAAATAACAATATTCTGGAGGAATTTGCAGTGAGTTTTTTCTATTCCTTCTCTCTTGTTGCAGTCGATGAAACCTTCTTAGACATCTTCAAGCAATCATCTGAATTAATGAATGATAAATGGCATTTTAATGCAGGACACATTCTCCTTAGTGAATACGCACAACAGTGCTCACCGTCTCCTTACATGTGGGAAGATAAAACCACCACCTGACATGAAGTGGTTTGAGACAGCATAAATAAGCCCTAAAAATGAAAAATCCAGTCCTATATAGAATTTTGATCAAATTATAAAGATGTGTTAAAACATGAATAATTTTCTGCCTGGAGGATGCAAATATTCTCCATCATCATAACTTCAGAAATTCACTGTCATGTAGGAAAAAATAATATGGCCCTCCCTGCTGTATTTTGCACCCAGAGTTAGTTACCCCAGATGTCCTAGCATGCCTAGGGATGGGAATGGGAATATGTCACTTCCTCCTGAAGAGCAGAGAAGGCTGTTCACTCACTGGCTTTGGTTATGTCTCGTGGGACTTCTCTAGGAAAGACATGAAAGGGTCACCATGCCAGAGGTCTGCACAAGCTTAGAGGAATCAACTATCAGCATTTTTTTGTAGGATAGTTACAGTGAAAATTTGTTTGACTTGTGCTAAGTAGATTAAATATCCTAGATTTTAGGGAAAAGTGTTGGTGAGATCTCAATTAACAATATAGTTTTTCTGATCTTCACAAGCTGATGATCTGTTGATCGGGGGACTTAAGTCCCATTGACAGGGACTTAAGTATTCCAAGCCATAGGAATGCCAGGTCATTTGAAGCACTATCTTCATTACACTGTGCATTTTATATTTTCTTTTTTTTTTTTACAATAGAAGTATTAATTTATATTTACAGGTTCCATCAGTTCAAACAAAAACTAATTAAAAATGCAGGATGTTTTGAAGCAGTGTTTATGAGTACAGCAAACCTTCTTATGGTTTTCGTAGGGTCTTTTTATTTCCATAAATAAAATTGCATCATTCTTATTGGGTATCACAAAATTCAGCCAAAACCCCCAAAACTATAAATGGAAGAATGTTACGAAATCAATACACTCAGAGTTGTTTCCTAAGAGACTTCTAACATTCATTTTTGAGTCATGAGGAAGGCTGATATTTTTGATAAATCTAACCCTGATATTTTACTATTCTGGAATGGGGATGGGATTTGAAAAGTCTTTTTGCTTCTATTTTCATCCAGCATGAGCAGTGGGCAAATTCCCCTTTTCTTTGACAACTTTCACTATTTTTACATATAAAGTACTCCTAAACTCCCCCATGATTATTCTTCTTTATACTTTTTTCCAACCTAGACTGTGCCAGTTTCTATTCAAATTTGTTTTATTCTATTGGCAACAAAATATTCTATATTTTTTGATTGAAACATATTTGACCCAAATGTATTTAATTCCAACCAACAACTGCAAGCCAAATTGCTTCCTTCAATTACCCACAAAAGATTTCACTGAGCCAACTCTTGCTTCTTCCGCTAACGAAAATAAGCTTGCTCATGTTGACATTTTTTGTGTCTCAAGATGTTTTAGAAGAATGTGATCACATCTGTGGAGATGACTACATTAATTTATTTCAAGCTTTAGCCTACATTATTTGTTCTCCCTGGCTACCAAGAGAGTAATTCTTTATGACTGAGAGAGACTGAGAGTGACTCACTGAGTCTCTCAAAGACATTATACACGCATGTCTTAAAGATATGGCATGAGTATCCTGCAAAGATGTAATGTGAGTGTTGACCAACAGAGATCACACTAAAACTGACCCTGCCTCAACTGCTGCAAACACAGCGATTTCCAAAATAATTTGGGTACCATTCTTACAACAAATAGGAGGAATGTAAGCAGTAGGCATCCTAACAGCTGAGTTGAACCTAACAGACAGCATCTCCATGAAGAGTTGTCCTCATGGAACACCAGGAAGTTTTTAAGCCAGAGCCACTCCTTTCCCACTGGCTAACTGGCCATTGATGACCTGTCCTGTCTGATGCTGCTCACTCCTGTAGCTTCTGCTGTGAGAACTAGCAAGGGTTGGAAGGATTAAATAAATTGGGATGAAAAGGACTCAAACTTGCTGCACTGAGCTTCATTACTCTAAGTGTTTTCCACTCCTAAGCACTGACTGAAATAACAAATTATTTTGAACAAGACATGTTCTAACTCATCACTGAAAAATATAATAATATGTGCATCTAAGAAAACAGGTGGTTCTTACTTATGTGGAGCTAATACCCTTTCTTATAAGAAGTCATAAAATCTAATTGGAATAACTGACTAGTTATTCAGTAATAAAAACCCAATAAACCAGTACATCTCACTAGACCTAGTAGTCTGATGTGTAGGAATAGCTGTATTATCTTTAAGCTTTTGTCTTCCATATGTTTTACCAAAAAGTGCCCTGAACTTAAAGCTCCAAAATTTTGCATTTTACACTGTTTGAACGTGTGTGCACATATATACAGTGTACTGGAATAGCATCACTGCTTCCCCTGACACCCTCCTCTTGCTGTATACAACTTTTTAAAACAATACATTAAATTGTATCATGATCTTTGCTTACAGAAGCAAGAATTGCCAGATTTTGCAATGAAACATATATAGCAGTAATTTTAATTGCTGAATGTGAAAAAAAATCCCTAGTCACCACCACGTCAGATTTCACAAGGCTGGGTTGCTCCCATCAGAAACATAATATACAGTCTTCCTTAAGAGCGTGGTGGTATCCATCTGAGCCAAAAAAAAAAAACAAACAAAAAAAACCAAAAAAAACCAAACTCGAAAGTTTTTTTTAATAATAATGAAAAGAAAAAAATTATAAAAATGGAAGAGTAAACGGTCTGTGACCCTCAGTGTGGGAAGATTTACTCCACCCTTAGTGTTTTATTTGTCTGTCAGCATCCCAGGAAAGCCAACTTTAAAAAGTAAAACTTCTTTACAGTCTTTATTAACGTAAAATCATGACAGGTTAAAGTGCAAAGGCTGTTGGTGATAGTGTCTGACTGTGAAATTGTATCAAAGCAATGCACAGATGTAGGATTTAACTCTGTGGAATTTGGTTATAGGGGAAAAATAGAAGTGAGAGATCTCTAAAGTTGGGTTTAGAGCATGGGAGTTTATTGTGGAAGAGCGTGGGTGTCAGAGACCTGCTGGGCTGCAAGACGCAGCTCAAAGCAGGCCAGAGAAAGAGAGAGAAAGAGGTAAAAGGAGAGAGTAAAAAGAGAGTGATTTGCCGTTTACAATACAATAAATCATCTTCTCTGTTGAATATTCTAATTCTCTTTAACCAATCTGAAACAAGCTACAAACTCTACAATATTTACATACAACCTATAAGAATCATTACATTACCATGCGGGGTTATATTTTAAACCTTAAAAAACTACTTTTAGGAATCTCCTACCAGGTAGACAGGGTTTGTTCTGACCTTTGGACCTGTCTAGGCAGAGGGCATTGTTCTATCAAGAAGGAGGATTACCTTCAGTCAGCTATACCATTGTTTCTTAGTTACTTTTCAACTCAAACCTTGTCCTCATCCCAATCTCGATTATACTTTCCATATTTTTAGCATCCCTTGCAAGGCAATCATATCTCTAAGGCTTTCCTATTTCGTCTTCCCCAACACACAGACAAATTCTAATCCCCAATAAAATGTTCAGCCTGCAGAGAACATGATTCTTACCCAATAGGTGTTCCAGTGGAGAGTAAGACAGGTGCAGTCCCTTGACTGATCTCAGCAGCTACGATGAACTCTCTCTACCTTTTCCCCCATTCTCGACTTAGTTTTGTAATATTTCTCTGAATTTTGGTGCATCTTGAATTACTCTAGTTCGTGCATACCTATGTTACTGATTGGTGTAAAATTCTCTCACTTTGCTTTTATAGATACCATCAAAAAGAATATGGAGTGAGGAGGGGTGGTTGTCCCTTCGAGGTGGGTAACTCTGGGATGTAGGTGTGCATTAAGGTTATTATTATGCTTTAATGACACAAGTTCATCTGAGGAGAGTGATTTAGGTTGATATCTCAGCAGCAGGACACATTCCCCTCTCTCTCCTGGCTGACCGGTGCTATGCAGTTTATCAGCTGCAAAGTGATGGATGTCCACAGAGCCTGGCCATGGTCACTCCACAGAGCTCCATCCTCTATTCCTCTCCCCTTAGCAGATGTGTGAACAGGAAAACGTTGAGGAACAGGTTTCAAATCTTGCCAACTGCATTCCATCCAGGAAGCAGCGACTGTGATTTTTCCCTGTAATTTCCATACTGTTGTAACCCCTGTTAAGATGCCACTACAACTCTTAAGTTTCTTCTAATTGTATCCCTAGTTATCTGTCCACAGCATCCCCAGGCATATTCCCTCAGTAACTGCTGTAAATGTTTAGATTCTGTGCAAGAGACTCTCTCTGGTGTTTCCTCCTGGGGGTTTCTCCAGAGTCTCTGGCCTGACCCCAGTGGTGGACTGCTGCTGATTTTGGGAATCTTGGGACTCAAGTAACCTGTGGTCTCTGCATGGGGACCTTGCCAACAACAGCACCTCGTTGTCCCTCTGCTCCTCTCTGTGACTACCTCCTGCCATGCCCAGCGCTATTAAAGCATCATGAGGTCAAATTTCATCATGTTTAGTGGGATTTTTTTCTTGCACAATGTTCTCTGTTTTATGTCCCAGTTTGCTAAAAACTGGGGTCCACTCTGACCAATTCATTTATATTTGTGCTTCTCTGAACTTTGTTTTTCTTTTCCACAAATGGGTGGATTGCTTATTTTCCCCTTTATAGGTATCAGCTGTCTTAAAATAACATTGGAATCATTTAGATGACAATTTATATAGGTGACTACTGAAAAGCATACTAAAAATGTGTATTTTCATTTTTTGTTCTTAATGAGCTTGTGGTCTATGGAAATATACCTATTTTGCATAGCTGAGGAAGAACTTCTTTACTGTGCTGTGTGGTGACTGTGCACTGGAATAAGTTGTCCAGTGGGGTTTTGGAGTCTCCCTTAGTGGAGACCATCTTCAATTCCGAGCAATGTGTTCTAGGATGACCTTGCCAGAACATGGAGGTTGGACCACATGATCCACTATTGTTCCTTTCAACTTTCCCCATTCTGTGATTCTGTTATAAAAGTACTGAAGAATAAAATACCAGAGTAAGTCTGAATAACTAGAAGAAGTAGGAAAAAAGGTACAAGTATGGGATGCCACATGGCACAGTAGACAGGACTATCTATGCAGAACACAATGATATTGCTGAGAGAAGTTTCAGTAAATGGAAAGTTTCCAAGAAACCTGATTTTGGAGCTGCCTACGTTCCTGTTAGAAGTGCACCATCATGAAAACACAGCATGGGAAATTCAAGCATCTCTTCCCTGAGAATTGTGCCATTTAATCCCTGTCTAGACAAGATATGCATTATTTTCACACATGCCATGTAAGCAACCCATCTGTTCCTCCCCACATCAAACAGTGTGCTGGATCCTGCTGTGCAGAGACTGGCTTCAGAAACACATCATTATCTGACAGCTCTAACAGCTCCCCAGATAATTTTCTAAGGTACAAGATATGTGGGAGCCCATCTGTCTGAAAATACAGCTTGTCACAGCCACCATGAGCAGCACTCTTGTCTGACTCAGAGGATGGAGCAGAAGGGCTCACGGGGCAGTGCTGGGTGCCAGAGCCCATCACTTGTGCACCCACTGGGGCAGCAGCAAGCCCAAACCCACGCACACCCTTGGAAGGCCTGGGGCTTGCCCACTCAGCCAGCAGCTTGGGGGCCACTCTGCCAACCACATACCTCAAATCAAGGTGTTTCAGCCACTAACTTAAGAAACCAGTTCTTCTACCCTATTGTCTTCTAAGCCTATCTGCTTTAGGATAGACTGTTCTCTCATATTGCCTTAATATTTACTCTAATATCCAGATTGCGGCAGATGACACTACAGCATCCAAAAGTTTTCATGTACAGAGGAACTTAAAGCAAGTCCATAGCAATTCTCATTAAGAGTACATTCCTTCTCCTCTTAGGAAGGATTATGAAAAAAATTCCTCTTTTTCCCCCATTTTTAAAAGATGGTGTATCAATAGCAATTTATTTTAATAAACAAGAAGAATGGTATCTTTAAATTCTTACGACAACTTCTTAGAGATAACTAAAAAGAAGCAGTCCCCTATATTGGAAAATACAGAGTTTTCTAATGCAACATATGTTTTTTCAGTTTATTGTCTAAGTGTGATGACTTTTTCTTAATTCTTCTGTTTGAAAAAAGAATTTCCACCTCTTGAGCAATTTTGGCAAGGAAGAGAGATCAGCTGCGTAGATGAGATAATTTATTATTATATTTACTTCTAGTTTTTCTTAGTCTCAGAAGTTCAGATTTCCTGATCATCATTACTCTCTGCTTTTTTTTTTTGTAAATAATATCCAAAACCAGTGGGATCCATTAAGAGAGCAATAAGCTGAGGACATATTCCAGAAAGGTCAAATATGTGTCATTCAACTAGTAATTCTTAAATTAATTCCCTGATATTTAGAGTGCAATATCTGTTGCTACATTTCATAACAGTTTTCATTTTCTCTGTTTTCTCTGTGGATTGCCCTGAAAAATACAGGCTTTTGGCTAGATTTCAAGTGCTTTTTTCTGGGTTTTTATTGGGTTCTGTTTATCTTCAAAAACAGTTCTTTGGGGTTAGATTTACTCCAGGAACAACCAAAATCAAAACAAACCCCACGAACAATCACTTCCTCCTTTTCCAAGAGGCAAAGAAAGAAACCACTTGTGTCAGTTTGATTCCATGTGAAAAACTTCTGCTCTTACTCTTTGTTTTTAAGCAGAATGCTCTGCTAGGAATGGAGTGAAAGCGCTGAAGCAATACCCTATTAGCAAAGCCATCAGTGGCGAATGAAGAAGGGGATGAAGTATGGCTTTTGGCGTTGAAGAATGTGACCAGTGCGACTCATCAACCCCGAGATTAAACGTTCTGATAGTGAGTGAAGGTGTGGCAGACCTGATAAAGTGCCTGACAAAGGAACAAACAAGTGGCACTATTGACAACTTATTTAAAGCTGTTGAGCCGAGTCAGGGATATATGACTGACCCTGAAGAATTATGAAAGCCCAGTACCACCTTTTAATGGCGGGTTCTTCTAACATACTCCTCCTTGGAGTGTGTGGATTCTCCTCTGTTGAGTGGGGACCTCAAGGTTACTCCTCGAGGCTGTGTTGGTATGGGTGAGAAACAACAATCTCAATATAATGAATTTCATACAATGGCTTCAATATTGCTTCAAAAAGGGCACACTATACTATACTAGTAGTTATAGCTCCCTATTATGTGTAGGATATTATTTTTATTAAGATATTTAAATCTAACCATTATTGTAACAAATAATTTATTTCAATATAAATACATCTGACTTGCCATCCTTAATCCCACAGTGCAAAATTGCATAAAGCTCCACTTCCATGTGTAATCCTTTAGATTATAAACTATTGACAAAGACTGTGATTGTGCGATCTCCAGAGTCAGAAATAGTTAACAATTTGCCCAGGGAGTTACAAAGAGTGAGTAGAGGGCTGAGAAACAGGGTCTTGCTTTGACAGTGAAATAGACCTGGTAGCTTCAAAGAAGGTGCAGTGAAAAAAGGACCACCAAAGCATTTATGCCCCTCACACATATTCTGGGATCTTCCTATTGAGTTGTCACTCCTGTTGTGGCTCTTGTCACCTGGCTGGCCAGGTCCCCTCCACACTCCTTGTAATGCAAGGATTTGGCAGCAGTTCCCAGTGTCTTGCCTCAGGCTCCTGCCACACAGAGGGAGCTCGATGAGGGGAGTGTACACGGAGCCTGCTGGGTAGGAGGTAATTCTAGTGGGGTGAGATTGCAACCACCAACTCACAGACCACTGGCCAAAGAAACCCCCCGACTCAAAAGAAGAAGACTGAGCATTCAGACTAATTAACATCAGAAGTGAGAGAAACATTTAACCAATAGAAGGTAGAATGCTAATTAAGAAGAAAAGTAGGTAACTGGGAGCCAAAGAATTGTTAATTCTTTTTTTGCCAAAACACATATAAAGTGTAAAATTTTGAGAAGTTTTGTTGTGCCAGTTTTGTGGATTTACGTAGCATCCTCTTTGCACACTGTTCAATAAACAAACCCCTTACACAAAGCTCTTTGTGTAAGACAAGCTTATTGCCAACTGGGTGACGAATTTGGCATTTAGGGTCAACAGTTGGATCCAGCTGCACCCAGACTCATCTCCAAGAGGGAGTTTAGAAAGCAAAAGTGTCTATTCTGTACCTCATGACTCAGTGGGAGGCCTTCTCTAATAAACTTTGTCTGAAGCTCCTGCTCTGCACATGACAGATGATTGCTCTCAAGGTCTTCCCTATCTCACCCATCATCCCACTCCTCTGCAGGGCATTGTTACCATGGAAGATAAACATATCTAGCAGCATAAAGAATTTTTTTAATGAGTAAGTAATTTCGCCCACAATTGCTCATGATGTGTAACGTGGCATCCCCTGACAACACATCCCAGCACAACTGGAAAAACACTGCCCCACTCCATTCCTGCAGCTCCTGATGTGAGGTGGTATCAAATAGCCTCAGGGTACTGGCTGTGCTCCTGGCTGCTGCAAAAGTTAGCCCTGTCCCGAATGGAACCAGGACACTACAATGGGCAAGGATTGGCTTCCCATGCTGTTTATAGGGACGTACAAAACCCCTGGCTTCTCGTCATGCACTGAGAAATCTCCTACCACTAGACCAAATATGTTTTATAGACAGTCAATGAATATTAAGAGTTTTCGGAATGTTGAACTCCTTCAGGTAGGCTTGTTTCTCTGCACACTCCTAGGCACATTAATTTTAGATCTTCTGGAGCCCTCTTTCATGGCCACTGATGCCTTTCTCTTCACCTCTTCTCAGGATCACTCATGTCTACCTTTTCATGTCTTCAGCAGAGATGCTTCACTTGCGCTTCTGCTAGAAACATCACAATGAGCAAGGGAGGTAAAGTCATGGCACTGATTTCTGGGGTTAACACAAAGGTAAGTCTAACCCATGTCCTGCCTAGGTGCAGCAGGTTTCCTTGCTGGATGCAGCTGGAGCTTTTGCCCTGTGGTGATGCTGAGCACTGCTTCTGACACATGGCCCCTTGGCTGCTTCACAACTCCATGCTTTGGTTGACATCATGTGGCTGCTGCTTGAGGAATAATGTCAATCACATATCCAAAATATTTTGACTGCTAATTTCACTAGACAGAAGAGTAAGCTAACAAGAACTCTTAAAAATGCTGGCACCTTCATTTCTTTATTTTATTGGCCAAATTTTAAGCCATTAGTTCCAATGACAATTCAAGGTCATTTGTCTCAGAGCAGTTGAGTCTCACAGCTAATTTGGCTCCCTCTATGGATTTTGTCCTGAGCTGCTGCTATCATGGAAGGTGCTGAAGATAATTTCTATGAGTAGGCTAAAACAGCTACAGGGTCAGCTTTGAGCAGTCTTTTGTACAGGCACTTTTTCCCGATGCTGAAGAACTGTAAATGTTTATAGTAACTGATTTAGGAGGTGAACGTCAATCACTATACTGCAACAGCAGCTGCAAAGAATTTATGTTGTTATGTAGTAAATTCCTGCAAGGTTTGGAAGGCTCTTTCAAGATCAGAGCTAAAATATCTCCAATGAAATCATTATGTTCAGATAGATTTACTGTGTGTTGCGGACAGTTCCTAAAAACTAATATTGGTGTCTTTTAACAGAGCTCTGCACAGCAGGTATGGCCTGTGTTCCTAGAGAAGATGGAAAAAAATTGCAGCTGTGTTATAATGAGGAAGAAGGAGTGATTGAGACACTGCAGGAAGGTCACCATGACCTACATCAACAGTGTAATCTGTGCTATTCCCTGCAGGCAAAAATTTCAGTGTGCAGAGTCACTGTGAACTGCGCTTCATTGGTTATAAAAGTTCTTCCTTGGTATGAATTTCCTAAAGCTGAACAAAAATAAGTGATTCATGAAATACATTAATTAACTAAGTCTGCAACTCAAAAACTCAGGTCCAACAGAAGCCATTTTTCAGTTCTGAAGAGCATAGCCACTTTCTTAGCCCTGTCTTTTGATCAGAGAGCAGGGCTCACTTTTGTAATTGACACCATGCAGGAGGTGGCTGGTCAGGAAGGCACACACTGGTGAGAAAGTCTGTGTGTCAGGAGTGACAGCAGTATCCTGGAACAACATTCATATCTTGAATATATTTTCACCTACACTTCTGTCAGCAGCTTGACCAGAAAAAGGTCCAGATTTTCCTTTAGTCACATCCCTGCCTGCTCTCTGCTGAATAAGTGAGGATGGAACTGTCCAAGTTTCTTGTGAGTTGAGGGCACATGTTGATTTCTCACATCCTTTTGAAGTGTCATCACAGTAGAGCTTACCTTTCACATTATAAAACTGAGGGAACAATTTTAAGTAAGGACAAATTGATAAGCTCCACTTGATGTCACATTTATAAACCTTTCTCCTCTGAATTTCACGCAGTCACTTTAATCCTGAGGGCTCCTGACTTAAACTTGGTTTCCCAAAGTTGAAAATGCAGCTGTGACACCAAAAAGTCTGTTAAGAAATGTTCTAAGCTTTTTCTCTTTTTTTCCCCCGAAGCTGGAAATTACTCCCAGAAGTAGCAACAATAAAAAGAGAAAATTTAGATGCCCAATTTGAATATTTTTCTCCTTGTGTTTCTCCTAGTTCCTTGCAAATATCCCTACCTTTCTGTTAGTCTGCTTGTTGAG
Source organism: Petroica traversi (assembly GCA_025920805.1). Taxonomy (NCBI): domain Eukaryota; kingdom Metazoa; phylum Chordata; class Aves; order Passeriformes; family Petroicidae; genus Petroica; species Petroica traversi. The sequence goes on from JAHLSL010013373.1 coordinate 1,074,705, forward strand.
GAAAGTGGTGACTAAACTATCATCAGATCTCTTTAATGTGCCCAAGAAATTAGAATAATTGTTTAAAATTTGTGAATAGTAGAGCAGCTTCAGAGTCTTGATTTTTGTGCAAGTTTAGAGAGAATTATTAGTCATGCAGAGCTGCAGAGAAGTGTCCCTACTGACCTTCAACATGAAGGTAATTTATTTAATTTTATTCAATTTTGGCTAATTTTATTTGGTCTTTTGACCAGATAGAAGTGGAAACACAGCTTGAAGCTACCCCAGCTGTGCTGCCTTTGTGCTGGTGGAGAAGATTTGCAGGGGGATATTACTGGGAGTGATGGAGGGAAGAAGGAAAGGAGGAAGGGAAGGAGTGAGGGTAGGAAAGGAAAAGGGATTGTTTCGGCAAGAGGCTGTAAAGCTTCAGGTTTTGGGAATGGCATTCTGTTCTCTGAACACTATTTTGAGTGGGGTTCAGCTTGGTGTAAGCATAGTGTGGACTCTCACAGCCTGTGGCAAGCCCTGGTTTTGATTGTCCTGAAGAGTCTTCCAAAAGAGGGATATGAATATGTCAGTCAGCAGCACTGGGATTTGTAGGTGCCTCTGTGCTTGCCCAGTGCCACTTGATAAGGGTAGAAGAGACACTGGAGCTGTCATAAAGAGGTACTTTCATGTTTATCCTACTAGAGAGCAGTATGACCCATAATGACCTAACCTACCTCTTACCCTCTTTCTCCTGCTAGCCTCAGTCTTCAGACCCAGACTGTAGATCTGATCCCACTAATCCTGCTTCTTTAGTTTCTTTTAACTGCTCAACATGCTTTCTTTGGAACATCCCATAGGCACTTGAGCTCAGGGCTGGATACAGACATTTCCTCCTAGCGTTCTAAACCTCAGTCTATTGGGAGCAGCCCCATGGCTTATCCAGGATGATTGAGCTCTTATACAATTAGCTTGCTCCAATTTCTAGCAGTATCTTTGATGGCTGATACCTGGATACTCAGAGCTATTAGTGTGCATGCTTTAACACTTCAGCTGCAGAGCAGACCATTTCATCTGCCTTGGTTCTGGGCCCCAAAAGACAGCTCTGCTTCCTGAAAGCATCCTAGCACAGGAGGAACAGCAGGTAAAAAGTACTTTTAGGCTATGAAACCCACTCAGGAAATCAGTTAATAAAAACTGATGCATTTAGAGTGCCGGATTACAGGGCCAGCTTACTGCACACGCTCAGTGTCTTTGGAGAAGGTCATTAATAAAGTTGTTTGAATCTCCTAAACCTATGTGGGTTCTAATAAAGCCAAACAAAATCAAACAAAAAATTTCATTACATTTGAAGACTAATGAGATTTGTAGCAGAAATTGCATTCTGTAAAAGATGGATCTAAATATTTGGTAAATCTCCCGGTTCTGACAGAGGAATTAGAATGTTGTAATTATGCATAAAAGTTTTCATATTGACACAAGGTGGCAGAGGGTAGAGGTTACAGCGTTCTTAACATGGAAGATCTTTGTGGAAGCTGACATGAGGTAGCCATCTCCTGTGCTGCCAGATGCTCACATGTAGAGATAATATCGAAGCTGACAAAAGCTTCCTGCAGACAGCTGGTGGGGCTTCCAGGACAGTGACATGAAGACTCAGGAATCCCCTAGGTTTGGGTGCTGCCTGTGGCTGGCATCTGTTAGCAGCCTGCCACGAAGCAGAAACAGTGAAAGCAAAACTTCTTGTTGGCCTGATGAGACACAATTAGTTTCCATTTTCCGGTGTATTTTTTCCTTAGCTGCCCCCTCAACTCTTCTCCCTGTGCAGATCAGAGGAAAGAGCAGGGGAGAAAGATGGGAGAGCAACGCCATTCCCTTCTGGTCCCAGGAATCACTGGGGCAGCTCAGCTACTTGTTGAGGGTCCAAGGGGAATTACCTGTGACTCCTCAGGAGGAAACTGGCTGCAAGACAGTGAAAAGACAGAGGATGCTAAGAGGAATAAAATTTCAGAGCTCATATGTTGAAGCCCTTTATAGGTCCTCAGCAGAGTGTAGGCTCAAATCAAGCCATTGTTCTTGCATTGCTGTACTCCAGGAAAACTGTAGTGCAGTTGGTTGTGTGCACAAAAAAAAATGCAGTCTGGTAGGTAAAACTTGTTTCTGGCTTGTCTAAGACTGTTCTGAGTTAAGGTGTCCTGTTCCATTTGTATTAAGATCTACAGTCATGGTCATGGGCAAGCCAGGTGAGACTGTGTAACAATGACAAGGTGCCATGGCCAGAACCCAAGCTCAGGTCTTGAGATTGACTGTGGAAGGCAAGATTTACACCAGTGGGCTTTACTGGATTTACAGTCTCATACAAGTATTGTCCTCTAAAACATTATCTGTTTGTGTTTTTTGGTTAGGGGTGAGGGTTTGGTTGTGGTTGTTCATTTGCTTGTGTTTTTAAGAAACAAGATGCTTTTCATAACTGAAGAGAAAAAATAGATAGTAGACACTCTTAATTTTCAGCCAGTGATTTCTGCTGTCACCAGTAGAAGAGAGATCACTTCTTTTGATATTTAGAGATTTTACCAATAAGAGATTGAAATCAAGTGTTTGGATGTTGTTTGTACATCATAGCTGCCAAGGGTTATGTGTATTCTAAAATTTTAATCATGCAGGAAAACGTAAGGTAGGTCCTTGTAAAAAGACATAAGTCAGTTGTAAAACATTAGTGCAGCCCATATGGATATAAAATTTGTTGCAGAGAACTTAGGTGCTCTTCAGTCACTAAAAAATCATCTTAGCATGTTGTATATTGATAGAGCAGGGTATCTGAACTCTCTCTTCTTCACTGTGCTGATTTATATCCCAGCTAGAAAATTAAACCCACTCAAGCGGCCCCTTTTTTCTCTGCCCCTTCCAGTTATGGAGTGGAGGAACAGAAAACTAGGAGAGATTCTAAACTGGAATCACAATTTACTGAAAAGTCATAATAACCTCCATCAATATTAATAAAAGAGTGTACTAAAGAGAGAGTGCTTTATCCATAAAAGGGTATTCACCACCAAACAAACAAAAATGCTTCCAAAAGACAGTGCCCAACTTAAACACCAAACAACGGCAAAATGGCAACTGTTCTTGCATGCTCTCCCTGTGAGAATACAAAGACAGTATATCAGGGAGGCTTTGCATCTTAAATTCTACCCCCAGTCTGAAAAAAAACAAAACAAAACAACCCTCCCTCAGCAGTGACGCAGGTGATATTGAAGAGACAGTGTTGAAAACTCCATCCACTTGTCTCTGTACCCAGAACATCCACATTTCTATTATTATTATTGTTGTTGTTATTATTATTATTCCTTAAATTATCTTTGCATCAAATCTCTTATTTACAGCAGTGTAAAAGCATAGATTGAGGGAAAATATCAATGATTTAAGTCCCAAAAGGCTGAGTGAGTGTTTTTCTTACCTTTAAGCTAGGGGATTTAGGTAAACTGCAGGGTCAAAGGGTACTTCATAGAACATTGACAGCATGCAATATATGCACTTTAGGTTAAACTAGAACATAAAGCAAACTTTATTTCAGGGATAACATGCAAACACAAAGTTCTGCAGCAATTTAATATCTCTCTGGCTTTAATTAAAAAAAAGAAAAAAGTAAATGGTGGCTACATTTTCCCTCAAACTCCAGGTTGTACTAATCTAAATGGAGCTTCAATCTGTAGCTGCCAGTTTCAGATCCTTGCAATACCCTTCCTCTCTTCTATATTTACGCTCTGTTTCACTGAGCATATTTGAGCCCCTGGGTCAGCAGGGGTTTTAGCCAGCAGGTTCAGAGGAGGCTGTAGTTGTAAGAAAATTGTAGGATTTCAGAATTCTTTACAGCAGGGAGCTGTATATAATAGAGAGGAAAGCCAAGCACAGAAATTGCTGGGCTTGGCATGAGCTCCCCTTTTGCCTACTCTCAGTCAGGAACCTGGGGATGTTCTGTACAAGCATCACCACATCCACCACGGTGTTTTTGAGCGTGGTTATGACTCTGTTTATTTTTATCTTTATTTAATGTGACACAGGAAGAGCTTAAAATGAGGATTGCAATAATGGCCTTACAGAAGTACCTCAAAACCTCTGCCTCTAAACATTAGCCTGGATCCTGATGCTGTATGGGTTTTGTTTAATTGCTACCAAAGTATCATTTACAGCTCCAAGGCCATTAAGGGGGCCAATGCCCAAATTAGTCCTCCATGTTGCTGTTACTAGAGCTATTGCAGAGCTGTATAAGCAGTGTGGAGAAGTATCAAAGCCCCTGGAACAAGTCAGCGTTGGCAGCTGGGATGAGACTGGCCCCACTGTGGACAGGAAACCACGCTGACCATATCTAGCATGACACAGGGGTTTTTTGTTTTTATGGCATAGTCTCTTCCCCCCCCTCCTAGCCTTGGAGAGGGTTCACCTGCTAGAAGACCAATTATCCAGTTAGAAGAGGACCATGGCTTTCCTCCTCCCTAATTTCATACTGATTTTATTTTCAAGACTTTGATACTGTGGTACTAAGAAATGCTATAAAGCCACTCACTTATTTTAAACTATCCAGCTCCTCTAAATCTATCCAGACCAATATCTGCAGTACAGCCTTCCTAGAAAGCTCTAGGCATCTAAATATGCTGTAAGCATCTAAAGGTAATCTTTTCCCTTGGTTGCAAATTACTCCTCTCTAGGTCCTAATCTCTGGTACGTGTTTACTTAGTGTATTATGCTTGTGAGGATTTGATAAGGGTAGAGCCCTGACAGCACAGAAAGTAGTGAAGTGAGAACATGTCAAAGCGTCTAAAGAATTAGTAGAGATTTGGAGAATTGCTTTTGGCATGTAGCAAATCAGAGTGGTTGAGCAATGTTGATTTCTCAAACATTAACACAAAAAGAAAGGTTCCATCAGGAAATCAGATTCACTCATTCTCTAAATCTTCCCCAACGCAGGAAGAATATCCTTCAAAAATGCTGTGTTGGAGAAAAAGCTAGCCTACTGTTGCCACTAAGAATGAAACTGAGCCTGATTAAAGACACTCCTCTGCCAGAACCAGAGAAATGTCCTGGTTGTCGCTGCATCAGGGACATCAAAGGAACTAGTGTCAAGTGGAAAATCATAGAATTGTTGTGGATGGAAAGGGTCTTAAAGAACGCACCTTTGGTAAAGACATCCTTCATCATGCCAGGAGAGGGTTGCAAACTGGAGGAGAAAAATATTTCTACTAAAAGTCTTGGGGTAGGGGAGAGAAGTGCCTGTCATCAGTTCTGTCAACACCCATAAGATAATTGTATTTCAGCTGAGAATCTGCACACAGACTCAAGATGACCATCAACCACAAGCAGGATGGGTCCATTTTACCCATGAGCAGTGAACTCCAGGACAGGAGTGCTGCCAGGAGTCCAGGGAACAAGATGGAGAAGGAGAATTTTGATTTCCCTCAATAAACACAAGGCAGGTGCTTTCCATCCTAATGAACGTGTTTCCATCCTGTCTTCATGGACTTGTGGCATCAGGCTTGCATCAGTGTTAAATACAACCCAAAAATACACTTGTGTTGTGCAGTAAGTGAGAATGATATTTTCTGATGCAGAACAAAAATGGGAATGCCCAGTATACTCAGTATTTTGATTATTCATACTCTTTGTGCAAGGTGAGTGTTTCTCCATCACCCGTACCCCAGTTTTGGTGGATGCTGAATTGTCTCCCTTTGCTGGAAAAGTGGGACTGGCACAGCTATTACATAACCCAGCAAGACTGCCCCTGTAGTGGTATAAGCCTGTGGGACTAACAAACCCATCAGCAGCAATTCTTGCAAACTTCAGGCATTTAGAGTTGAAATTTTCTTTCATATTTGTCCTTTTCTATTACTAAAAAATTAAATCCACTCAGGGAGGAACATCTCAACTAAAAAGCCAATAAAAGAAACTTTATTTTGCACAAGGGGATATTTACTTTAAAAGGTGTTAGAGTTGCACTTTGACCAGATGAGTGTTGTGTAGTGCTGAATTATACTGAAATATCAGCCCCAGGCCTCTCCTTTCAGTAAAATCAGGTTTTCAAAATAATTCCCTGGCTCCTCTCTGTGTCTCTAAAAGGTCACAGAAACTGCAAAAGGGTTGTCTTAAATTAATATTTGTGACCTATTCAGATACCATGAGGATGAGTCACTTCAGAAGAGCCTACTCCTTCCAGCTGTAGATCAGACTTCAAAAACTGCAGTGCATCAGATATCAGGCCGCACACTGAATGATGAGAATTGTGCCACTACAGAAACTAATTTGGCAGTTAGAAGTCTAGTATTGGAGACCTATGTGGAAGAATGGCAATATATCTCGGTGTCCTGGGTTGACCGTATGATCCTTGTATCCCCAAATTGTCCCTCTTGCTTATGCTGTATATTAAGTTCTGCAGCTTTAAGTGAGGCCCAGAGAGTGAAGGGAGAGAGAGAAAACACGTGCAGTTTGTCTGCAGGAGTTGCACCTAACTCCTCCAGAAAGTCCTTGGGAGACTGCATTCCAGCAGGACAGCGACATCTCTCTCTCAGTCTGTGTGCTCTGAGAGCTCATGGCGGAGGACTCTGGGATCTTTCTCGGCTTTTGCAGGGAGAGACTTTGTTTCTTTTGCTGTTTTTTTTCTCCCTCCTGGGACTGGTCAGCATTCCTGTGGTCCAAGACATCAGGACACCCTCGGGAGCCCCCCGACTCTGCAGCCAGGCCTGGCCATCGGCCCCAGCCTCTGGAGGGACCAAGACTGACACAGCCACACCTGCAGAAGAACTCTGGATCTACCATCGCTTCAGAGGAAGGAGAAGTTTCATTGTTTCATGTTATCCAAATTTTCTATGATTGTGAATATTCTATTTGTTAAATAAATAGTTTTTTCCACTTTTCTCTAAGGAAATCGTTTCCCAAACCTGTTTGAGGGAGGGGTGGCTGGAATCGGCTTTTTCTAGAGACCCCTCCCCAGAGATTTCCTCCTAAATTTGCCCTAAACCAGGACACTTGGTTTAAGACAATTCAGAAGGTGCACACTCTAAAATGAGTTACCTACCCTTGAACCAATTCCTTTCTACCAACAAGGAGAAAATGAATATGAGCAGAAATAAGGGAAAAAACCAACAATTTACTCACAAGCAAAGCAGCAACACAGAAGAAAGTAACTAGAAAGCAACAAGGAAGAAAATCACTGGGTCTCACAAACTACTCAGGAACAAAGAGAAATCCAGAATGGCAGGGGGGACCACCACCCTGCCCAAGATGGTGTCTGCGATGGACAACCTCATGTTGGGAGACAAAGGAAGGTGGTGTCAGCCATTCTCCCCCTCTTTACTGCTTGTCCCTCAGAGCAGCAGCACACTCCAGCAGCTGGCACTCGGCCAGGCAGGAAAGGCAAGGCAGTGCAGGAAAGGCAAGGCAGGAAAGGCAAGGTGGGAAAGGCAAGGCAAGGCAGGAAAGTCAAGGCAATGTGGAAAAGGCAAGGCAAGGCAGGAAAGTCAAGGTAAGACAAGGCAAGGTAGGAAAGGCTAGGCAAGGCAAGACAAGGCAGGAAAGGCAAGCACGGCAGGGCACGGCAATGCAAGGCAAGGCAGGAAAAGAGGGAAAGGCAAGGCAGGCAAGGCAGTCACACGGTCTCCTCAGCCTTGAGTGACCTGGCCTGAAGCGAAGCTGCCCAGCCCAGCACTGCTGCAGCTGCAGCTTGTGGAATTTGTCTTGAGGCAGTACAAGATGCAAGAGAGAAATAAAAGCTTAAAAAAACACCCAAAACCAACCAAAGTGGTTGAGTGAGAGAGAACCAAAGTGGAGAGAGTTTGCCTCCAGTGCTTTGACCTTCTAAAAGGACTATGGCAAACCTCCCAGTCTTTCAATCCCATTTCTGAGTGCACCCTGGGCATTAAAGAGAAAGTAACAATTTTTGGGCACAGATGCATCAGACTACAATGTTTTGGGTTATCCTAGGACACTCATTTTAATTTCTGCTAGCCCATTTGTGCAGAGCTGATTGAGAGTAGTGTAAATGTATTTCACACTCACTTTATATCCCCATTTTAGTACCAGATATGCGCTTTCACACTGTGTCAGAAAAAGAAAATCAAGCCAGGGAAAAATAACTATTTTCCTGTCTTATTCTTCATCATAGACTTAACATTTTGGTGAACTTTTTCTTCTCCAGCTTGTCTAAACTTCATCTGAAGTAGTTATTTCCCCCTGCTTATAAATCTCCAGGTTTTTTTCAATAAAATCTGTAGTTTTTCTTTTGGAAAGTAGGTCTTGTTGAATAAACCTGAGTTATTCTTTTGGTGAGATTATAAATTTTCATTGGTACAAGTAATTGCAAGTATTTAACATGTGTGGACCTCCAAGGGGCACTTTGAAACACAAATACTATGATTAAAAAAGAAAGACAAAATGGAACTGTGCTATGTAGGAAAGCATACAGATCAACAATTGTCTGAATGGATATATCAGACAAAGAAGTCATTAAGGAAGAAATATTCTTTAAGTCGCTTGCTCTTTTTTGTTTAAAACCTCCGGAGGCCAATTATACACTTTTCATATAAAACTCTACTGTTGACATTTATGGATAACACAAAAATAGGCCAAGTAAGAACAAAGCAATATTAAAGACTAACCAGAAATATTAAAGACTAACCAGAAATATTGTTATTATGTTAATATGTAAAAAAAAAAAATTACTTTAGATTCCAAACAAGAGATGTTTCATGACTGAGAGTCCCTTGAAAAATCTGGGAAAACAGAAGGTAAATAACCAAATAACTTAGCAGGAACTTTTAGAATGATGCAGCATCAGAAAAACCAGGTGTAAGGCCTTGGACAAGAGAAGCACAGAGAAACAGGGAGCTGAAACACACTCTTTGTATGGCACAGAGATTGATACCAGAATAGTGTATCAAGCCCAGCATCCCTTTTCTGAAATTAAGAAAATTATATGGTGTAAAGAAGAGCCAGGAATGTGATGGTGGGATAGGGAAAATTGCTGACTGAGTATCTATGCATAATTTATAGAAAAAAAATGCATCCAAAGATATCTTCCTTTCTGTGTCTAATTACATAGGGTACCAAAGGATTCCAGACTACTGCAGAAGGCCAAGGGAATCCAAGATGAGAAACTGATGCCAATTGCAATTGGCAGAGAAAGATGCGGGGACATTTTAACTATGTGGTTGATTTGCATTAGAACAAAGTAGGTGATCCTGCAAGAGCCTTGTGATGTTTTTAAGTTCATGTTGACAGACTCCCTAGGCAATATGCTTTTAGGAAAGCCATGACATCATTCTCCAGTGTTTTCCTGGGTGTGATTCTTCTCTCCATCATCTGCACTGGAGCTTGATCTCATCTTGTGTGCTGGGGTATTTGCCTGCAGCAGAGGAAAGAAAAGCAATTCAGAAAAGCAAAAAACAGGGTAATTGAGGGGAAAACTATCAGTCCACTTCTACTTGCATGAAGAAGAAAAAAAACAACCCACATTCAGAAGAAACACGAGGCTGAGCACTCATGAAGGGCCAGAACAACGTTATGAGGCCCTCTCTTCCTCTTCCTTCCTTGTCTGCGCATTAGCTGCACTGGTAAGTGTTTCTAATATCTGAAAAGAGGGATCTCAGAACAATACTGAACGTAGAAAATCTACAAAGAAGACTCTAAAGTATCTTATGATGCTGGAAACAAAATCTTCAGCCTTTTTTTTTTTTCAGGTGAGAATAAGGAAAACAGCATTACAGGCAAGTTCTATTAAAGTCTGTGGAATTGTGCTGCCTGACCTGGCATTTTAATGGCATTTCAGCAGCAATATTGTAATACAGTTTTATGTGAATTATTGCCATTAAACTAAGGCATAGTGTAGTTTCATGTGATCCAGGATTCATCAGTGCTTTCTTGTTTTTCTTGCTGCTGAAGTTTCCCTTGGGAAATGCCAAGCTTTAGCTGTGTACCTGCCCCCAGCATTGTGGTTGAGATGCGAGCCAGAGCTGACAGAGGGCTGCCATCATTAATTTTTCACATTTTCCTGTTCTCGAGTTTCAGGATTTAAAATTGCTATGTACATTCAGAACAGTACAGAGTGATCAGAGACAAATGCTCATGTTTATGTAATTTACACGTATTGAGTTAGTTGAAACCTTCCAAATGCAAACTTGTGATGACAGCTTTCCTCTTGATTTGTAGCCCAACCTATCTGGAAATAAATAAACTTTAAAGGGAGTCACTGGTTTTTCTCACAGCAGATGATATTTTCTCTTGTATTCTGTCATTTATAAAGGATTAATGACGATTGGATCTTCATTCAAAATGTGACTATCCTTTTATTTTCTCCTTGAAAAATAGATGGATACTTGCTGACAACTGTGGTGCTTTTTGTTAATGTTTGGAGGATCTGAGTACATTTCTACACCATGTAAATATTTATTGCTTTTATAAACATTTAAAAATATGTCAAGTAGCAGCGATCTTTAAAAAAACAGCCTTCAACATCTTATCTGTACTGGTATTCCCATTGAATGAAATATATATATTATTTTCATTCAACCTCTTAATAAGAATTTCTTTTCATATGGGAATATATATTTCAGTAACAAGAATTAGGCAATAAACTGTAAAAAACCCATACTTCTGATAAATACAGATTAATTTCCTTCAGACACACTGAGAAAAGAATAAATGAATAAACAAAGGAATAAGCAATCCACAGATAGTTTCAACTATTAGTTTCAAATAAACTAGTATTAGTTTATTTCATGGACATTTTTGTTGCTCAGGGAAAAGGTCAAACATAATGCTACACAATCAAATGCCCTGGTCTGCATCTGTGAGGTTGTTTAACCTTTCACAAAATGCAATACTTTGGGAAGTAAAAGAGTCTAACATACACTGTTCCTACTATGAGTTTGGATGATAAAGATCCTTGAAATATTCAGCAGGTAGCTTCCATCTCAAATGAAATGCTTTGGTAAAACCATCAAACTATTATTTCCTTATACTTTTTAATTATATTCAAAGCTTGCACTTTCTGTACAATTCCCAGTCCATCTGCACTGGTGCTTGCACGCTCCTCAGGCTCCGTTTTCTATAACTGAAAAACCATGATCTCACTGAAAGCTGTGTTATGACTCCTCTGGCATAACAAAACAACAAATAGGAGTAAAGTTTATGCAAATCTCAAGTATCTCCATTCTCTTCCTCATTCAATCTGCCAAACAACAATAATGCATTTAACCACTTTGCACACAATAATGAAATTATGTGAAGGAAAAATGAGATCTAAGAAGGCATGAAGACTTGAGGCGCATCAAGGCTTGAGGCACTTCAAAGACACTTGGGAGTCTTTGCAAAGCTTGCCACACGTGCAGGTCCTCAGGAAAGGCTCTCACCCCTCCAGCTACACAGTAATGTGGATGTAGTTGCACTAATCCCATGCTGAAAACCGGGTTCTTGGGCTCTTCATATCCTGTCTCCAAACCCTCTATTTCGAAGTATTCCCTGTATAAAATATTCAGGATTCTTTCTGCTGTAACTGAATGTCTACTCCCTTAATCCTCTTCTTTCTTACGCTGTGTGCTACTTGTGAATTCTTGTAACTCTTGCCTTGGGTTTCCTAGGGGAATGGTGAGCCCTGGTCCCCCTGTTTTTCAAATCAATGGCCCCTTTTGTTTGATGTTCTGGCCTTTGCCTCTCTTATCTGCAGTTAACTTGTATTTCCTTGATCTGTGCACTCCAGAGGTGCACTGCAGTGTCTATACATCATCAGGAGATGACAAAAAGCTGGTCTATTTAGACTGTCAGTGAGGTGATGGAGGGTTTTTCATTATGCTAATTCACCCTGACTGCTTTAATGTGATGGACAGGTTGCAACGGAACAGCAGAACAAACCTGTTAATCAACATCCATTCCAAATAGCAAGAGAAAGTTAATGAAGATCTATGCCACAAAATAACGAAAACATAAAATCAAAGTCCCACAAGCTAATTAATAAAGCGAGGCACTAAATGCCCCCTGTAAGAAAGGTAAAAGCCAATTAACTTTCCATATTTTAAAGCAAGGCATAAAATACAAAGTTCTATTTACCATTATAATTGTGGCTGAGTTGTTACTTGCCTAACGTACAAAAGAGAAAATCTTTATGCATTTGCACATCTGCCCATTTCTGAGACAGCTGCCTGGGGCAGGGGTGCTGCTGAGGGAGAAAGGTGGGCACACCTTATTTGGAGTGGGTGCACAACCTCATGTCCCTGCAGTTTTGGGGTTTATTTGGTTTTCACTTACCTAGCGTATTTTTGCTATTATGGATTCAGAAATACTTTGGGTGTGAGACATTAATCTTGAGAAGGTTTAGAGAGAAGGGAGTTCCAGGGAAGGAAGCAATGAGCAAAAGTATTTGGCACCCATATTCAGAACAATGCAAAACAGCTAAGCACTGAATAGCAGAGCCAGTGCAAAAAACTAAATTCTGATTATAAGAATCCTTCACTAACAATATTTCAAAGGCAATAGCTCCACCCTTTAAAATGGTAAAGTAATTGAGTAAATACTTATTTTAAGTCAGACTTAATCTGAGTTCTATTCAGCAGTAAAACTAGGCTAGGACTGTAACATAAAAAATTTCTCATCAAGGGAAAGCAAAATGAATACAGGTGAATGAGGAAACAACAGGCTAAAGTGGTCAAGTAATTGAAGCTGGGAAAAGAGAAGAAGAAACAGGTAGACAGAGAGCAGTAAATGATAGAGATCAACATGATGTCAAAGGGACAAGAAATGTAACCCATATAAGAGGGAAGAAAAAACAGAACCATGTCAGAAATGAAATTGAAAACTGAAGTAAAAGCTGAGCTTGTCAAAAGCTAATGAGGCCCTACTAAAATTGTGATCAGAAATAGGAATCTTGAAGAGAGGAAGCTTTCTAGACACTATGATGTGCTGGCATTGCTTATTTAAAATAAAATATGAAGAATTTATTTACTAAATAATGGAGATATCTTTCCAGTTAATATAAAATTTAAATAAAAGTCAGTGTCCTTTAGGGAATGTCTGTCTCCTTTTACATCGCTGCTTTAGAAGTCTACCAGATTTATGTGCTCTTTTTATAGAATTGAAATAAAATTTGACTTCTGTAACAGACTGAATCTTCTGCATAAAACCTGACAAATCAAAATCAGCTCAGTAACCTCTTCAATTAATATGCAGTTCTCTGGGACCAAGTCATCTTTGACTGCAGTCTGCAGCTGTGCTGTAAATTTATAAACTGACATTGTTTCTGAAATCCAGATGAATTATAAATGTATTGTAGGATTTCATGGAATTGAGCCTGGCTCAGAAATTTGACCCTTCATAGAAGAGTGGATGCTTATTTCTTGTTTCTTGGGGTCGGTTAGGTTAGAATAGCTGCATTCCATGGCCTAAAGTAATTTAAACCACCAAAAGAGCTACTTTCACATATGAAAATTAACTGTAGTACTACTGGAGTATGACCTCATTAAATATCCACAAGTATCTCTTTATTAATATTTCAGGTCTTGCTAGGCCAAAGCATCTGTACCTGTGGCCTCACTCCTGCTATATATATATTTGTAAGCTCCATGGAGGAGGGATACTAATGGGAGAAAGTTTAAAACAACATACAACATGGTACTGTTTTATTATTAATAAGAAAAAAATAATGCTAAAATATAAAATATTAATGTTACTAATAATTATAATTACATTATTAATAATAATAATAATTTTGTCATTGTCAAGTGTGTCCCTCGAGATTGACCCCAGCCACCTTCATCCTCCTCAGCACCTTGGCTGAGGCTGGCAGGATCTGCATCCCAAAGAAACCATTGTGCTCATTTGATCTGAACGACAGAGGCCATGTAACCTCATGAGGTAACTGCAAGTGTCATTCATAACAATAATTTTCAGTATTTGTTAAATAACTTTATAAAAAGTCAATTATTTCCACAGTTCTCCCTTTCTCCTCTAGGCAGGCTTTGCCAAACCTTTTCTAAGTTGCCTAAACACAGTCCCAAAGAACTAATTTTTAGGTATAAATATTCCCTTCTTTCTCCTTTTCCATCTTCAGACAAATTGAAGCAAAATCAGGTGCACATCAATTGGATAGAGGTGGGTTTTTCACCACATTTATAGTAATTACCACTTCATTAGACCCATGCAGAGTTGTTATCCCTCATTCTCTGTATAAAACACTTCAGCTCAAACATCCTTTAGAAAAGTGGTGTAAAATATAATATTAAATAAAAGGGCTGGAGGCAAGAGGGCTTTTTATCGTAACTGAATCCCAAGCAAATTGCAAGTGCTGATCATGTGTTAGAAATTAACACAATGACATTAGTATTTTTCTGATATTTGCCTGTCTTCAGGTGTTGTCTGCTTTTATGCCTTTGTATGGGCTTTCACATGTCTGTCCAACTTCTGCCTTAAAGGCAACTCTGCATTCTCTTTTTCTTTTTTGTCCAAGTATTTTTTTTATCCTTATGAACTTAATTTTCAAACTGCAAGTGATTTGCACCCACTAATGCCCTGCAAGGAAGTCCATGTTAAATGGGATGGCAAAATTTCTTCAAAAGGACTTAATTCAAATGCAAAATCAATGTTTTTCACCCCTCAGATATTTTTCTAAACTAGATGCACTGTAGAAATCATATTTTGGCATGTAGGTACAACCTTCAAAATAAGGACCGATGAAAAAATTGAATTTAGGAGACACGAGGATGCTACTGAGATTTGAAGTAATTTAAACAATTTACTCAAAAGACTCAAGACTACTCCACAGTCTGACTGAGACATAGCAATAATTTTAGGTTGTCAAGAATTCTAAATGACCTCAGGGATCAGGTCCTCCCTCACCAGATGTGTACAGAAGCGCAGGTGACATGGTCTCAGAAAAATCAAGCCCAGCACAGGCAGTGGCTGCTTAACTTGGTGTCCTGGTTTAGGGCAAATATTTAGGAGGAAACCTCTGGGAGGTCTCCTCTAGGAAGAGCCGATTCCAATCGCCCCTCCCCCTACCGGTCCGGGAAGAATTTCCTTAGAGAAAAGTGGAAAAAACTATTTATTTAACACATAGAATATTTACAAGTATAGGGAAAAAATTGGATAATATGAAAACAATGAAACCTCTCCTTCCTCTGAAGAGATGGTAGATTCAGAGTCCGTCTGAGTCCGGTTCAGTTCTCCAGTGGGGGGACGATTGCCGGGCCCGGCTGTAGCAGTCGGCGAGGGTGGGGGAGGGGCCCCCCGGGCGTTCCCTGGTGTCCTGGGCTCACGCGATGCCAGCCAGTCCCAAGAAGAGGGAAAAAAAAAGAAAAAAAAGAGATAACGCTGTCTGCTGGAATGCAGCCTCTCCGCTCTCTTGACCTTGGTTCGTAGTAATCTGCGGGACGGGGGGCGATGATCCCGGGGAGCTCCGAGTTCCGGCCGCGCTGGAGCCACGCGCTCCCTCCTCTGCTCTTCTCTTCCTGCTTCCTGCTGCCGCTCCGCCTCTTCCTCCACCTTCACTTTCACTGTCTTCCTTAGACCAACTTAAAGCTGCAGAACTTAATGTCCAGCATAAGCCAGGGGACGATTGGGGATACAAACAGGCCATATGGCTAACCCAGGACACTTGGTGAAGGAAGAGACTGGTAATTCTCTCCAGGATAACATTCCATTCCACTGGGGTTGCCTCTAGGCATGCCAAGAGCAGGAGTGAGCAGCAACACTCCTGTCACCCCAATCCCAGGAGGTACCAAATCACACACACAGACCCTGAGATCCAATACAAAACCAGGTGCCTTAGGACATAGCCAGGAAATGGTGAGTTATAATCAGAGATTAATTTTGGAAGGGAAATCTGCAAGATAAGGTTCATCCCCTTGCTCAAGCAGGGCCAACAACAAAGTCATGGCCTGAGCCTCATCCAAGTGATTTTTGTCTCCAATACAGAGATTCCACAGAGCTCTGAACATCCTGGGAAACGAAATCATCCTGGATTATGGCACCACTTCACATCTGTGCAACCCCAACATGCTCAGCCATGGTCTTTCCCTGTCCCAAAGTGAGCACTGATGCCATCACAGGGCATCATCCAGTATCATTCATTGACAAACTCAAAAAAGGAAAAGATTGTCTGTGCCATGTTTTAGACTAAAACAAACACTCACCATCTTGTGGTCAGTCATAACAAGGCATGTTTCTGTTCTACAGCAGTAGTTCGTGCTTGGACCAAGCCTTTCAATTAATTCCTTCACAGCTTTTAAAGCTTCTCTTCCTTTGCCATGTGCAGTTAATTCCACTTCAGAGTTCAAAAGCAATTAAACCATGATCACCATATCCTAAAACTGGGATGAAGGCTACAGATCAAGATCAGGTTCAGAAATTGCTTAGAACTATTATGGTCCTGGAGTTTTATATCCATTTCTTCTGCTTGATGATAATCTCTTGTACTCAAAGCAACCAATACTTAGTGCAGCCAGGAAGACATTAAAAACGTTTCTGACTTCTCAGCTGGTACCTCAAAGTTATCATCTGAATTTCCTTCCTCAACTAACAGATTTTGTGATTATTTTGCAGAAAAAACACCACTAAATTTGGTAATCTCCCCCAAGACAGACTGCTGCGACAAAAAAAATACACTATTAACAGGAGTTTAATCTTTCAAAGCCCATTTTAAGTAAGTTGAATAAGGAAAGCACTTGTTCTTCTGTGTACACATGCATGCATACAGAGGCACTCGTGGTGTTCCTTTGCTTGTGGTTTCGGTGGAAGCACAGCTCAGTCCCTGGGAGCTGAATGAAACCTCTGCGTGGGAGCTAGAGAAATGCAGGTGATGAGCTTCAACCTGCACCAGGAGGGCAGTCCTCCTCTGGCAGCTGTCTTCAGCTGCGCTCCTTTGCACATCGGCCTGAGAAGGAATGCCATCCCGAGGGACGATGGGTCTGGCAGGCTGCCCGAGGGTGCTGGGGCCGTCCCGGAGCACAGGGCAGCAGCTCCGCTACTCTCGGAAATGACTCACTCCGAGAGCCACCTGCAGCAGTGTTTGTAAACTCAGAGCGTGCTCCAGCACCACGGTTCTGCCAGCACTGCAAACACCCGCCCCGGGCAGAGCCCCTTGTGTTGCAAGGGCTAAAGGAGCTCTGATGATTTTGACCCACCTGTCTTTGCAGCTGAGCTGGGTTTGCACCACGGCGCTGCACTTCTCTGGGAGAAAGCTGGGGCTTGAGGTGGGCTTGTTTGTGTTCAGTCTCACACTGCACAGTGCGATCAAATCACTGGATTTAAATGAATAAATAAATAAAAATAAATAAATAAAAAATAAAGAGAAATTAAAAAGCAGCTTTGTCCTGGCCCAGCCAGGGAAAGAAATTTCCTCATTTATTTGGTGCATTGTGGAGAGAGGATTGACATGTTCTTTGTGATACCAGACCTCTCCTCGCTTTTTATGGAATGCTGTCAAACATGGGATTAGAAAGCAAGACCTACTGAACATATGGGTAGCATGAGACAGGTTAAAGTGCACATGAACCTGTATCATGTATTTAAAGGAAAGAGCAGAAAAAAGAGCAGAAAAAAAAGCTGGTAATTCCATCACTAAAACTAGAAAAAAATTGATTAACCACAGAAAAATTAAAAGCAGTTAAATCAGATGAAAAGTGATTTTTAAAACTGCATGCAAGAATTGTCTGATTTAAAGACAGATCTGGAAAGAGCTTGAGAAAGTGCAAAATGAATAGAGATATTGGGATTTCATAAGATTTATTTAAAATATGTATTTCTACAGTAACCTGCTGCTGCAGAAATCACTTTCCAACAGAGACAAAAAGATATTAAGCTGACTCTGTCTCTCTCACAAATGCCACACTCAGAGGTCTCTCAGCTAAACCCACCTGTCTCTGCAGACAGCCAGCATGACTTTTGCACAGGAGTTTCAAAGTAATGGTCTTTCATTTAAAGGCAACTTCACAATCTGTTTCCAGGGTTTATTTTAGAGCACCCATTTCTTGTAAAGAAGATCCCTAACCTTCATATGGAGGCAGCAGTCATCCCTGCTTGAATAGGTCCTGCTGCTGTGATCATAATTAATGTTTTTGTATAATTTCAATGCTTTACTCCCCATTCTCCACCAACAGTAGCTGGAGAAAGAGGGTAGGTTGCAGCTACCCAGCATGGAGCTTGCATGGTGTCAGTAGAGGGAAGCAGTGAGATGAAATTGCTGATACGTGGCAGCTGCCTCTTACGGGGACAGTCACAGTGATGTACCTCAAAGCACGAGCTGCTTCACCAGGTGATTCTGGCTGTTCACAGCAGTTACAAAGACTTTCTCCTTAGTCACTGAGTACATGGTCTTCACAAGGAAGATTTCACCCACTGTAAGATGTTCTGTGTGACTCAAAACTGTGACTAATCTATTGTAATACCTTCCCATTGGCAGATGATTGTGGAAACACAGTGAATGTAGCAAGTTATAGAAAATAATCACTCGGCCCTCTCTCAGGATCAGGTGCCTGAAAATCACAACACAAATATTTCACAACTTACATGTACTCAACTGAAACCTGAGTTCTGGTTCTCATCTTCCAGGCTGTCTGTGATCAAGTTCTCCAGCTCTTTACTTCAAATCCTTCATCATCTGCAACCCACCCATTTGCAAGCCTTGCCCAAGGGTGTAGTAAACCAAGCTCTCTGTTAGTTAAGGTCTTTGTGCAGCTTGACAGGATGAAGCTTAGCTATCTACAATACCTTCTGAGTGAGCACAAAGTAGTTGTCAAAGATAGCAGTGACTAAGACATGCCAGAATAAAAGGTATTGGTGCTGAGAGAGTTCTTTTCTTCAAAGAAGTTGAACATAAGCCTGTGGAAAATAAGGACAGAAGAGATCTATTTGTACCAAAAATTTGGCCATGCTTGTGTTCAAACTCAAGCCCAAGGACTGCTTTTCTTTGGCAGTACTCTGGTAGGCCTGACCCTGCAGCGGAGTGAAGGAGACTGCTGAGGAGGTGCAGAGCAGCGTGAAGGGGACAGGGCAGCCTCTTGACTGTCTCAGCAGCTGTTTGTGCTTCAGCACAGATTGGCATCCTGGAAATCGGAGATGTGCGTAGAATTTATAAAATTCTAAGCACTATGAAGCAATTTGGTTGAACACCAACTTGACTGCAGCAGTGACAAAATGAATCCATATTAAACAACTGCTCCAGAAAGAAAAACATGTCATTGGCAGCCATGTTATAATAAACGCTAAGAAAAAAATAGAAGGCTGCTCAGTTCTTATTTTCTAAGAATTGACACCTATGTGAGATGCTGAACAAACACAAAGAGCTACTGCACGGTAATTTGAAAGTTACTGCAATCAGCAAGGTAACAGCAGCTTACAATTCTACAGTTCTCCAGTCTTGATTGACTACACAGTGGTGCAAAAAAAGGTGTTTTGTAGCTCTGTTTAGGAAAAAAACTGTGTCTGCACACTCCTATCTCTCCCTTCTTATACACAGCACAAAAAGCTGGTGAAGCTGAGCTCCCATTCTCCCAGAAGTGCATAACAAAACAATGTCCATCTCAGATGAAGCGTAAGTCTATTTACAGTTCCTTCAGCTTTAGGAAATCCAAAGCATCAACTTTGCTATTTGGTGAGCAAACTGCAGAGCAACAGTATCAGCATCTGATGGGAGACAGTTTTTAACTGTGGTCTTGTAAAAAACAAACCAAAGGAAAGCTCCCAGTGCTCAATGAAAAAAATAGCTTTAAAAGCAAAAAATTCCCCCCTTTTTAAAGACAGTGTTTTCTTTCTGTCTGAGGTCAATCATGGTAATCACTCTTGGTATTGTCCAATGTATTGGAAGACAGGTCCTAATAACAAGGAGCTTGCAACCCTAGCTGCAATTGTATTTTTATGGTATTCAATAAAATAATGGGATAGATTGGATTTGATGAGATTTGTATTAAACATGGGTCAGAAACCTTTGCAGAGAAAAAGAACCATCTTTTAATGTGTTGAAAGCAACCACTATTTAATTAATTGTTCCTATTATTTTACAGGATTTTGCTCTAGTCATGAATCTCTGGAGCTGCTCAAACAAATACAGAACACGAAGATGAAACTTGCAAAAAAGAAAACTCAGAAAGACATGAAAAAAGGGCTATCCAAGAGACCTTCCAGAAGACTGACCAACAAGAACAAGCCTTGTTAGTCCTGCAGGTGCTCTCTCTAGTGAGAACCAGCATGGGGTTTAAAAGAGTAACCTCTAGACACAGCTAATTTTCTTCTCGCCTGTCCATGATGGATGTTATTGTTACTTAAGATACTGTGCAGCCACAAAACCTACAGCTCTGGAACACCAACAGCTGTTTCCACATTTCATTTTAAAAAAACATTACAGCAAAATGCTTTGCTACAGAAGAAAAGTAATAATTTTAATTACTTAAAATTTATCAAGCAGATTTCATACAAAAGTCCTCATATTATTAAAGGACTTCAATACAATAAGTACTCTGTTTTTGTGTCCTGCCATAAGCTACATTAATTTTAGATAGGTGCAAGTATTAAAAACAGTTCTAATAAATTCCTACAACTCCACACAACATTATGAAACCTGGAATCAGAGTACCTACTGATGCATGGTTTGGATTTATTAAGTTACTGGATTATTTAAAATAGCCAATAAACTGTGTACAGGTGACAAAATGCCAGTTTATTATTAGTAGATGCATTATTAGGAAGATTTATTTCTCATCCCCTCTGTTTAACTGAATAAAAGTAAGTGGTCTCAGAACACTCAAAATTGTAACTGACATAATCACTTTTGTTCTACTGCAAAACACAAGAAAAAAATCTGGAAATAAAAAAACTCTGGGAGCAGGACAAAGGAAACACCAGTATAATTTTCTAATGAAAGCTAACAGTTCTTTAGAAGGAAGACATAAGAATAATAGACAATACAATTGCAATAAATCCCTCATTTTTCACAGTGCACCTGTTTTGAGAAGTCCAGTATTGTCTCTTGCCTAGAGAACAAAAATTCAAGAGGACTTGAATAACCCTCCTCTAATAATCCCTATCTCAAGTCTTTTGTGCTTCTTGCTCTACAAAATAGCAGGTTTCTCAAGCCATGGATTGCAGGTGGCCACTCTGAGAAGTCAGACCTACACAGCACGACAGCTGAAAGCAAATTGATGTGGATAATAGGAAATGTCACTTCAACAATTAATCTTATTGCTCCTGCAGATAAAACTTCAGTACTTTTAAACTTTCTCCAAGGTACAAGAAATCACTCACATCTTGTGCAAGACAACAAAAGTTCCAGGTGACCTTCCTGCGCTTTTTTGTGGCCAGGCTCTTTACAGATAAACTGCATGGGAAAGACTCCCAGCTTCCTACCTGCTTTCAGGCCAAGTCTGTGTTTGTTGCATTTCCTGCAAGCAGCAGGAAACCCGCAGCACTGAAATCTCAGCAACAGCAATTTCTGAGCTCCTCTGGATCTGTGTTTTAGTCGTGCTCTATGTTTGGTTCATAAACAGAGGCTCTGTCTTCACTCTAGGCTTGAAGCCTATCTGCCCACTCATATCAAAACATTTGGGGCTGAAGGCAGCCTCCCAAACTGTCTCTCTCTAGATACTTCTAAGCACTCTTGTCATTTTTGTCCATGTACTTGGCTGTCAGTGGAGCAGCAGTTGGTAAGGCTTGGTTTATCTGCTCCCCACCAAGTCCCCTGGATGCTGTGGTTCTTACTATACTGAGAAACACCAAGAAAGGTGCAACACTAGGTTATTGATGAATGTGTTCCTAGAAGCACATAGCATGGGGAAAAACCCACCGGAGTTGTAGGATTTAACTCTGTGGAATTTGGTTATAGGGGAAAAATAGAAGCAAGAGATCTCTATAGATGGGTTTAGAGCATGGGAGTTTATTGTGGAAGACCGTGGGTGTCAGAGGCCTGCTGGGCTGCAAGACGCAGCTCAAAGCAGGCCAGAGAAAGAAAGAGGCAAAAAGAGAGAACAAAAAGAGACTGATTTGCCGTTTACAATACAATAAATCATCTTCTATGTTGAATATTCTAATTCTCTTTAACCAATCTGAAACAAGCTACAAACTCTACAATATTTGCATGCAACCTATAAGAATTATCGTATTACCATACAGGGTTATATTTTAAACCTTAACAAACTATTTTTGGGAATCTTCTACTAGGTAGGTATGGTTTGTTCTAACCTTTAGACCTGCCTAGGCAGAGGGTATTGTTCTATCAAGAAGGAAGATTACCTTCAGTCAGCTATACCATTGTTTCTTAGATACTTTTCAGCTCAAACCTTCTCCTCATCCCAATCTCGACTATACTTTCCATATTTTCAGCATCCCCTATAAGGCAATCATATCTATAAGGCTTTCCTATTTCATCTTCCCCAACACAGAGTCTACCCATGGAAGCCAGAGAAGGACAGAAATATTACTGCGCATTTTCCGTCTATCCATTTACTCTTTCACATGGCAGTATGGAACAGACAAATATTACTTCATCTAAGCCCTGATTTGCATGATTAAAGCATGATGGCCTAATTATAAATCCAGATCATACACAAATACGTATTTGAGACCCTGCTATTGTTTGTGTCTTCTCTCTATATAGGAGTTCTCAACACGTATTATTTCACACTGCAATCATACTCAAAATGATCCATCTCTGTCCTTAGAACACTGAACTTAAAAATTATTTAACTGACAACTGTTCTGTTAAATCAGTAGAAAGCAAATTAACTGGGAGAAAGAAAGGTAAATTCTAGGCAGCCAGGATGATGTTCAGCTGGGCTGGAGGATTAGGGATGTACTTTTTGGAAAGGTGACCTTCTGCCATATTAAAACAGTTCTTAAGGGGTTTAGGTCCATAAACTTAAAAGTTAAATACAAAAGGTATAAAATAAAAACATTTGAGAGAAAGAAGTATACATCTATGTTGTCATTAAACCCTAAGGTTAGGAAGACTAGATTAATGCAATTGCCCACTGTATATTGTGATACTATTCTGAGAAGTCTGAAGTTGAGTACAAAACAAATATAGGAAATCTAAAGAAATGGAGATTATCATCGACATCCCAAATAAACCAATAAAATTCTCAGAAGCAGGCTTTTTTTCTCATGTTTGTATAAAAGGAAATGTAAGAAGAATATAAAACCCTTTGTATCTGAAGCCATGAAAAGTTCTACCTTCAGTTCATTAGATATCATTCCATTCTGCCTTCAGCGTAACCCAACATAATAAATTATATTTGGGCAATGTTTATTTTTTGCCCCCTTTGCAGCAAGAGTAGCTGAAGGTATGACTTCCCAGGCAGTGAAATCCATAAACAATTCTCAGTTTCCCAAATCAGTGACACTTGTGTCTTTGTATTTTATTGTGTTCTATGTTAGCACAAAATCCATAGTTCCCTCAACCTGCATCAATTTACAAGTTTTGCTGATGTTACAGCTAAAAGGCACCAATTTCGTAGAGGCTTGCTAAAAGGCGCCAATTTCGTAGAGGCTATACGTTGTTTAAAAATTAGGAGAACAAGACTTTTACCTCATGCTCTCGAATTTTACCGAAGCCTAAATTAAAACTCATCTTTCCTGAGCACTTTTCATGGAGTAGGTGGCAGATCTTTGTGGGTTTTTTTTCCTACAGTGTACGTAATACAACTTTGGGCTGTATAATTATCTTATTCAAGGAGTTCATCACTGTTCACATAACTTCATGGTCTTCTGAAGAGAACAAATACCATCCTACTATTTTTTTTCCTGATATGGGGTGTTCACAGTTGTTAGTTACTCAGCTGGCGTCTCTGAGCTCCTGTCACCTGTTGGTTCTCCTAGGAGGTATTTAGGGCTCAGGACAAACAAAGCCCAGACCAGCAGAAGGATTAACAGGACAGGCAGTTGCTTACCGTGCTGCCAACAGGCTGGTGATGACAGCTTTTCCACTAGAGTGGGTGGCACACATAGCAAGACCACATGCCAAGGATACAAACCATAGGCTGCAAGAATTTCTCCAGGTTTTTAGTAGCAGGAAGCTAAAAAAGTTATAGCTACTCTTGAGAGTTACATGTCTGGTTTTTGCAGCATTTCCATTTAACATATACACTTACTGATAGTTCAAGGCTATTTGACAGCAGGCTGTGAAGGAAAAGACAATTGATCTAAATTTAAAGAAAATCTTTTTAAGGAAAGTGAGAGAATGAAAGAGTAGGAGAAATTCTTCCTATTTAGAGATTTTGTCTTACCTCCAGTAAAAGCTCAGTCTACTGAACTGAGTTTTCCTGTTAAAATGATATTGACACACTCTCCAGAGATCACAGTGTGTGACTTGCACCCCAACTCAGCATCCCATTTTCTGTAATCCCAGAACAACTGGCTCCTAAAGGAAATGCACATTCAGTGCTGTCCCAATGCATACCTTTGAAGTGCCCTTTCCTGCCTATGACTTGGGATCGTATAGACCATTGTAAGACTTTCCTGGACAGAAATTTTAAGATTTAAACTAGAAAATGGACAGCTATTGTGACTCTTGTCAACAGAGTGAACACATCATCGTAACTTCAACAGGTTAGAGTAATTGCTTTATTTATTTTTATTTTCATGTACATGGAAGCAAAATAACATGTCTTAAGAACCACTGTCAAGATTCATCCAATTAAGCTATCAGCAGCTGAGCTACCAAGAGATGACAGAAGTTGGCTGCTACTTAGCTCTTAAGATTCTCTGCCAAGAAAACCTGGCATCGCTGGCAGTGGAGTTAACATGTACAGGTGTGTGTCCTAGGGGGAAATACTCTATTGTGAATAGCAACAAAGTTTAAGTGGGGAAGCAAACAAAAGCAAATTTCAGGGTTTTCTTTTCTAAATAAATGTGATTCTCTGTGTGTAACTCAACATGAAAATAACCTACTTTTGTTCAAGAAGAAGAAAAACTAAAGACAAAGCTGCACTTGATGAAACAGAAAAAAATAAATCAGACATAACAAACAAAACAGACCAAAGTCTATATGCTTTTGGAAGATGAACTAATGAAATTGGATGAACAGAAGAGTATTTTGCTTGAGATAGTCCATTCTAGGCACTTGTTGACAATTTTTCATTTAGTTCCAGAGTTCTAACATCTCCATTAGCTTTGGCATTTTCTATAAGCACCTGAAGAGAAAAATAAAGAATGACTTAAGAATTGAAGATTTTACTGCTGGTGTTTTAATGGCAATCTGAAATGCATTTTAATTCCTTCTAGACAGTTTTGCTAAAAGATCATCTAACCTCAGATCATCTATCCTCAGATTGGAAATATTCAATATTACATACCAACTTGCTGAAAAGATCCAAACTCTGCATTATATTGATTTCCTAAGCCTGTAATCACTTACAGTGCTCTGTAAAAACATTGTTGGCTACTCTGACAAGTAGTCACCAGCTGGCAATTAAACAAGTAGACCTGTTTTCCTGCTGACACACCCTTGTCTCCTGCTATGTACTAATCTTACCTTTGTATAAATCTCTATTTGCCAAACTGGAGTGTTCTCTGCAGCTGCATAAAAAGCCTTGCCACATCCTTTTTCCTTTCCCTGTTAAATTTACACTTCCCTGAATTATTTTCCCCATGTTATATTTGGAGCTTTTCTGTTAGGGACCATACAAATGGTCCCATAATAATCTAATGTTCATAAGCTTCTGGGACATCTCTCGTAATCCAATGACATTACACACACTGAAAAGGAAAACCATTAAGCAGAACCAAGGAAATCTCCAGCCACTATTACCACACTCATCAGCAGGGACTATAAATGACTTTGCAGAAGCAAGTGCAATGAGATCATCTTCTGGTCTCATTAAATCTAGCTTTTTTATCATCCTGCATGTACATGTATGGATTTTTGTCCACAGCTTTTTATATGCTGTACCTCCAAATGTACTTTGTATTGGACTCAATATTTCACGAGGGAATGAACAGCTGACAATCTAGGCAAAAGACCTCATTGTCAGTGGCAGCATTGAGAATAGGAGTCTATTCAGATTTTGAGAAGCAAAGTGGTTCTCATTATAAGCCAAAATGAATGATACCCCACTTGTACTACATGAAAGAGCTATGTGGATTTGTGAGCTTGATCAAATACATTAGTGAAGTACTGTCAAGAGAAACTAATGCAGCATATACTATGTACTGAAAATAATGTACTGTTACAGATACAACTTTTTAATGCAGAGCACACACCATTCTACTGCTCAGATTTTTTGGGCCACAGACACAACGTGTTCCAGACAGGCTAGAAAGAATTAACATTTTTAGTGCTAAAATTCTGATTAAATGGTCCTCATGTCTACCATAGAGTCACCAGTAAAACTCATGCAAGTTTGGACCAGAGATTTATTGTTTATTTTTTTTTCCTGCATGGAGGAATAGAAGATATTCAAACAAACTGGTGTTGATTTCAAAAGCTGAAGTACACTTTGCACCTCAAAAGCAGGTCTGCCAGCAATTTCCTGGCCTCCTTCTACCCCACTTCCCAATTGCAAGTATAATATTGAACGTAAATAGACAGAAGTTCTGTGTAAGGTAGACTGTCTTACATCTATTAATTCACAATCATCTTTGGCATAGAGATGCTGCAGGAGGTACCAGCGTGCCACCGACACAATGGTTTCTGGATTTGCTGGTTGATAAACGACTCTCTCCAACATTCTCCGAGTCTCCCTGGAAATGTAAGCAAAACATAATCCAAATCAAATACAACTGAATTTGTAACAGGCCCCAGGTAACACAGAAAAGCAAGCAACAATGGCCAGAAGTAATATATGGCAAAGCCCCTACTGCAGCTCCTGCTAACAGAGACAAGAGGTGAAATTGCAGAAGAGAAGGTAATTGGAATACAGTACTACACAAGCCTAAAAGTCTGTTTGGCTGATACTACCTTCCAACATCAACACACCATATACCTAACAAAGGGATTTTCAAATTCACAGTGCCACTGGAAATCGAGTAAAAACTGGCAGCTATGAGTTGGTATGTCATATTAATTCACTGGTGCTCCATCAGCTTTGGTTACTGTTCAAGAATTCTGTCCTTTATAGCCAGTGTGATATTCTAGTACATTGTGATTTAACAGGATTCTGAGAAGTTACACGATTTTGTTTGCTACTGTATTTAAGATTAATTTCTTATTTCAGGATTTTGAAGCACCTAGGCAAATCAATTAGATCTTGTGATATACTGTTCACGTTAGTTAATATCTGGAATTGTAGTAAGACTGATTTTAAATAAGTTTTTGTCTTAATTTTATTGTAAGTGATAACCATCACAATCACATTAGGCTGTCATCTGAAGAGCTGACAAAGTAAGCCAGCTTGTTAGAATTATCTACAAAACAGGTGAATTATTGAACAAAACCATACAAAACCCTCAAATTTTCCATAGCTTAAGCAAAAATACTGTAAAAGACAAAATGGACATACCAACCAAATTCACAACATAGGAAGATTCCAAGAACCCCTTTCCTAAATATTTTCCCCTCTTCCTCAAAAAGCCACAATAACCACCTGGCTGTTCAGGAATGGGCATGAACTTCCATTGTGAGCCCAATTTAGGATCAAAATTAATCCCAGCGGTAGACAGACAGATTTTTATTTCTACTGTGCTATTTTAGAAGTTTTTTTCAGAATGATGAATTTATCTAGAGAAATACATTTAAAACACAAGTTGTTTTAAGCCATTTTTTTTCTGGGTTTTTGGGGTTTTTTTACACATAATGGAAGATTTGGCTGCTCCTCACATTACTAACCCCTTCTCCCTTTTAAATGCCACACTATGTCAAGAATTAATTTCCACTTTCAAGTTTCCTTAAGGTCTTGAACTAAGATCTGCAGATAATGACCACTTGTATTTTTATACGCTGTATTCCACTGAAAACTTAACAGATAATGCGTACCTTGCTCCCATTTTGCGATTATACTGTAGCAGGGCTTGAAGCAGAGCTGCCAAGGGGCAAGGAGAGAGTTTCAAAGCTTCAGTTGTTGCCTCCTGAACCAAGGATGGCCAGTGCTCATTTGAGACATTAGGCTATTATAAAAGTTAAAAATAAAAGAATAAAAGACATTTGAAAAAATAGAAAAAAACAGGAGGAAAAGGACTTTATTGTAGTATTTTGTATTTGCATCACTCTAGAAAGCAGGTTTAATTAAAGGTGTTCTGAGAAGTATACGGCAAGTCAGAAAGACCCTTGTTTAGAAAAACCTTCAGACTAACAGGGGATAGAAGTGCCTGGAGAAGTCATGTTACCTTTTTAGGAGCAGCCTTGCCAGTATTCCTCCTGCTAATTTATGCAAACAGTGTTTTTCTTTTTTCATACAAATTTTAGTAGTGCTTCAAAAAACCCTGTAAATCTTCATATCATATATAAAACTATTCTACAATGTAGAAATTATCCCCAGAAGTGACATCATTTTTTTACCAGAAGTCAAAACCAACTCCTAGACCGTAATCACCTAACAGAGCAACTACTGAGCTAAGCCATGTACCTTAAGAAAACAAGCAAAGCAAATCTAAGAAAGAAAAACTGGCTTAAGAAAAACCTTATTATCCCCATTGTATCTAGATAGATTTCAAACTACTGTACTTGAAAGGGTGACCAGATTTTCACTCGGAAGATAACTGGGAGACAAGCAATTTTCAAATACACAGCTTTCTTGGACCTGACCAAGCTTATCACCAGGCTTTTATACATTTCATTAAACCAGAGCAGACTAGAAATGCCAAAAAATATCCACTTATCAGCTTCTCTGTTCACTTAGAGATGAAATAATCAAATTCATACTAGTCACATTTTTAAGTAAAGTCTTGTTTATTCTTAGGCAATTCAGGCCAGCCCTTGAAGAAATAGTATTAACCAAGTTAGATGGTATCTTGAGACCTACGAAAGCATTTAGGAGCAATAAGGAACAAAGCAGGCCACCAAAAAACTGACAGAACAGCAGCAGGAAAAATACTACTGCTTGACAAATTCTGCCTTTGGAAGCAATGGGTTTGTGAGAAAAACAAAGGACACTCTCTTCTCCAAAAAGGAGAAACAGTTTTACAGCTTTATCCTTAGTAAATATGACTGCCTTTTCTCGGGATCTCAGGGTATATGAGGTTGCTTTGCCTAGTTTTGATTACAGCTGGGTCATTTGTAAAATGTGAAAAAGCATTAGCCACAGTATCTACATTATACAGTAGACTTTAAATCCAGGTAATGCACTTCAAATTTCTAGAGAGACACTGCTCAAAGAGGATAAACACTTGCCAAGACTCTGAGGTATGTTCATCTTGCCCTCCAGTGCAAGGAATAGAGTAACTTTCTTTATTCCAGAAGATACAATTCCCTTAGGTTATTCTTAGACTACTGTGCAAGGCATTATATCTGGAACTGACCATACAGCACAAAAATATGTGAAATGAGACTGACTGACTTCTCCAGGCACTAGTGAGGAAAAAACTTCTGTTGAGGCAGTTATCTGAACAAGAGGACAGACACTTGAAGGGTACGTCAGCCTGGATGATAAAACTAAAACAGTTAGAGACAAGCCTTATTAAGCAAGTGAGTCTCTTAGGCACAAAAAGGTTCTATGCGATTATTACACTGCAACCTCTCACAAAGAGACATTTTAAGACTACTCCACTGCCCCTATTTTATTCTATAGCTACATTCATTAAATGTAAAGTAATTTCAACATGGGCTTCATTTAAAGACTACAGAAGCTTCTACCAGCAACTTCTGTTAAATCATGCAGTTCTGTTACATTGGTTATCCTACCATGCAGAGTTCCAGTGCGAGCATAGCTAGTCTGAGCAGACTGGATAACTTCCCGTTCCAGCTGCCCTGCTGTGATGCCAACTGCAGACTCTTTCTGTAACACATCTCTGCTCCAGTCATCATTCTCTGAGACTGATAAATTTTTGCCAGCCACTGAAAATAAACATCCAACAAAATCAGTTAAGGAGCACCAAAACACACATCCATTAGGTAATATCATTTAGTCCAATTTATGAGAGTACCATAGCACACTATTAGCTAAAACCATGCATCCAGTCCTCATTCCAAAAACACACTGTGCACTGCCCTGCAGAAAAATTAGTCTGCTGCAGAACTGGCAGTACACCGCACTACAGTAACTTATTTTGGGAGTTCCCTAGCCCACTCATGGACTTTTTTTGATAGGTTCTCTTAGCTGCTGCCTGCTCTGCCAGCACAAGATGTCCTCGATTTCCTTATGAAGAGAAGGAAAAGGATTCTAGCTTCTCTGTCTTTAATTCTGTAGTCATCACACATTTTTTGAAGCAGATGCAGCCATATTTGCAAATCCTTGACATGTCCATGATATGCATAAAGATGTGCAAGCCATATTTAGAAACATTCTTTGCTGGATCACCAAGTAAACAAAACAATTCCCTTGCTTTTGAGCAAAGGCCTATGGACTTTTCCAGCTAAAGACTGCCTGCTGTAAGAGGGGGCAAAAATTATTAACCCAATTACAAAGAGAAACACAATGGAAAGTACTAATTAGCACTAGTAAGACTGTGTATTCTTGACATCAAGCTGCAGGCCTGCTTTTTAGAGTGAAACATTCATTCATGTGCCGGGAAAAACGCTTCCCTCAGCCTCAGCTCTTTGCAGCTGAAGACATTTAGCACTCAAGAAGTAAAGAAGAGAACCTTCATGCAAAGGCACAAAGGCAGCTTTGCCAGATCTACTTTTCTCTATTTTCCTGGTAGATCATAGCAAAAAAAAGACGAACAGCCACCAGAAGAGCAGTTCAGCAGCACACCTAAATCTCACAAAACACCAAACACCAAAAACTCAACCAGAAAGAAAAGTTAATGGCCCCTCTCATTCAGTAAAACTGCGAGGCTTCACAACAGATAAATCAAACTCTTAGGAAATCTAGAGACAGAAAACATAAAAGCATAAATTTATCCAGTAGCAGCATATGTAGCAGCCAGGCTTTTACAGAATGCTATCTAAACTAAGCCCTGAGAAATACTTCCTTTAATTCAGAACTAAGAAGGCCTTCCTCACAGGTATCTTATCTGTGGCCTGGATTAAAAAGACCAAATAATTCCCTCCCACTCCCCACATCACATACACACAGTTCACTTATTCTCCCTGCTTGTAAGCAAGATGACTTGGCTATACAAAGGATGCTTGAAGAATGTATACAAACCCTAATTTAATTTTTAAAATGTTATTAAAATAGAGGATACAATCGTGTCTTGAGTGTCCCATGGTTTGCAAATTTAATCTGAATGAGATCTATATTCAGAAAGATGAAGTCTCACAAATCACAGAAAAATACACCAAAAAAGCACCTTCCCCAGAAATAATGCTCCTGGTTTCTGAAGAAAAGAGGATCTGCAGCCTTCTTAGAAGTGAGATAATGATCTGTACAGCAGCCTTGCACTCATCTTGAGTGAAATCAACTTCACTGAATCTTACCACAAGCAGGGTTTTATTTCATCAACAGGCAGAGGAGCATCATAAATCCTTCAACTACATAAAGGGCTCTAAAAGTTCACAGAATTGTTCTGAACAATGCACTACTTACATTGGTAATGACAGATAATAACTGAAAACTTAAAAGCAGCTATTATAAAATAAATATATTTGGTGCTGCATCACCGAAAGGGTCTCTTGGCAGGTGTGAGACTTCTCAGATTGACTCACAGAAGCAGCATATGAAGTGAGCTTTAGCACTTTTGTCTCAGCTAAAAATGATCATTCATCATGACACGGAACGGAATTAGTAAACAATGTAACTGGGAGTGATTCTCTGCAGAACCAAATTACTCAAAACAACAGTGACACCTGAAGTCGGGACATTATGGAAAAGAGGCATATTCAGGTTTTCAGACTTATATAAGAAACTGTCTATTACTACATTAGGAAACCCTTTACTTCCATTTATTCTTATGAGTTATGAAATATTTAATTGGTTTCTGCTCACAGGTTAAATCACAGATCCCTAAAGACAGGGATGCCAACAGGCATTTATTTCAAGTTTTTAATTCTCCTGCCTCCATGTCTGCTTGGTCTTACTAGCAGTCCTTAATAATTCAACTTTTATTTAAAGCTAACACAATGTTTCATCTTCGGAACAAATAGAATTTAAGCTGTTTTTTCTGTCACTGACTGTTGGAAGATAAATAAAATCAAGCAGTGAAACAAATTTTCACTCTCTTACAGCAGGTGTGAGAGTGGCACACCAGTCAGGGAAAGGATCCACACTTACCTGCCAGGCTGCAGCTGAGGATGAGCTGGACATGACTGTCTTGCGAAGCTCCTCCAGGATGTTGTCTGGAAGTTCTTTGTGAGACTGCAAGAGCTGCTTACACTGAACTTGTCTCAAAAGCAAAAACAGAGCTGGGTGCTCAGGGCAGCTTTTTAAACCCTAAAGTCAAAACAATCGGAATTATCATTCCCCAATATTAAAAATACATCGAATTTTCATTCTGTACTTTATAGAAAACAATACTGAAAGCATTCTCAGGATGCCTGAAACATAGCATTTTTCTCCTTCTCTCCACACAGGAGTGTTCCAGGGAGTGACCCATAACAGGTAACATTTTTTCTGTCCTCAAAATACATTTGAAGTCTAAGGTCAATTTTGTATATTTCCTACTCTTAGAGGTTTTTGAAAGACAGCTGTCATTTGGTCTGGCAATTATCACAAGTTTTGGGCCTATTAATAGAAGCAAAAACCTGTCTTGGGCCTAAAAGGACCCTGATTATCCTTCAAGCAATTTCAGTTCTCCCAGATAAGGTACTTTATTTTCACTGGAACAGAAGCACTTCACGAAACATTTCCTATTCAATAATGGCAGGTATCCAAAGAGTATATATTTGAAAAATCAAAGACAGAAAACTAGCTCTCTGTTGCTTTATCCTGCCCAGGTGAAGCATGTGAAGCTTCTGCAAGCCTCACTGCATGTTATTTTCCGTACTGAAATCACAATACTTCCCAGAATTATAACTTAAAACAGATTTGTTTTAAGAAACAATACCTGTACTTTTCACACTTTTTTTTTTAAAAAAACAAAGTATGTTGCCTGTGAATCCTTCACGAATGACAGTAGCTCTGTCTGACTCACCACCCCCAGTTATACTGCTTTCTGAGAATTCTGGGGTCCAAAACTACCACTGACAGTTGTGATACTAGGGAATGCTATCCTTTTTGCTTCACTAATTGCAGACACTGACTGTCTTCTCTCCAGGCCATTTAATCAAACAAAAATCAACAAAATACTAGCAAAATCCACCACAACTTTCCCTCATACACAAACTGGGGGAACGACAGATTTTGCACGTCTTAAAGTCTCTGATCATTGTTAATATAAGACAGGTCAGTAGACATGCTGCCCAGAAAAGAAAAACACCTCACCAAGAAAACAAAGGGGCAAGAAAGCACTTCTTCTTGAAAACCAGCACGTTCAATCAATCTGCTTGTTTGGTTTGGGTATTTTGTTTGTTGTTTTTTCTTTTTTTTTAACTCCCATCCACTTTAGGGAAATATCGAACCAACAATCACACTTGCATGTGTTTAGTAATTTTCCTTAATGAAAATCAGGGATGTGTGCTTTCTTGCTTATCTTTTGCCAAGTCTTCTGCTCATTAACATCTTCTTGAATGTTGTTAACGCAGCACCCTTCCTCAGCTGTGTTGTCTCCAGACCTTTAGATTTAATAATTAAACCTGTAGTAACCACCTGGGGCTCTGAAACAAAGTACCAACACAAGGCAGGAGAAATCGAAGTCCCATGTATGTCTCCTACCTTGACTTCTTGCCCTCCATTTTGGTAATGTTTTGCTTAATTCTAGCCAGGAAGAACAGACTTAAGCCTTATCATGACACACACTTCTTGTTTCAACTATTAACACAGTTAATACTGTTGCAAAAAATATATTGTGGAGGGGTGTCAACCACCAGGTCAGTTGGTCAGACGAATGGTGCTAATAATGCCAGAGTTGAAGGTTTGATCCCTATGCCAGTCACCTAAAAACTAGAGTTGATGATCTTCCTGGAAGCCTTTAAATCCAGAATATTCTGTGATTCTGTGAACAACTGCATTTTGTAGCTCTGATGGAAACGACAGGTGATAATTGAAACATTACCTTTCTGTATAATGCACACAAATAATGGTTTCCATACAATTCTACCATAATCTGCCAGCATGACACCATCATACCTTGTTACAAAGAGCTTCAGCTTCTGCTAGTTTACCAGTCTCCTCTAGACTGGTAATAGCTTGACACAGACACCAATCTTCAAGAGTACGGACATAATTATGTGGAAGGTTACTTTCTCCAGCTGTGAAGACACGGATTAGTGTTTATGCTGTAGTATCATAACATGGTCATAAGCTCTAGATCTGTTAAAGGAGAACTTTCATGAGATTTAAAGTGACATGGCTCCCTTCATTAGTAAGAACATTGAAACATGGCAAGATTTAAAGCATGAGGGGAAATAAGCATATACCATTTGAGTTAATGGTTTGAGATCAATCAAACATGGAATTTTAATTCCAATTTTCAAAACACTATGGATGAGCACACTGAGCATCTACTGGAAAAGTAACTTTGATTACAAAAGTAATCAAAGTTACTTTTCATCTAAGTACTGCTGCTGCAGTGTAATACACCCACAACCTT
This sequence comes from Petroica traversi, assembly GCA_025920805.1. NCBI lineage: Eukaryota > Metazoa > Chordata > Aves > Passeriformes > Petroicidae > Petroica > Petroica traversi. The sequence continues at coordinate 1,109,346 of JAHLSL010013373.1, forward strand.
CATGGGTGTAGGCATCAGAGCTCAGAAATACTATTTTAGAAAACAATTCAAAAGCCTTGGAGAGGAAAGCAAGCTGCCATTAAGTATCTGAAACTAGATGTATATTAGTATTTAAGGTTTTTATATACAAAATACAGTTACAGCTAAACCATTACAGAGTAATCCTCAGCCTATTTGCAAGTTCAGAAGAGTACTGCAAGCCTCAATTTTATTTTGCTTTTTAAAATAGGAAACTTTTATAGCTTACTTTTGGCTGAAACTGTAGACACAAGTGTCATCTCCAGACCTGTTCGTTTTGGTTCAGTATTGTTTAGACAAACAACAGTGTTTTCAGCATGACAGGCTGCCATTAGCACAGCCCAAGCAGCAGGATTATCTAGAAAAGAATGGTCAAAGGAAATATGCTGGTATTCCACTTCAAATGATCTTTACCACATAAAGCATAAAAGCATACCTATCAATGTAAATTGCATACCATACACTGTAAATAAGATACCAACAATAAGAGAAGTAACTGAGCTCAGACCAAGGAAGGTGGTAACTATTTGCTTCTAACTTGTAAGATTGATCAGATTATAAAAGGAAGATGCTGTTCCTAAAGCAAACTGATGTATTTTTCATAGACTGCTTCAGTGTGCTAACCTAAAGCTGCCAGTTTATTTTTGACTATACAGATTAATCTTGGCTATCACTTAAGAGGTGTAACAAAAAAGCAAGTGGCGGCAAAAATTCCAAGATGTCATGCATAGCTTTCAGTCATACAGACTCAGTCTGTTCTGTTCACCAGCACGAAAGTTACAGCAATAGGTGCCTACTTCCACTGTCAGCTGATTCCTGCATCAGCTTCACCTTTAAATAGAACTGTGAAGAACACCTACTACTGTAAGAGCAATCTCTGTCCTGAACTGGACAGAGCTCAGTTAAAGACTTTATTTATTCAAATTTTCATCCCTAAGGTAATTAATTTTGCCGGCAAAGTGGAACAAAGCTTGAAGATCTAACAAAGGAAAATATTTTAAATAGCAGTCATATGCTCATATTTCCTACAGGAAAGTTATTGGAATTTTTAACTTGCAAGCCAGCCTTATTAAATAGAGCAAAACTACTCTAGAAGAAGCAATGTTTTAGTAGTTCACTATCAAGTACAAATTAGCAATTGAAAATCCCACTAGTTTTTTACTTCATATCCTAAAGAAAGAAAACCACTTAGTAAGACAATCATATAGTTTTTTATAGTTCATAATCTACACATTTTAACAGAACCTTTCTAATCCAAAATCTCAAGGTAGATGAATAATTCTCTTCTGTCTGGTGTTGCATACTGAGGGAATGTATGTTTTGCAATTTTGTCTACTATATTAAATAATGCTCAAGTACTAAAAAAGTAATAATACTTTTCCTGTTGAGAGATTAAGAAATTGTTCATAGTTTAGAACAAGCCTTAAAACTCAGTGATATTTTTTTTTATTGTCTGGCTTAATTCCCATTCCACTGAATTTGGAACAACAGTGACAATTTTCATTCTAAGCATTCTTCCCAAAAGATCCATGGATAACCCTAAACAACAAATCAACGCAACAAAAGTGGATTTTAATTTAATCCAGTAACTTTTGCTTCTAAGGGCTAGAAAGACAAAAGATCACTAATGTATTTGAGGACAAGAGAAACCTGGACAGATATGGATGGCCTTCTGAATATTTTTCAGAGGATTGTTTTTCTTATCTTCTAACATGTGACATCCTGCTGCCAACTGATTAACTGCAATATTCAGCAGGACTTCCTATAAAACAGAACATAAGAGTTACTTAACACTGTAAGAGATCAGATGGAATTAATTTTAGGACTATTTATGGAATTACAAAATCTTCATTTTAAGAAAGGCAAACCTTTCCACGGTTTACATCAAGTGTATGTGCAACAATTCCTGCCACAGCTCCTCCCTGCAGATTAAAACAAAAAACAATTGATTTACTTACATGGCTAATTAATTTTATGAAAAATATAATACCAAAATCTTTTTATCTTTGTCATTCACAAGTACAAAATTTGCACAATGAGGCAATTTCATTGCTTACAGCATGATCTTTTTATAAAAAGTTAGCGGGAGACATTCCAGACTAGAGCTTATCCATACGATTGGTTTCCAATTTTACCCTCATATTGAAAAGGGTTGTTTTCAGATGCTATTTCTGTTTATATACCTAGCATAAATTAAGAGACAGAGTATTTAATTGGAGGAAAGCTAAAAATAAGCAGAAAAGTGGCAAGGTAACACTGGCTAATGTGAGAAGTGAAGATAAGTAGATTAACCAAACGAAACATGGGTAAATCTTAATATATATTTATTTACATAAACACATCTCTATAAGAGGAACCAAAATAAATTATACACAGTATAGCCTTTTATTGTTAGGATAATTCTAGCAGATTTTTCCTCTAAATTTATTTCTAGAACCATTACCTCACAGAAGATGCAAATAATGGTACATAAATTCAGTATGTGGCTGTGCACTGCTTTGTATGCAAGCCTTAAGTTTGCATATTAACTGGAGAAAGTCCACACACTGAAGGGTGAGGTTCTTTTCAGTTAAGAAACAACACAGACTACTTGTAATGTAAACAGCACACACTGTTACGGCAATACACTTACTCTGGGCTTTTTTGATGCATACAGTGGAACTAGCCGAGACAGAAGAGACCAAAGGGCAGGATTATCAGGGTAACTAGGGAAACAGAAGGGTATTAGACTTTCTGGTTTAGATTTGCACCTGGTCTTCCAGGACTCAGTAGGAACTTCCTATATATACCAAACAGACCTTTTTCTATTAAGAAAAAAATGCAATGTAGTAGAAGATATAAAAGTAGTAAGTAAAAACAAACAATACTGAAAATAATACTGTTAGCTAAAGAAATAAAATTTACAGCATGCATATCAATATTCACGGGAAGAAAACAAACTTCAGGGCTACAGATCTTTTCTTCATAGCACGAAGAACAAGGAATTTTAACTGCAGCTGAGAAAAACCAATAGTATGAAAATAGTTTCCGAAAACACTTCAGCCTTCCTGAAAGGCTCAGAATGCTAAGGCTAATCAAATCACATTTACACACAGACACTTAGCTTATGGAACAAACAGCTTCAAAGGCTGTTAAATATTGAATAAAAACCCAAGGGACTATTTTAGGCTGAAGCTTATGCTACACAGGATGAAAAATGCTTTCACAGAAGAGTAAATGAACCGACCAATCAAAAAAACCACTCACACAAAATCAGAAAACACTGAACAAGCTATGAAACTTCTGCTTTTTGAATCCATAAATAAGAAAGCAAACTTGTCAGCTAAAGGTACAACCTTAGGTGAGAACTTCACCTTTGAAAATGAATTAAAAATTTTTTTTTAGAATAAAGATTCAAAAAAACAGATTTGCTTATTCTTCAATGTAATCAAAGCTACACCTACAATGCAATTTAAAACATGACAAACTGTATACCTGTGTATTGCTTTGGAGACTTCCCTCTGGACTGCCACATTTCTACCTTGTAATGCATAAACAGCAGATGCAATAAGACACCTCTCATAAATCCCATCTTCCCCTTTATCATGCTTCAGTAATTCTTTTAGAGCTGCTGTTGCAAGTGTTGCATCCTGCTTTACCAGTCCCAATGTACACAAAGCCTTCAGACTTTCCATACTAGGTTCCTTTAATGAGCTGTTGAATCAGAGAGAGGGAAAGACACATCTATTTTGGAGCACAAATTAAACTCATTGCTAACAATAGAGGTCTTGTTACTTCTGAGTCCTCTTGCTCCTATGAATCATGAAAGGTATACAGAATTAGCACCCTTACTGTGGGATCATGGATCAGGCTAGATGTATATCCTTGAAGACCAGGTGACTACAGGTACCTAATCAAGCTCTTAATGATTACTTTTGCTTTCAAAAAAAGACAACAATGTAAGCTTCTGATTCTACCTTTTGCTTTCAGTTCCTATCAAGAGGAATAAAAAAAAAAAAGCTGTTAACCAAACTCGAACAGCCAGCAAAAGAGCCCTTTGACAAGTAGGAAATGCTGTTCTATGACACGAGTTATCCAGACATAATCACTGTTAAAAATCTCTGTCTAAGCTGGTTATGAGAAATTAGAAAGGTGGTGTTATGTTTAAGATCCTACTCTGGCACTTTAAGTCATCTAGCACAAATTCCAACCAAGAGAGACATCTGTCTATGGGACCAGAATGCACCATTTTTGTTCCTATTAGTAAAATCCATATATACATTTGCAGCACTATGTTTCCAATTCAGATCTAGACAAATTCACTGTGATGTTTCTTTCCTAAGCTATTTACTACCTTTTTTTTTTAAACATAAACAAATAATGTCATTAGAAACTCTCATTGTTCATGTTTATGACAAAAACAGAAGATTGCAGTGATTTATAGAACGCAGGAAGTATCAGTTTTCTGGCCAACTAATCGTTATTAACTTGGGACTTAGAGTGTATTACGCAATGGACCTTCAGGACTCTGCTGGTAAGATGGGCACTGTACTGCCACTACTGGAGTTCTCTACTGACAAAGCCTTAGAGAAGCTGAGATGGCAACTCTTCATCTCTAGCTACTAGGAGGCTAACACTAATGTACAGGCTATTAGCCTCCAGAGATCTGAAAAATAACAGGCATTCACAACGTAACTGCACAACTAACAGATATCTGTTTCTTTTCAAGGGAAAGCTACAGGATTGTCCTGGTCTACATTTCTTATAACACAATAATTTATGACTATTTAAACTGAAATTATTTTTACTGGTCATTTAGCCTTCTTAAGCTGAAGAGCAAAAATATTGCCTAGTGCTTAAGACAACTAAAAAGTAGTATTATCTTTAAAGATGAAGTTTCTGAACCATTCAAGGATGTTGGACATCCAAACTGCCCTCCACTCAATACTACTTTAAGAATGTGAAAAACAGACCATAAAACAAAAACCAGACATATCACATGAATAAGTATACTGCATCCATTTCCCCTCTTACTCTGCAATACACAAAGAAGATATCCACCTGGCTTCCCACAGAAAGGAATTTTGAAGATTCAACAGTACAATAAAATATCACATTCTGATTATTTCCTCCACTCACCATTTAAATAGCAGTGTTTTTGCAGCATCCACTTTGTTCAGTTTATATTCTATTATTGCCAAGGCAGTCAGGATATGTGCTTTATCTTTTTCAGACTCAGCAACAGACAAGGCTTTTTCATAGGCTGGTAAAAATGCAAAACTCAGAATTGAGGAAATAGAAAAATAGAAGAAAAAATACAACCTTTGTAAAGCCTTTAGGATAGCATGATATTAGAACAGAGAGACACTTTAGATTCAGGTTCACTGTGTGTTCCCTTCCCAAATTATAAGCAAAAGCAAAAGCAAAAAAAAAAAAAAAAAACAAAAAAAAACCTGATTAAGACTTTGGAAGTAACTGTGTTTGGAAACACCAGATTTACTGTTCACTGAGAGCCTGGGAGTTGTTTAACACACGGCAAGTAGAAACAGAAATGAAAAGCAGCATTGGGATATTCAGAAAAAGCCTGCAAGAACATGGTATCAATACTTCCCTGTGATAGCTCATTTGTGAAACAGTCCGTCAGATGGGCACATTCATTCCAATTAAAATACAATATTATTTAAACACTGAGCTAACTGTTCCTTTATGAGTGCTTACACTTCTACACTGATCATTGCATATATATTTTTGTGAAGCTGCACTTCTCAGGAGTGCAGAGCATGACAGCACAATTATATTTACCACTACATTTATACTGCTTTGAACAACACGTTAATCTCCTGACAGAATCACAGAGAAAGGACCTCTGGAGATCAACCATGACAGGGCCACCTAGAGAAGGTGACACAGGACCTTTGCAGGTGGGTTTTGAACATCTCCAAAGCAGAGAAACTCCACAACCTCACTGTGTAGTCTGATCCAGAGCCATCCTCAATGTAAAGAAGTTCTTCCTCACATTGAGGTGTAACTTTGTGTGCTTTAGATGATGTTCATTATGCCTCGTCTTGTTGGTGTTGATGGGCACCACTGCAAAGTGGCTAGTACTATCCTCTTGACACCCACTTTTGAGACATCACCTCCCAGTCTTTTCTTCTCCAGAGTGCAACTGACTCTTCCAGGACAATAATTTTATTTGAGAACAAGGGAGGCCCAGAGAAAAGCAACTTAATGGACAAGAATCAAACATTTGAAGAAATTTATTTTTCCTAACTACATTTGAACAATAATAAACCCTACTAATAACACCTAATGATTTTCACAGAATTGTAGAATAAGCTGAGTTGGACAGGATCCACAAGAGTTATGAAGTACAAGTGTGCAGGACTCCTGAAGAGCCACACCATGTGCCTGAGATCAATGTCCAAAAGCATCTTGGAACTGAAGACAGCACTGGTGCTGATGACTTCCCTAGGGAGCCTGTTCAGTACTCAATCACTCTCTGGTTAAAACATCTTCTCCTGATATCCAACCTAAACCTCCCCTGACCCATCTTCAGGCCATTTCCTCGAGTCCTGTCAATGGTCGTGAGAGTGAAGAGATCAGTGCCTGCCCCTTCATTTCCTCATGAGGATGCTGAAGACCACAATGAGGTCTTCTCTCAGTCTCCTCCAGGCCAAACAAACCAGGAGACCTCAGCTGATCCGTGTAAGGCTTCCCCTCCAGACCCTTCATCATCTTCATAGCCCTCTCCTGGATGCTCTCTAACAGTTTAATATCTTTTTCATATTGTGGTGCCCAAAACTGGGTATAGTACTCAAGGTATTAAATTAATTGTGTCATTTATAGTTACACATTAGACTGAAAGAGCAAAATACTGAATGTCAGCTAGGCTGGTTAGACAAACAAATTTTGTTAAGATTAACCTCAAGAGAAGTGGTCCAAAATGCTCTGAATTTTACCTTTGATACTTTCTTCATAGAGGCCTTTCTTGAAGTAAGCTAATGCTAGCCCCACAATGCCATCAAACTCAGTTAGGGGTATTGATGTGTAAACTTCAATGGCCTCATCACACAGTCCAAGAGCACTGTGGAAAAAAAACCAAAACAGTCACTGGTATGAAGGATGCAGCAATAGCTGCTATGATTCAGAAAAACTCTTCTTGAGGACCAGTGTCCTCTATTCCATAGCAGTTTTAAGTGGGCACCTAGAAAACAACAGTATTAAGACAGGAATGTGCTGTATTCCCCTACCTTCACCTGTTTCAGTAATTACTCTCTACAAATATTTCTTGCATGAAAAACAGATATTGATAGGAAAAAATCCTCCACATCTGCGTGACAGCTGTATGTAAGGATGTTACTTAATGGTCATCACAGTGCAAGGGGAGGAAACAGCAAAGGAGAAACATGAAAAAAGAAAATCAAGCTATGCTTGCACACAGACAGGAAAATGCAGAGATTACAGCACTCTTGTTCTAAAACCACGATGGAAAAAATAATACAGAATTGTGTTTATTAGAACTACTAATTAGTTACTAGAGATTTGATTTTGTGTAAGTTGCACACATGAATTAATAGACAAACAGTTTGGATGTGAGACTTCAGGAGTCTAAAGAGCTGCTTCTAAAATCTTCCCTAAAGATAATGAATTATCACTTTGTCACAGCCTAGAAGTTTCAGTGTCATGTACAGAAACCTAAGAATAGATGAAGTTTCCCTAGAGGGCTAATAAATATTTAATTAGCAGAGCTTGAGCTATCTCATATCAAAGAGAAATTTGAATGTCTACATATTCGTATCCTGCATTCCCTCAGAACCAGAAGGACATCGTGAAAGGAACTTAGAATTGTGAGCAGGACTACAGCAGAGGGGCTCATCAGCAGAAGGACCACATACATGCACACGACACCCCAACCTCACATGCTTCAGGTTATGAAAGTCAATACAAATTCAAAGGGTAAAATGGATTTTGAATAAACCTTTAAGCAGCAATTTTATTCAGACTAAGCATATTACATAGCTCAAGGATCAAGATTGTAGGAAAAAAAAATCAACTCCGCCTCAAATTTATTGTGGAGACAATATAACAGCTACATTACACAGACCACATTAAGGCACATTAGAACCAAGCAAAGGATAAGGGAATCACTGATATGCTACAGTCTGTGAAGACATATAGCAATTTGTTGCAATATGATTTTTTTTATTACACTACCCGTTTCTGGAGCAAATACAAAGTTCAATGAAACCTGAACAGTTAGGAATAACGTTTAATAGATTTTTAGCAACCATCTTTCACCTTAAGCCTCACCACATTTTGCACCACTGCATTCACTACCTCCAAAGCAGAAATTAGGGGCTCAGAAAATATGTCCACAGGCACTTACCACAGTGACCTGCCATAGTTTTGCATTGCTGTATTGTATTTCTCAGTATCCTCTGAGTTTTTCAGCAGTGAAGCTGCCCTAAAATTAATCACAATGAAGGTTACTTATCATATGACTACTCCAAGCATATTTTCAGAACAGTTCTCAGAGCAAAATGGACAACTGTTTCAAGCAAAAGCTTTTCTATGCTAACTAAACATAATAAGAGCCTATTTTACTGTTTTGATGCAGCAACCAACATGTTCACCATATACTGTTTCATTTGCCACCCTCCCCTCTTTGGAAAGAAGAGAGAAGAAAAACTCAAACAAACCCAAAGGACAACCACTTCCATTAATAAGAGTGGGATAGAGAATAAAGCTAAAACCAAGCTTGCCTTCTCCTTCAATTTCATTTACATCCCACACAGTGCATTACTTAATGTCCCAGTAAGACATACAATCTTAGGAAATCTTTACCTTTCCAGTTCGGTGTTCTGCATTTCCAAATTTGGTATAGGAACATCCAAAGACCCACCCCTACTATAAATCTAGTTGAAAGGTGCTTTTGAACTGAGAGAATAAAGTTTACCTAAGGAAAAGAAAAACCCTCAAGTTTTTCAGCTGGTGTATGGAAAAGAGGCCAAGGAGCTTCTCTAAGCTTTACAAGATGTGCAGTTTACCTCTCATAGGCATAGGCTGCCTGCCGTTTTAGATGCAGGTGCTCATTCAAAAACCCAAACATTGTGAAAGCAGAAGCATCATCTAGATTTCTTTCTAGAAAATCAAGATTGACAATGCAGAAAAACAAGATCAGTAAGCTGTGAAAAAGCATTACAAAAACATTGCTACACTGACGCTATAGTACATGCACTAAATATTTTGGCAAATGCTTCTGTCAGTTGCTCACTAGAGTAATTTTGGCAGGCTTTCAGGCAAATATAGATGAGATAATGACCCAAAACATGACATCAGGTTTGCTCAAAATATTTAAAATAATATGATGTAACATTAATGTTCTCAATATATTTTAAGTTTTTCAGCAGGCAGATTTTTTTTTTTTGCAATGAAATGAAAAGTGTTCATGTTGACTCCAGTAAAACAGTAGCAGAATTTAAGGTTTTATTTTTAATATACTCTGAAACAATTCTACAGTGTGCTGTAGCTTAATTCTCCTTGAGCAGGGAGGTAAGACCAGATGACCCATTATGATCCTTTTCAACATTAGTATTTTGTCATTTTTAATTAATTGCTAAGGCACAAACTTGTCAGCTGTCAACTTATCTCAGACTAGTAACTTTTCTTCCCAGACTAGGAAGGAAGCCTCTCCAGAGTGCCCTTATGAACAAGGCACAAAGAAATACAGTCTCGTGTTCATCTCATTTACAGTGAGATGTATTTTTTACAAGAGTCAGCAGCGGATTACTCAAATGATTTATTTACAGAAATACTTGCAGACTAATGAAAATCTGCATTTGCTCTATCTGCTTTCCAGGCTAGACATATCCAGTGGAGAGGCTGGCTGATCACCTGCTGATGGTTAACAAAAATGATATGCTTGAAAATATAGAGTTGCACAGCACACAGGAACAATCTCCTACCAAGCATCACATCACAGAGACACAGGATCTGGTATTTATCTTCACTAATGCATACAGACACATACAAAAGGAAGTCTGAGAGCAAACACTCTATAAGAACGTGACAAGGCTCTGGTCCCTATTTTCGCTGGTCTTTGAAACAGCTGGAAGGAGTAGCCAGATAGAACCCACACCTATTTAACCTTTGTGTGATAATGAAAATTTGTCAGGGTCTGCTTGCAGCTCAAAGCCTCTCCCCACCTCAGCCAGACCTCTCTAGTCCAGAACTAGTACAGGTGTATCTGTTCATTCTGAATGCATCTGTTAGGTGTGACAGGTCAAAGAGGTATTTAAATTACCTACCTATATATTTGCTCAAGGCCAGTTGGGCTGCTGGTATAGCATTCATTTGGACAATGTTGTATAGATACAGTTCAGTGTTTCTGTTGGCTTTATCCTGCAGCGTTGAACACACCCAGTGGGCATAGCCTTTTGCTCCCTCAGTCTCAAGAAACAAACAGACAGCCCCCAAAACAGGAGTCATTAAACTTGCTCAAGACACAGCAAAATAAATACAGGCTATAATAATATTATAAAATTATAATGTTTTAGGACAGAGTTTTGGCTAAAAATCTGCACCAGTGTTAAGCAGAAGAATATACCAAATTGAATTATTTCAACATACTTTTAACTTGCCCTCTGAGTAGAGCAAATTCTTACATTTTCATATAATGTGCTGCATCACTGTAGGGACAATAGGCAACAACAAAAAAAAAGAAATGCTGTCAAGGAGTAAGTCCTCCACTTTTTTAGAACTCAGGGTCCTGGTAATATCCTTGATCTCTCCAGAAATTATTTACGTCTTTGATCTATTCCAATTCTGTGGAACATGGAGAATGTTTCTTCATGACTTATAGAGCTGATTTCTTGAACCCCTGGGACTAAAGCATTTTATAAAGTAACTGCCAGCTATACAATACCAGTGTAAGTCAGCAACAACAACAATGCGGAAGCCAGACAATCTCATCTGAAACATGATTGTACCAGTTTCGCTATTCAAGACATGCCTGTTTAAAAAAAATCCTCCTAAGTAGAGAGACTAGATAAACAAAATCTTTAGAACAATACAATTGTTACACTTACCTGCATGCTGAGTTCAGTCGTGTGCCTGAAGAGATCCATGGTATCATAGCTGCCTACGGTCTCTGCAATAAGAGCCTAGAGAGAAGCAAGAGTTGCTATGGTCATGTACTTTAAAAATTAAGACATTACAAAAACCTTGGCATATTGACAGGCATATCTTAAGCATTCAACATGAAAACACTTTCTTCTCATAGTCTTCAAACAAGATTGGTTTTAAAAACAAAACAAACACAAGAGGAACACAAGTAGTTTCTACTGTATCAGTAATTAAATTCTTCAGCTGCTACTCTACGTTCTTCAGGACAAAGTGTTGTGTGTATTAAACCAATTTATAACACCATATGATAGAAGCTGAATTTCAACAGGTGATGCTGCTAGTTCTTTCCTAGAATCCAGTTTTGAAGTAGATATCATCAGCAGGTGAGCAGCATGGGATTATGAAATTCACCTATAGGAATCATAAAAGTCACAAGTATCTCAACTCTTTGCAGATGGCCTAGATATCAAAAGGAGCACATCAGCTTCCAGGGGCAGGGGAGGAAGAGACTTCCCAGAAAATGAGAAGTTCTTTGTCCCAGGTACATTTGAAGCTGACTTATTCTGATAGTGGCATTAGGAATAGAGATTGAGAAGCGAGCTGGGTGGTGCCATACAGTGAACTAGAGGAACAGCTGCAGCTGAAATAACTACCACCTTATAAAGACAGTGCGCTGCTGACTGTTGTCTACAGACTCAGACAACAGTGATTGTTTTGTTAATAGTTTGTCAGAGAACCCATAATATCAGCCAGAAAAACTTCATATGAGTGTGTCTGATGAACATATTGTATTACCACTATGGAAATAAAGGAAGCAGAAGCTCCCTTTACTTAAAACACAATTTTTAGGAGCATAGTAAGTGTCAGTTATTAGAATAAAGTTTAAGTCTGCTCTTTGGCAACTGGTTTTTGTGTGCAGTTTTATGATTTTTCATCATACCTGTCCAATCCAACACAACACGTAAGAAGGCTCCAGAGACTGGGCTTTCTTGAAGGCCTCATGAGCTTGCTGTAGAACCAAAGATAACACTGCTGTTGAACTGCCTGGCATGGTAACAGCACTTCTGAGTACACACAGGTATTAATGTGCAGTAGTATTAGAAGATATTTAATGGATCAAATTAGGTCACTACTAAAGACATCTTCTGTACCACACAGAACAATGCATTGCCAGAGAAATAAACTGGTTTAGTCTTAAAGAAAATGTAAAAAAAATTAGAAAACTTCACAGTACCAAAGTCTCCCTCCCTTCTAAATAAATTTCCTTCCCAGCTAGAGAAATCAAAAGCTAAATCAACCCTTGGAACAATTTTAAAATCTGATTATTGGAGGATCCATTTCTGAAAATCCCCTTTTTTTTTTACAATACAAACATATTTTTAAAAGGATAAAATTAATTATCACCCACACGTCATCTCCCTATGGCTTATATATGCTTAAGAGTTCTTCCTTTAATTTGGCACAAGGTGAACAAAGTCTTAGCATCAGTAGTCTTAGCAGTAAGCAGTCTGTACTAGCAAGCTATTTTTCTTAAAAATAATTCTGACTATCACATTTCCATACAAACAAAATCTCTGTCATTCCAACCAGCAAACAGCACAGGATGTACTTCAGCTGCAGGAGAGCTCCAGGCTTCACTAAAAATGTACTCTATTTCTCCTCCAGAGAAACTCTGAGTATTAGAGTGTTACAGTAAATCATACATCTGTTGATGAGCAGAAAGTAGGTATCTATGTGAACTCAAACACTGTAACTTCAGTCTGTGACCTACAGCTAAAAGTTCTTGGCCGAACCTGGCATGCCCTGGTTTGACTAACCACTTCCCTGTTCTTCCAGTAAGTTTTCACTCCAGCTGCTTGAAAGCAACTTTGCCAATTCAGCAGAAGTTCACAATTCACAGTTCACTTAACCTCAGCCTCCCCAGAAAAAATTTTTAATTGATCTGCATTCCTCAAATGCAAATCAAATTTTTTCTGAAGGACGTACTTTTTTTTTTAATTTGAAAGGAAGATTCCCATCCCCATAAATACCCTTTAAAAAACTGAAAGGAAAATTATACTTGAGGATGGGAAAGAGATTACCTCAATGTTTCCAGTTACCAGATACAAAACCCCCAAGTTAGTCCAGGCAACAACATTCTAAAAAGAAACAAATACAGTTAAAACCAATATATTATTATACTCCTCAAAAATAGCAGTGCATCAGGGGAAATGTCTTAAATGCCCACTTGAAACAGATGGCAGCTGCCTACAGCACTTACAATTTGCTCAGCTTGAACAGATTTGATGAACGAATGTTGAGCAAGAGCATAATTCCCAATAGCTGGGGGGAGAAAGAAAAAAGGAGACCTAGATGTAACTGAATTTCAAAACACCATTAGTCAAGCTGCCTTCTAATTTAGGATGTTAGAGATCTAGGGCTGTCAGTGAAGACTTACCAGGACAAGAAGCAACTACACCAAGTGCATTCCAATAAAGATGATTTTTGCTGTCGAGTCTCACAGCTTTTTTGAGACACTGAAAGAAAATGAAATGGGGATTATAATGAGAAAAAAAAAAAATCAAGACTCTATGCACTTACTTATTCAGAGATGTAGGTTTTATTGTGAGTATGAGAGAATATGCAGAGAAATAGGAACACAAATTTAAAGAATATACCAGGAAATACAGGCAATACCTGCAAAGACTTCTCTAGCAGTTGACTGATCTCATTCATGTCAGTGCCCACTGCTGTGAGATGCTCCGCTTGTCGATAATAATTTATTCCAAGATCACACCATATGCTAGGCAAAGACATCAGTTTTAAAGCTCTGCCATAACACCTACAGAAATATGAATCACAGAATCATTATTCCAAGTCTCTACACGAAGAGCAGAAAGCTGAAAAAGCATTCAAAAGAGTGCTTAAAAACCTAAACCAAGTAAACATGCATAAATACAAACAAAACCAGACAAGAACTAAAAGCAAAATAACTAACTAATACCTTTTCATTCAGACACTTATTGTGTCTGAACCAAAATCATCCTGGTCTGAAGGCAATCTGTAGTGCTCACCACTTACAAAGCCACAGGTGTGGTTATCTAGGTGTACATTAAATCAAAGCTCTGTCAGTTACATTATGCATGTTTTTATTTAAAATAAACATCAGTCATATTTACAGTTCCTCAGGCTTCCCCTAGGAAGTATTTGACTTTACAGATCATTGCTGAGATTCATCAAGCAGCTACATTTCCTGTCTTACAGATCCAACTGAAAAAAGCTCAGAGGGTGTCACAGAAGACTCAATATATGCCATTTTTTACCATGAGAGGCACAGACAGAAAGCTGAAAGAATTATCTTGGACTTCACATGTCCTGGAAGAATTAGCAAATACTGCAACCACTGTATTTAAACAGGTGTGATTTGTGGAATAGCAGGGAGAATGTAGGCATGCACCTGAAGACAGAAAGGAGAATGGCAGGTGCTGACAGCACGGTGTCAATACCAGAAGCATACCCTGAAATGAGTAGTGTAACCCGGAAGAAGCACAAGAATCTATTTACCCAACATGCAGGCATCAACAGATCAGCACGACTTTCATTTTCTACAAATTAAATATTCCAGAATACTTGAGACTCCACAGAGTCTTAAACTGCAGAGAAGCTCTTAATAATAAAAGTATATTACCTTCCTCCCAGTATGAGAAGTTCATTTTTCTTCAGCATCTGTTTGGTTGCATTTTTTCCCAGAAGGGATCCTAGTACTTGAATGTTTACTTTGGTTGGTGAAATAACATGCACACTAGTACAGGTATCTCCTAACAGTTTCCAGAGGCAAGATACATCAGGACGGTGCTTTACTGCCCTACAATTATAAAGAAAACACACACAACGCCCACTCAGGCACTTCAACATCCTTTTCTGAAAGAAAAGTGCCACTTTGAAGAGTAGCACCTCAAATGCAATTAATCAATAAGGTGTTTAATTTAATCCCGTTTCTTCTTGCTCAAGCTATAGGGGTAAAAAGATCAAAAAGAAAGAACAACAAAAACCAACCAACCAAAAATCAGTCCATATGACAGCTGACTACATGCACTCTTGCATGTAATTGTCATATTACAAGACATGACTCAACTGCAGAAACTTGATGGACTTTCTTCTCTAACAGCAGTTACTCCAAGGTTTAACTTAGGACATTCTGTATGAAATGCAAAACAAAAAGACTGAGAGAAGGAATTATTTTCCTCTTATCCATTATTTTTGGTAGGAATACACTCCTCCCAGATCCATGTACCAGGAGCACTATACAAAAGAACTGTCATTTCACACTTTTTTTAGAATTGAATGACTCTGTATATTTGAAAAGAAAAAAAACAAAACTCTGTAATTGCAATTCATTTAAGCAGTCTATGTCTAGAATCTGCTATTCAAATCACTTTTAATAAACACATTCTTACTTCTAGATTAGAAGCTCTAGTCCATTTGATTCAGTTTAACTGAAAATTTTCAAACATTTAACTCTAATTTTTCTGCCTATCAATCCACAATCCCAGTGGAAATTAAATCAGTGACTATTCAGTACCTACCTTGTAAAATACACAAGGGCCTGCTCTATGTAATCCACAGCCTTCCTATCCAAATAGTTATCAAGGGCTGATCTTGCCAGCATGAGGTAACACTCGCCAAGTCCTGAAAGTAAGAGAAAATATCCTCTGAGAAAAAAAAAAAGTTTTAAAATATGCTTAAAAACACAGCAGGGAAGGAGGCCGGACGCCTGGTCAGCATTCTGCCTTCTGCCAAAGTTTATATCCTGCATACATTGTAACAAAAGCAAAAGACTCACAATGCTCACAACAGAGACTTTGCTTTTAATCTCTTTTGTCAAGTGTGAACTGTAGAATCATTTGGCTATTCAAATAAACCTAATTAATTATTAAAAAATATAGCATTTAAGCTTTGGGTTTGTCTTCAAATATTAAATAAAACTCCTCCTGAGAAATCTGAATTGTTAAGTCTTTGACAAATACACCAACTTTCAGTTTACATGTGTCAAAAATCAATCCTGAGAAACAAAAGGAATAAAGAACGCCTGAGTAGGCAAAAGGGAAAGTCTTCAATGAAGAAAACCTGAAGCCAACATTATTTAATCCTATTTATGTAAGAATTTACTTCATATGGGTCTGGCTGAGATGGAGTTAACTTCCCCCACAGCAGCCCTCACAGTGCTGTGCTATGTGTTGGTAGCTGGAAAGGTGCTGAAAAGACACCAGTGTTTCGGCTGCTGATGAACAGTGCTTGGAACAGCATCAAGGCACTCTTCCTAAAATTCCCTGCTTCAGCAATAGGCTGGGGGTGGTCAAAATCCTGAGAGGAGACACAGCCAGGACAGCTGACCTAAATTGACCAGAGGGATATTCCATACCACGTTTCATCTGTTCAGCCATAAAAACTGATAGAAATGTGGAAGAGGTGGGGGGAAACTTGTTATCACATTTGTTTTCTGGAGCAATCACTAGGCAGACTGAAGTCCTATTTCATGAGAAGTGGCTGGATATCACCTGCTGATAGGAAGTAGAGAATAAATTTTGTTTTCCTTTGCTTCTGCATGTTTGCATTTGCTTTGTTATACTGCATTTATCTTAACCCACGAGTTTCTTCAATCTTATTTTACCTTCTGCACTTATCCTATTGAGGAGGACAGTGACAGAGCAGCTTGGTGGGCAGCTGATGTCCAGACAAGGTCAACCCACCACAACTGGAAATAATTCCCATTATTAAAAAGGAGCTGCATCAAATGTCACAATTTTTAACACTTTAGAAACAGTAACTGCTTGGTTTATACATTCGCTGGCACCAGCGGTGATTCTGTCCGGCAGTAAGTCACTGGATATGAGTACCATTCGTTCTCAGGATTATTTTGACAAATCTGAAGCTACTTTCCTCATGCTACTATAATCCTGCACCCATACCAAAACAGTGTTTTGCAAGAGTCTTTATCTTAATCCCCCCAGAAGTCCCAAGATCATGAGCTTATCAGATGCCAAGATGCTCTGTAATTGAAAAACAAAATTGTTTTTTTCTTTTAATTACACATTAAAAGATATGCTAGAACAGATGTAGAATAAACATTTAGTAGCACAAAACCAAAACACATTGGAAAGATGCACTGAAGTAATACCAGTTCAGTTGCTCCCTCAACTACCAGAGATTATGCTTCCAACAACTCAACTCAGAAACAATGTTTAAATAGATCAGAACAGTAGAAAAAGAATACTGGGACAGTCAAAGAATTTCAGAGAGTTTTAAGAACGTCCACAAAAATTAGAATATCGGATGAAAGTGAAGGTCTCTATGAAAGTGAAGGCTGCTTGGAGACTCAAAGAGATTTAGAGTTAAGAAACTAGCAGTTATGATGAGAGCAATTATGAAAGATGACTTGGGAGATGTAAGAAAAGGGTAAGTAAAAAGGCAGCTATGAGGAGGAATCTTGATACTGTGAGCTTAAGTACCCTTAAAGCATTTTAACACTAGTAACACTCAGCTGTTACCTACAGACACTGAAAAAGCCATATGCATGTGCACACATCGATGCAGCACCTTTGCAAACTGCAGCTGCAGTCAGCTCTTGCCTTCTTGCCCAACAACTAGTAAAACTGCTAAAATATAATATTCTCCAACTCTATTATGGAGCTTTTGCCATGTCACTTCAGTCTGGAAAACAATCAGTGGAGTTATACAGGACAAGTAGAGGCATCTACCACACTGTAACTTTTTCAGATGAAAAATCCACTGTTGCAATAATAACTCAAGATTTCTGAAATTCTTACAAGAAACAGTTTAGATTCATCCAAAAATCAAAAGGCCTTACACACATGAAAAAATAATGAAAAATTCAAACTAGCACCAGGCAGCAAACAGCACCTGTTTCAGATAGGTATACGGGGTGAGAATGATTGAAGACTAAGTGGCAGGGAGAATGCAAACACAGCAATTGTTAATTTTTTAATCAAAATTTTATATACTCCCTGCGTTATACAAGTTCAAAATCACAGTTCCATCACCAGGAAGAAGTCCCAATTGCCCCATTTCTCTCTGCTCTATATCCTGAAGATCTCTACTCTTGCCACCTGTAACACTTATGAGACCTCTTGGGATTTGCTGCTATTTTTCATTACTTTAAGAAGCTCAGAGGGATCTGAATCACTAGACTGACACAAGAAGTGAGGAATGCATGGTCAGGAGCAGAAGAAAATCAGCATAAGCCCACTTCTTTGAAATGGCAGCCTGATTTCATTGCTTGTTGAGCCAGTATTATACTTCTTAGGTAAAACTGCAGCACTATTAACAGGAGTCCTCTATAAATCTTCAATTCGTTTACTCATTTGGCCTGGTAGCCATGATGGATTAATTACCTTCCATACTTAATTGAAAGAGATATAATCACTCATATTCATCCTGATTTAAGAGTTTTTCAGTAATTTGTGCTACCACAAACTAGCTTTCCTGCAGGGAAAGGATGAACACACATGGCCCTATATACCCAAAATACAACTCTATCCTTCCATGCAAGAAAACCCCAATACACCAAGAACCCTCCAAAAGACTGAAACACTACAGTGGGATAAGGGTGGAAAAGTGAATACTTTCAAACTTAGACACATTACCTTTCAGTGCAGGCACATAGTTTTCTGTCTTCTTTAAAATTTGTTGATAGGTAGCGATAGCATTTTCATATTTGCCTAGAATCTGCTCAAGTGCTGCAGCTCTGTAAATGCTGTACACAAGCCCAGGGTTCAGATCACTTGCTTTCCTGAAGGATTTCAGAGCTGTTGAGTAGCTACCTCTGTTAAAGTAAGCCTCCCCTAGAGACTCCCAGCAGTTGGCATCCTTTGGATCAGCCCTGAGAGCTGCCTGCAAACTGAAGATATCAAGATACACATTTATTTAAATGAAATATGATACAATTTAACATACATTATTTCCTTTCATTGTATATGCTCAGGGCACTAATTTTGCATTATACACTCTTCAGGATACAAATGCACAATTACACAGAACTTTTAAACAAAGCATGGTAGCTTTTTCATCTTCAGAGAGCATTACACAATTTTAGAAATTGTATCTTACCCTGGCTATTCAGTGCTATAGCAGGCTTGTCTGTGCCTGTCACCAGGCTTGTTGGTACAAAACACTGCTATGTTATATTCATGTTCATATTCTGTGAATTCTAGAACTGAAGAGAACTGAAGAGAGTGACAGCTTGCTCAGATCCATTTCCCATTGTTAAGTACAAGCTATAATCAGCTAACTTATTTTGAAAACTTGCCATGAGCAAAGACCATTTCATTTGGATTTGTAGAAAAGGATTTAAACCAATCACCAGCTCTCTTACTCAGCCACTGCTTGTGATGGCTGACCAGTTCTCAGGTAATAAAGTCCACGATGAAGCCAGGCCCATTTTGCTGTACCAGGTCTTGCTTTTTCAGTTACTTCATTCAGGATTGACAGAGCAGTGTCCTAGTAAAGTACCAAATGCCAAGTTAGTAAACAGCACATGTTTGAAAAATATTCTTATGACTTTTTATGCTTTCCTTATGCAGTGACATGAAGGATGGAAAAAAGAAGTTACACAAACTCAATAAAGCAAACCCCAGTTTTCTCTCTAGGTTCCCTACTGAAAAAATCCTTCATCTGTATCATATGTGATGACTCCAATACTATGCTTCATTCTCCCACCCTTTTCCCCAGATAAATTTAATTTGGAATTGGAACATAAAATTGAAGCAAGTCCAACTACAAAACTTGCTTAGCAAGGACAAAATATTTGTTTTCAGATCTTAAATACAGAGGAAACCTGAAGTGATTCCTCAAAGAGGATGGTTAATAGAACAAAACAGCAGTTATCTGACATTCTGAATGTACAATACCATGTCTCCAAGTTCCACACTCAAGTTGACAGCTGCTGTTCCAGATTCTTCATCTGTCTCATCCAGTTCAAAAGCCTTTTTATAGCAACCACGAGCTCTACTTTTGTCTCCAGCAATGTCTCTGTAGTAGTTACCTAGGTAACAAAAGGCACTTCCCAAGTAGCTGTCCAATTTTGCGGCCTGTAAGGAAATATGAACATGACATCAGACAGCATTCTGAAGGATTATACTCACAGACAGCTCCAGTGATAATTACTTGTTCAATGTCTGCTTATCATATTTTTTAAGCCCCTTCTGTGATACATCTGAAGCAAACTTTATTTTAAAAATGCACAGAATACTTGAGCTTTAAATATCTGGAAAATCTGCCACAAATCTCATAAAACAAAGTACTAAAATAGTTGTGCTAGAAGAAAGCAAATCTTTACAGCATCTCATAATCTCCACTTTCTACTGTTTCAATCTTTATGTTCATATTCTTACCACACTGCACTACAATTAACTCCAGCTTTTTCTACAGTTTCAGTTCCTTCTTAGATGCACTTGGCAGATTTGCTTATAGTTAAGAAACCCACAGCCTCCAAGCATTAGGAAACAGCTTTGTCAATAATAATAAAGAATGCATAAAATGGTTTAGAACCAAAATAACTGTTCAACTACATTTGCCACAATACTCTACAGTTATTAAAGTGCAAATAGTAGGCAATGATTTGAGTTGTTGAAACCGTTCATGAAGTTACATATTGAGTTTACAATGCCTACTGCAAATTAAATCTTTTGGATTCATATTATGATCTAAGTTCAGAGAAAAAGCTACAATCACTAAAACCCCAAAGACCATGAAAAACATTTAAATTATGGGGCTTTACCAACTTACATCCTTGGACAGACAGTGAAACCTTAACACCATTCTCAACTTCTTTCCTTCGTATGTTTCCAATTTGAATTCTGCCTTCCCCATTACAAAAGGTCTTTAAATACATATGCTGCATATCTAGAGGCCTCCACTTTCCAACCCCCAAGGAGAGAAGACTGGGAATCACCACTAAGTTTTGCCAATTCAAAGGCATCAATAATTAGTAGGAAAGAGGAAAACAAAATCAGGGAGATTCAAGCTAACTGCACAGCTCTCTGCAATGCCTTTTTGTACAGCACAGCCTAGAATACAGTCTCTGGAGGCAAATACATTGCAACAAATCTCTCATTCCAGTCAGTGTATTTTCCATATTTGGCTACTGATGTAGGTAAATATTAATTCTAGGTTAACAGTTAAAGTAGTCTTTACCTTCAAGAACTGAGTGAGCGCTTTCCCTTTGTCTTTTTTTGTCTCATCACTCATGAACCAGTACGTGAGCCCCAGGTATTGATGATACTCTGCAGTTCCAGCCTTTCTTTCAATAGCATTTAGAAAACTAAACAAAATGAACACAGGTCAGGTCAGACAAATTTTCAAAAGCTATGAAACACTGTATTCTACTCTCCCACAACACTTCCCTGATAGAGGAAGGAAAACAAAAGTCTACCTTTTTTCTGCCTGTTCATAGTTCTTTTGGGAATAATGGATGAAACCCTCTAGAGCATGGACCTCAGCCAGATCAGGGTGGGATAACAGAAGCTCTTGTGAAATCTGCAAAAGGTTGTAATTTTTCCCTAGTTATTTCCTCTGTGAAATCAAGAATTGTATTTAGCTCACATGAATGACAAAAAGCACTAACCTTTGAAGCCTGCTCCATCAAACCTTTGTTTAGATAAGCCTGACCCCTGAGAGCTGAAACCACTGGATCACTGCTTCCATCTACAATCTAGAAAACCAAGTAATAAACACAATTAATTTATTCTCTCGCACATTAAGAAGTCAAAGGTGTCAGAAAAAGACAGACTGAATGAAGATATAGACAGGAAAGCATTTTGACATTTTCTCTATGACCCCTGAGGAGACTTACAATAATTCTGATGAAGATCAAGTATAAGATTGTAGAAAGCAAGGACAAAGGTACAGAAATATGAAGAAGAACAACAAAGAATGAAACTGTGTGATAAAAACAAGGGGCAGCAACTTCTGCTAAAGCTTAACCATTCAATCTTAAAGTAATATGTTCTTCATGACTAATGACAAGTGAGTGATGGACATGGAAGGCAGGATTATAACAAGAATGCAAATTAAGATGAGTAACAGCATAGCACTAGCAAGAACCCAGCAACAGTGAGCAAGACCAGAAAAAGTCAAGTGACAGCTTCTAAAATTAGAATTGCAAATGAAAAAGAGCTTCAGGAAAGCCTGAAAAAACAGGGGTGGAAGTTTGAACTATACAACAGCTGGTAGGAATGGTCTAAACCACAAACTTGAAAGGAGGCCAGGATAGAAATACTCAGCTTAAGAAAGATAACAGCACTTTTTAATATTTAAAAAAATGCCAAAACATTTTAGTCAAAAGAAATACCTGCTCAAGTGCTTTAATGGCTTCTTCTGCAGCATCAGCATCAGCTATTTTAATCAAAGTCTCTGCTTTCAACTGAAGGGCAAGGTTTTTCCACTGAAGATTAGGACCCTCAGGAGTTCCAAGAGCCTCAAGAGCTGTTGACAAGAAGAACCTTTGATCAAGTTAAATGAAAAAAGAAAAAGTACAGAGAGCAGCATTCTATCAAATATTTAAAAAAACCTTGTTAATTACAATTTTTGTGTCTAATAGAACACCATTCAGACTGCTCTCCCCCATATAAAAGAAACAGTCCTGTAAAATTGCTATTCATTCAAGTTTAAAAATTAAGTCACTTCTAGGAGATCATCTCAGATGCAAGGATACTGATTGCTTTCTAGCTGCTGGCCTTATATATTGAGTGCTACTACTTTTCTCATTGGAGTTCTAAAGAAACAATGACCTCTCAATAAACAAGTTGTTTCTCACTTGAGTGTTCAAATAAAATAATTACAGAAACCAGGAATTCACCTTGGTGCCTGCCGAAGTTACTTTGTACCCTTCAGCGCAGTTCTGTTTACTTTTCCAATACACAGTATTACTTTACCCCAGCGATTGAAGGCATCTCTGTTGAGCATCACCATTCTCTAAAGGTGAGAACTTCCTGCATTACTCAATTTATTTATGTATTTATTTATTTTTATGTATAATGAACCTTTGTCTCATTTGATACAACCACTAAGACAGGACAAGTAAAAAAGAGTATTTCCCCAAAATTGTCTCCAACTTTGCACACATGTTTTGACTCAAGAAAAATTTTTGCATCCACAGCATCTTTTAGCAAGGAACACCTTAACCTACCCCTTGCATTCAAAAATAAACTTGTTTGCTTTAAGCTTAACATATCAGTTGCATTTGGCATTAGCCAGACCACACAGGAATACAAAATACTCAATCTTTATTTATATTTCCACATCATTTGCATCTTCACAGAGTTCAAAATTATCTCTTCCCCAGGCTGTAAAAGGACTTGACAGGCTACTTACTTGTTCTCATATGCAGCATTTTTTAACCCATTTGATCAACCTTATTTCTAGTCTATTAACTTCTACACGTATTTTCTTTTTGAGATGGGGTGGATAGTTATCAAAATTACACCCAGGTTTTATTATGCTGCTGAAGTTCTTAAAGCCACTGAGTATTGATGGTACGTTTCACTTATCATTCCCTTCTCTGAAATTGCTAATATTTGAGTTGCCTGTAAAGCATAACAGACGAAACAGTCCTATTTTTTCATACAATATGAGGACCTTCTGCACTCTTCTTCAATGAGTCTAGGGTAGCTTTGTGAGAACACTTCTTCCCACAACTCTAACATACTGTACTTAAAATGATGAATAAAATTCTATACTCTTAACACTCAGTTATGCACTCTGGTATTCACCTCAAACCTTTGCAGTCTGCTTGGAATAGCAGCAAACTATTACCTTATTACTCAGCATTCATAAACAGCACAGATATCAGGGAAAATGTCAGGGACACCTCCTTGCAGACTGAAAACAGACATAATTAATATACTGTGCTCTACTTTTTAACTTACTTAAAAAACAACAAACCAACACTCAATGTTACAACTTTATTTCTTAACCCAAGGCTACTTAGTTTTTTTAACAGCCATGTAAGGGATCTTACAAATTACCACCTAGAAATCTCCCTTATCTATGGGCTCATAAGGTCCTTGAAAGAGTTCTAAATCAGCAACTTTAAAAACACCATGCTGTCTATCTCCAAAGTATTTTTATACATATATTCTTTAACTCTATTGTGTCAGTTTTAACTAATTCAACCACTAAATCTACCAGATCCAGCAGCGTTGTCCCAAACTTTCCTAGAATGCTTTTTAAATTATAGAGCCATGCTATCTAGTTCCAAGTATTTGGGAGCCAAGATACTTTCAGCAAGCAATTACATAAATCCCTTAAAACTTCAGTATATTAATCTTTGTCTTCCTCAGTCAATTCCTAAGTTGGTATCTCATAGTTCCTTAATGCTATGTCTCCTTGTCTTGCTTTGCAGGCGTTGGTATTAACATTGCAATCACAGACAAGTTGTTATATCAATCTGCTGAAAAGAAGGGTCATGGTGCAAAAGTCACCCTGAACTCTTCCACATTGAACACAGATGGGAAAAGAATTACCTCCTTTTCATTCTTCCAGCAATAAATTTCTTTTTTGCCTACTTTGCTCAGTTTTCATTTTTATTCCACCCATATCTATACGTCTTTTAAATTTCCCTTGCAGCAAGTACTTTCCCTTGATTTCCCATAATTGTTTAGTCTGGTCTGTATACTTTTACTTCTTCAAGTATTTCCTGTGAAATTTGCCCACAAAAAAAGTCCACTTTAGCTGCCCCTTCATTTATAACCATCAGAGGGTGGCTCTCTTCAGCTGAGATATACATCATAGCAACTGTCTTCACTGCCAGCTAGCACAGATGAAGTTTTACACTCAGTGAGTTTCTTCAGATACAGCAGTACCATGCATCATTTCTGCACTTTATATTAACTTGATTAAAAAAATTTGTTTTTCACGTTGAAACATGATATCTACCAGACTAAATATTGGTGACACCTACCCTTGTGGTTTTGCGCAATCTTGCCAGCTTTGGTCAACCACCAGCACATAAACCTTCTAAACGATAACCATCAGACAACTTTCTGGATCCATTTAGCCGAGTATTTTCTCTGTTCCTGAGACTAAGCAGCATTAGGTGCTTTTCAGCAGTCATAAACCAAGAGAAATAGCACAAGCCTGAGACTGCAAAAAGCAAGGGACTGTGACTACAGCTAACTCAGACCTACCACACAAAGGCCACACAAAGGCCACACAAAGGCCACACAAAGGCCA
>JAHLSL010013373.1:1134705-1145972 GCA_025920805.1 Petroica traversi
CACAAAGGCCACACAAAGGCCACACAAAGGCCACACAAAGGCCACACTGGCTGGACTACAAAGTAGTGTAGCTTTGCAGTAGTGTTGCTCTTTCAATTAGCAGGCAGTTACCTTGATTACAGGACAGGACAGCGTTCCTGTGTTCATGGATTTTCATCTGCGCCTCTGCTAAATAATACCACGCAGCTGGACACTGGTTAGTCTTCTGCAAACCTAGTAAGAATTAAAAAAAAACCAAAACACTTTAAAAAGTTGCTCAGGGTTGAAAAGACACTGTAACTAGTAGTTACTTTATTTCCATATAATGCCACCCAAAAACATTATCAATCAGATAGTAAGACTTGGAGTAAATTTTTCTGAGTCATATTTGTAACTGCTTTTAGACATAGAGGCCCCAATGCAACAAGGAAAAAACTAGAAAGCACTACATTAAGTTTAATTTTGCATATAATGTTACATAACTGAAGCTTCCAGATGAACCTGTCTTAATTAAAGATTCAGTAATAAAAATGAATTTCTGTCTTCTGATACATAATTACTAAGTAATGTCTGGAAGCCTCAATGCCTGAGATTCAAACACATTGTTCAAAATAGACTTGTTTCCAAACTCTCTGTATTTACACATTATACCAAGAGCCTGGTCTTTGCATGCTCTCCAGTGTTAGCAAGATCTCTGCATAAAAGTAAAAATAGAAAAACAACTTAATTAAAATCTTTTGTCAAAACCTAGAATGGCCATTTAAGCCAGAAGAATTTGTTTTTCAAGGAACCCCTTTCCTCTTCATGTGCTTTTAGGCACATGAAACTTTTATTTCATATTTTAGGGAAGATGATGTTTCACTCTAGAACATACTAAAATTCCATTTCAAAAACAATCTTATTCTGAACCTAGTAGAATGGATGCAGGACATCACAGCATAGTCTGATTGACTGATGAACACTCACATCCCAGTTGTTTACCCAGTTTTCATAATAAGCTGCCACAGCAGCACAGTGAGAGTGGGCAGTCTCGTTTTCACACTAGTATACTTACTTATGAGTACTTTGGAAAGAGCTTTGCCATTTCAAGGAGCAAGTTAATCTACAGAAGAGTAAGCCAAGGCTTCAGCAAATATGGTTACAACAAAATAACAAAAAAGAAAGGAACTCTTACAATATTTCTCTCTAGATACTCAAAATACGTCTTCATCCAATGTAAGTGTTAAAGACATTTTAAAATGAAGTAACTTCATTTTAAAAAAGTCAACTTGTTCAGGTAGAGAAGTGCAGTGACTCTACTAAGAAGTTGCATTACATTTTACTTCATAAATTCCACATTCCTTAATTTACTGCTATTGCTCCATTTAGTGTTACATAATTATTTCCCTAATAACAGAAGGATTAAAAATAGCTTGCCTTAAAACACTACAGAGCTGACTACAATACAAATGAAAAGCTTCAGAGATGTTATACTTTAAGTTATATTTTAAAAATTTTGACACAATCAGACAAAGTACCCAGCATTCTTTTAAAATCTAGCTGATCTTAGAATTCACAAACTACTATGCAAGTATAAGATCCCCTAACTATACAACACAAACTAAAGCTGATGTTCACGTCACAGACTATTACACCTCATATTACATATTTACCTTCAGTAAGACTCTTAACAGCCTCATTGTATTTCTTTTCTCTGAGGCATTTTATACCAAAACAAATGATGCTCGGACCACTGCTTGCATCCATTTCCAAAAGTGAAGAGAAACAGTGCATGGCCTTTTCTGACAAAGTACCTGGTTTCAGGAAAAGACATGTTTTATAGAGTTTTAGATTAAAAAACCAACTGCAACAGCTTACCTTTTCTATATAAATGATCATAATCCTCCAAGTTCTCAAAGTGATTTTCCAAAGGCACTACATACTTATTATCCTCTATCCCATTAAAAAACCCAAAAGCCGAGAATTAATCTAAATACTCAGTACTGTGAAACAAAATAAACTGACAGTCTGAAACCTGAATAACCACTTTTGCTAAATTACTCCAAGTATATTTCCATTATTAATAAATATTAATTCCTTCAAATGCTTTTCACATAAGTTCAACTGAATGCCCACATCAAAATCTGCCACAAATAAATCAAAATTATTGCCTTCCAGAAGAGACATTGTGTACCTTCCAGTTTGCTGTGATAAGCTTGCTGAAACTACCTTGCCGGAAACTATGTAATTTCATGTTTTACCTTAATTTTAACTATCTTTTGATGCTTGTGTTTAGCTGAGATTGTAGACTTGGCAATGTTTACAGGAACTTTGTGACTTGTTGCAACAACCTTCAAACTATCATTTTCTTAAAGAAATTATTGATTCATGTGGCATAACAGTTGCTTTTATCTGCATTTGGTAAAGGTGACTTTACAATGCACCTGAATTAACCAACCTATGAAAATTGCAGGACATGAGGAATTAAAAGATATGACTCAGATCTAAACAAACTGCCTTAATAAAATAAGCAGTATCCTTCCCCCTCCAAGAAGCCTGTAGGGTGGTGAAATGTTGTCAGAGCATTAGTATACAAGAACTGCACCAATCTTTTCCTTTGAAAACTAGTTTCTGCATGTTTCTCCAAAATGTAAAGCATCTTCAAACACTATCAACTGAAAGCCTGGGCCTCAATTGTCTTCATACTTTCAAATAGAGAAATTCTCACTCTTTATTTTGCTACAGTATTCCATTTTTCCAAAACAGGAAAAGGCCTTTTTCTACCTAAGCTTAAAGTTATTTCTAGAGGGATCTTTTTTTCTTGCTTTAAAAAGAAATAAAAATCAACTTCTGATGACTTAAATAATAAAATGAAAAGCCAAACACTAATAATTACCTTTGAAAATTATGAGAGGGTGCCCAACCCTATTGCAATGTTGTTTAGTAAATGAATCAAAATAGTAATGCATAGTTTCAGATTCATGCACTTCTGAACACACACTAGTTTGGTTTTCCCCTCAAAGATTCTCATTTTCTATTCAGAACACATATCTAAACAATTCTGTTTATTCCCTACCCACAAGGCACACTGTCTAACAAAGTTCCACAAATGTCTGTCTGTTTTGGGGTTTTTTTTGTGAGAATCTGTGTCAAGAATAACCTAAGTGTAGTCCACCTGAACCTTAGAGCACTGGCTAACAGCCTTTCATTTTTTTCTTAAAAGATCAAGAAGCTGATCTTCATTCATCTGGAGAGGTTGCTTTCAAGTAAGGCATTCTTTCTTTGAAACTTCAAAGAGTTGACTTAACTCACAGGAGGTTTCTATCACTTAGAGTCACTATTCAGTTACAGGGCTAGGAAACGATAAGTCATAGGACCAAATACTTTATTTCCAGAAGCATAACATAGAAGTAAAAAGTGTACCTGTACACTCTTTGTGAAGGGTAAAAACATGCAAACAGATTGTCAGAAAACCAACTATTGAAAAAATAGAGGCCCCAGGAATGCCTCAATCCATCCTACTCACCTGACTGAACAAAGTGTAAACAAAGTACTTCTAAAGGATAACTCATAATAGGGTACAAAGCCATCATATCCAGACACGCCTTTTCCAGCCGAGCTACTTCATGGGGAAACTTCAAAGGAAAAAAAAGTAAATAGTTATTTGTGTGAATTCCCAGATGTAAAATAATACATCTATTTTCTTATTAGAAAGACACTTTAACACAACCTTACTTTTGACAAGCACTGTATGAAGTCTTTGTAAAGATTTTGATGGTCTTCACCAGGAACAGTGTCAGTAGATTGCAGCGCATGTTCAAATGCAGTCAAAAGCTGAAATAAGAAAAAATCAGGAGTGCAAAAAAAATTACTCTAGGAAAATGTTATCTTCATAGAGCGGAATATTTCAGTTGGAAGGAACATACAACAATCACCTAATCCACATGCCTCAGCACTTCAGATCTGACCAAAAGCTAAAGCATGTTATTAAGAGCATTGACCAAATGCCTCTTGAACACTGACAGATTTGGGGCACCAACTGAATTTCCAGGAAGGATGCTTCGGTATTTGACCGCCCTTTTGGTAAAGAAATGCTGCCAAATGTTAAGTCCTGTGAACCATTTCCACATATTTTATTGCTATATGCCAGAAAGAAGAGCTCAGCACCTCCATCTCCACTTCTTCTCTTCAGGAAGCTGCAGAGAATAGAGGACACCCCTAGGACTAGGAAAGCCTGAAGTTATCATCTGCTGCTTAGAGGACATGCTTTCCAGTCCTTCCATACTAAAGTGGATTGTTACGTGTTATTACCTAGATCCTACTCATTAAGTTTACACTAGTGCTATGAACAGAGAAAGTAATGAAGCAAGTTCTTTACCATGATGCAACACTCAGCATCAAAAGCATCTAAATTGTCTAGTACAAGTTGAAGCAATAATATGCTGCCACATAATGTAAGATGGTACAAGGAAGCTAAAATTTATAAAGAGCATACATTCTTCCTCAAACCTAATGCCAATTCAAAAAAGGAAATTATGTTACTATCCTGTAAGGTTAGCTGTCAGTCCTTCTCTCCACTCTAGTCTAGAAGTCTAGTCTTGTTTTTCTTGACTCTTTATATATTGGGGAACACAGGCACCAGAGAGCAGGCTTACAAACAAGCATGCTAAACAAAAAGTCATGAACAGCTTGTCACAAGAGACATATTGAAGTGCATTGCCTTCAGGTCCACTTCCTTCCATGTTCAGGTGCTTTACTCAAAACTGCAGTAAACTGTAGATTTGCATGTGAAACCCATTCCTGATGTTTATGCCATTTAAAAAATATTTTCAAGTTATTTTTTCTTTCCAGAAAAAAAGAAGTGCTGCCTGCAGCACCTCTTTTCTATACTATAAAGTATTTTAAGTTAAAGCCTTTGCCCTCTCAATATTAGAGATCCAGATTCAATTTTCTGCCATCTGAAATTACTTCAATTTGTATTTTTCTCCTTTCTGAAACACTGCTATCAAGCAGTCTGGAGACAAGAAATTTCCACCTTTCATGTTGAAGGAGGTTCATCTTGCAAGAATAGATAAATCTGATAAAACAAAATTAACTTTGTCCCCAGAGAACACAGGATGAGTATAATTCATGATAATGTTGTTTGTTTCAATCAACTTTGACACTTTCCTAAGAAGTGAGAGCTTAACATGTAGAGGAGAAAAGAAAATTAGAACTAAAACATTTATCTAGGATAAAGAATAGATACGAGGAAATGGAAAAACCTCACAAAGCCATCTCTTGGATGAAAACAGGGAAGTTTGTTGTTTTGATGAACATCTGTATTGGTTTTGTGTGGCAAAGTTTTGCTAGTGGGAGACTAAGTGGGTGGGTTTTGTGAGAAGCTGCTAGAAATTTCCCCCAATGTCCAACAGAGTCTATGCCAGCTGGCTTCAAGTCAGATATGCTGTTGGCTGAGGTTGAGAGCATCAGCAATGCTGGTAGTGCCTCTGGGATAACAGATTTAAGAAGGTGAAGAAACCAGTGCAACAGCAATTACAGGCAGAGAGAGGAGCGAGAATGTGTGAGAGCAAGAAAAGGACCCATGCTAGAGCAGTCTATTACTGAAGGACTACACCCTGTGGATTGAACCATGCTGGAACAACTTGTGAAGAATTTAGGTGACACCCAAGGCTCATCTCAGGCTGCTGCACAGTTGCTGTTTTTGTCAGAGGGTAAAATTGCCCACCTTTTCCTAAGAAGCTTAGAACCTCTGAACACTGAGACAGCCGACTCAGACAAACAGGCTTCACTCACTAGTTGCACCGTACATATATATGTACCCAGCTGAACAACGAGTAGGAAACATTACCAACTGCCCAGTCTTATTATCCTGGTTCGTTGTACTGTCTTTCAGTAACTGGATCATCTTCTTCCAAAGCTGATGAACCTCTGCCTTTTCTGCACCTTCCTCTTGTTTCATCCATATTAGTTTCTGCCAGGTTTCAGCCACCTGTCAATAGGAACAAACAATCCATGCTGTTACTCTTTAAAGAGCTGAAAGTATCCAATACAAGTAGTCAACTTGTCACCAAAAATCATCGAAAACTGGATAAATAAACTCCCCAACATCAATGCAGCTTTAAGAAGGCGGCATTATTTACTGATAAGAGATCCACGGGGGACTGCCCCACCTAGCGTGCATTCTGATCCTCTGCAAGTGCGGTGCTTACACACAGTCATCACTTGCTCATATACAATATTATATATACTTATATAATTGCTTATTACCATAAACCCCTCCCCTGGTCAGTCTTTTTATACTCTTTTTAGGCTGTGGCTGCATTCCTAAGCCAGATGTCCTTCCATTGTCTTTCTTCTGTCCTTGCTCAGAAAGCAGATCCTGTACACCCTGTTTCTCTGCCAAAAGTGCACAGAACACAGTAAAACTTATTCTTGGACTACCCCTTTGGTATCAAACTATCACACTATGATAGACAACACAGTGACATTTAAAGTATCCCAGATTTACCTGCTCTCTGATTAAATAAATAGCCAAGTCCCAAAGCATTGTGTGGGACATCTCTACCTCTCAAGTAAAGTAAAATAGAGAACATCAAGAGTATATGAATTCTGACTCTGGTTTCTGGAAGAAATCAACAGTAAAAGTAGACCTAAAGATCAACAGCACTATGAACAGAAAGAACAAAAGCAACAGTCTATACTGAAATTCTATGGAAAAGTCAACAGAACTGAAAAGAAAAAATACAACCCTGTAGGCTAACTTCAGTTTCTTGCTCCATATAGAGTAAGAATGCCTTCACATGCTAAACTGTTAGTATTAAATTTAGTTTAAGGAGCTGGTATACAATGAGGCTTTGGAGCTAATTAATAGTCTTCAGCCCCATGCTCAGTGCTATGTAAAATTTTTCATTTTCCATTGCTGGAGGAAAGGTAGGAAGATGACATGGAGCATGACCATGCATCACCATCAGCCTTTTCAAGGAGCAAAGGAAAAGTTAACAGCATACCTCCAAAATACACACTCTGTAAAATTATTAGTGAGATGGCAGGAAACATTATTGTGGAACCACACAGGCATTTAACAACTTCACCTCGTGGTACTGGCCAGAGTCACCGTGATTTCTGCAAAGCTTGTGCTGCTCTGAAGAGGCTTTTTGTGTCCTTATCCTTGTGCTGGCAGTGCCGTACATAAGACACAAGCAATTGAGTACAGGTTGTGTACGTATCCCACCTTACCCTCTAGAATGAAGCTTCAGGAACAGCCTAGGAAGGGATCACCCCACGAATGAAGGGCTTATCAGACACCCAGCACTGGTCAAGCCAGGCAAAGGACACCTGACTCACACGCATGTGTCTAAATGTGCATTTGAGTCCATTTTTGACTTCTAGAAATACAACAGAAGAATGATATTTTGCCTTTGCAGCCTCAACACTAATTGTCTCTGCCAGTTCTGTCAGTTTAATGGATTGCATCCAAGTCCCACCCAGAAAAATTAAAAAATGCAGTTAAAAATCAGTTATTTCTGGCTGTGGTCCACAAGGAGATCGTAAGTTTTCTGTGGCTTGTAGAAGTGGGGATTCCTTGACAAAAAGTAGTTAGATCAAACGGAAAATGATTGTTAGAAGAAAGTGCTTGACCTACCTCTAAATATTTCTTTTCTTGATGGTATAGGTCCACAAGCTTGTTACATACATCACACCATTTCTGCTTGTCACCACTAGAAAGGAGGAAGAAAATCCCCCCAAACAAACTAAGTTCTTCATATAACAGTTCTTCACAAAAAATATAACGTTTTTTCAAATTCTGACAAGTAGTATTCAGAATGTCTTCAGCTGTCAAACTAATATTTAGAATAAATACTACAAATTGCCCTAGAAGCTTTATTCATTGCTGCTCTGAATTAAAAATAATTACTTTTAAATCAGTTTTCAAAATAAGGGAACAATCACACACAGCTACAGCGTCAGCTACAGCAAAAGATGAGTTAGATTTGTTCAGAACAGTGCCTCTATGAATTGCATGACTCATATTCTGTGATCTTAAAGCAGTGAAAAACAAGCCATCTTATTAATGCAGACAGTGAACTATCAGAGATAAATGCTTCAAGGCAGTGAGTGTAGACAGGAATAGGATAACATGCAATTCCCTAAATTACTACGTCCAATTACAATTAAACTAAGAAAGTTTTTGCTCTACCAAAAGGGACAGGAAAAAGAAACCTTACCTAAGCAGAGAAAATCTTAGTAAAAAGGGCCAAACCACTGAAGTGAGAAGGCTTTAAGAAACCCAAAGTCTATACTGCATATCACCAATGGTATTCACTTAAGAAATCTTAAGACAGAAATTACGGCATTCAGTATCCTTTACCTTTCATAGAGTTCCAAAAGCTTTTGGTAAACATCTGCTAAATCTCCTTTGACATCTATTTGGTTGGGTTTCTCATACAAATTTGCTAATCCCTGAATAAAAAGAAAAAAAAGTAAAGGAAGTAAGATTTGATGTCAATATTTATATTTTATGAGAATGCTACCTGTTCTGCATACAAAAAATATTCCGTTGCCTTCAATTACTATTCATGCAGTAATCACTGTGAAGAACTCTGCACAGCCCCCTCAATCTACTCAAATTAAGTGAAAAGCTTTCCTCACTTTCTTAACTAATAGCAACAATTATTTGAAACTTGTACATCTTACATGATCTTGTCTACACAAAAGACAATCTAAAAGTTCATTAGACCATATGATAAAAAATAAATATAAAAATGCAAAATATATAACAACATATATACACCCAAATATTGCATCACTAAAGCCAGAATATAATTTCAAAAATGAGGAAATTTCCACCTACACTGAATTCAGGCCCCAACAGTTTCACCTTAAAATAGCATTTATACTGAAAATACTAAGAACCTTATTACCTTAGAAAAAACATTGACTGCTGATATCCACAACAGACTTAATATGAAATATTATGCTTCATGAATCAATAAATAACAAAATAGTAGACTGTAAATCTATATTACATAAGGCTCTAATGCACACACCACTCAGCACTCAGCTATTTCAAATGTACACTTTTGCTTTCAAGTAACAAAAAAAATCATTAACAATCCACTTCACGCTGAAAGCTGTAAAAAATACATTACTAGATAAAATATTTTCTCTCCATAAGAGAAGAACTGTCAAGGGTTTCTTGAGCCACAAGCAAAGAAATTTTTACATGGACAAATTTACTGTATTTGTTTCAGACCATGTTCATTCCGTGTATTCTTTGCATATCTCACAGCTGTGTAGTCTACAAAGAAATACAAACTCAAACATACTAAAAATAAAGCTCACCATGGTTTTACATTGGACTACCAGAAACCTCATTTACCCCAAAGCTTCTGTGAAACTTAAGGGCATCATGAAAACAAGATACAAGTCCTTAACTCTGTTTCATTCCTATATTTAACTCCATAGTGATACTTTTGAGGGAAACAAAAAGAGGACATTCACATACCTGCCATGCCAGTAACTGGTTTGGTTGAAGTTCAATGGCCTTCTTATATGCTCCTTTGGCCTGATCAGGCTGCTCTAACTCAGCAGCTGCCAGGCCAATGAATACCCAAGCATTGTAGTTATTTTTCTCTTGCTTCAAGACTGCCTAAAAAGACACAATTTTAAGTAAAACTGGTGAAAGCAATGTAACTTATAGCTCCATGTACTGAGTTTTATCGCAACAGTATGGCAGATTACTAGAGGTTAAGTAATTTTAAGGAAGACGCTGAGACTAGAAACTTCAGTTTCTCATGCCAGAGGACACCTCATACCTGAAGTGTTGAGTTAGTAACTCATAGGTGCAGCTCAGTAATTAAAGCACTTCTATGAGGTCTGGATTAGAAATGGATTTTTATCTCTATCATTCTAAACTTAATACTCTTATCGCCACATGTAAGCAAATTCAAAAGGCAAGGGAATTAAAGTTTACATTAAAGTTTAAACTAGCACAAATAAGAAATTAAGTTAAATCTGAAAATCCATCTCAACTATCACATCAACAAGGTACTCTGCACTATTATATAGATGTAGAGGCACAGGAACAGGAAAAAAAATGTGCAAAAAGCCCCAAACTTACCTTCTACATATTAAATTAATTACCTTGCAATGTTTTAAGGCCTCTTTATACTCTTTATTTCTTATTGCTTCTCTAGCACTCTTTAATGCCGCCTTCACCTCCTTATTTGACATCGTGGCTGCTAAAAGCAAAGAATGTATCATTAATTCTTGTAAAAAAAGATATCCTGACACATACAAAACGTTTATACTTTTATTGCCCAGAGGTTATTTTAAACAGAGAAATGTGCAGTATGCCAAATTACAGCACTAGAAACTGATGTAAAAAATGACATGGTTAAAATCACTCACATTAGCTTCACATTCAGCCATTACACCAAGCAGTTAAATGAATACAAAGTAGCTAAGCAGGAATTAAATTTTTATTACCCGTTAAGATACATTTAAGCAGTGGGAGCACCGTTTAAAGGGCCTGTAGTTAGACTAAGGAGAAAACACCCGACACATAGGGGCTCCTCTTTAAAAAGGAGCTAAGCAGGGAACCGTGCTCAAGAACCCTATTGTCCAAGAAATGTATTCTTGGCTGCTAAGAACCAGGGTTTTTTTGGTGTGCGTTCTACAGCGGCACCACGGCCATCTGTCACTTACACGCTGCTGTGGCCTTCCCTGCTCCTCTCCCTGCACGCACACCTACGGCAGACTCTGCTTCCTACTACAGGCACGAATCAACAAAGAAAAAACATTTAAGGACACACCAAAGAGGCATTCACGCTTTTGAACAAAATCATGCACCGTTTTGGTGTATGTTGTATACCAAAATCAACTTCAGAAACACCACAGTCAGAGCTGCCGAGATAGGATGAGACTGAGAAACAACACTGCTGGTGCCAGCACTCAAAACGATGAAAAATGCAACCAGCTGAAGAAAAAACAAACAAACAAACAACTTCTTAGGAGCTGCAAAGCAAAAATAAAGAAATTATTGAAGAGCCCAGTGCTGATTTAGCAATGAAAATACATAGAACGCCACCGACTCTCAAAGATTCCCCCAGAACCTATAAAGAAATGTCAGACTTGCATTGCTCAGCAGTTCCAGGAGACAAATTTGCTTCCTACGAGGGAACAGATGCTCCGGCCATCACAAACGCACCCCACCGCAGGCACCGTCCAGCTTAAGCGCCACAGTTACCTACAGACAAAATGCCCCGTGGACGCAAACTCGGGCACCGGGGAGGGGCCGGCCGCCG
>JAHLSL010013373.1:1146372-1351750 GCA_025920805.1 Petroica traversi
GGTGGCCTGCGACTCCTTGGTAAGTGAGCAAGACTTGGAGGGGCACCCTGACAGGTGAGGGAAGGCGGGAGAACCCCGGGCTGTGGCCGGGAAGCAAATCCCGAGGCTGAGGGTCTCCGGTTTAGCGATGCACAGCCAGGCCAGAGGCGCGGGCATGCGCACACGGCGGCTGCGGCCGCGGGGCCGCCGTGAGGGGGACACTCCCAGCCCGGGGATTCTCCCGAGTGTCCCTGAGGGGGACACTCCCAGCCTGGGGATTCTCCCGAGTGTCCCTGTGGGGGAACTCCAGCCCGGGGTTCTCCCGAGTGTCCCGCAGCAAACGCCGCCTGCTTCCCGGGTGGATGCGCCGCGCTCGCATCAGAGACATGACAGCAGCTGAGCGCAGGTGGCTCCCGCGGTCTGGCGGGATACAGCTTGTATCCCGGGACGGGGCCGTGTCAGCAGGGCTGTGTGGCAGGGGAGCCGCCGCTGGAACTCGGCCGGCGTGTAAAATGAATGCTCTTCTGTTGGCTTGAAGAGCCTCATAGCAAGCAATGTCGCTAAACCCTGTTAACCCTGCCATTGGTAATCCTAAGAATGTTGGGTCTCCACAGCAAACGGGATATAGAATTTCTATAATCACAGATTAAAGTACTGACTTATTGGGTATCAATACTGGTTTCCTGTGGCTCTTACAAGGTATAAAAACTTAATAAACTTTTATCCACAGCGGTAGTGATTTATTTCATTACAGTAATTTATTAATATATTTGGTTTAACCCTCAGACACATAGAAACTTTTCCACTCACAATTACTAGTCCTTGCATGTGTCTTCACAGTTTCTGACTGTGCCCACCCAGCGTACTGGAAATGCTTTGATGTAGATTTTTCTCTGAGGAGCCTTGGTTTCTCTAACTCATCTAAATGCTCCTTGTTGTGGAATCAAATACACGCTTGGTGGTGTTAAGCTCTAGGTGCTTTCACATTTCACCACTTCTCTTTCACTGCTGAGAAAGTTTGATTCCTAGCTTTCTTGGGCTTCCATTCTTGACTGCACAGATAAAAAGAGGTGACTTCTTGCCTGCTGCCTGTTTTTCTGAGATGAATTTTTCCTAAATATTTGGTAAACCAATTTTTTCAAACCCAATGTTTAAATAAATTTGTTGTGATTTCAAAATTAAAGAAACAACTCATTCTTTATTAATGTAACAGTTCCTGATTGACTTCCCTTCCTTTGACTCTATTCTGTGCTAATTTTATTTTGACTAAGTCATCTCTCTCAATATTCCAAAATAATGCATGTTTTTTCTCCAAATTTTTAGCTTTTACTGAAAGTCTATTTACCAGTAGTTAAAATTACAGTATTTAAGGTCTTGAGGTTTAATCAATGTCAATTTTATCTTCAGATGGTAGCAGAGGCTGCAGACAAAACTTAGATGGATTTTATATGCCCCCTTTAAGCTTGAAGATTCTCATAAACTATATTACAGGGAATAATGAGGTAACCTTACAGAAAAAGAAAGGTAAAACCCACAACTTTTATGAAATTCTTATGAAAACAATTAAGAGCAAGGTGCTGTGTTTGAAACGTGTCATATTTGCATAGTGAATACACAGAAGAATATAGTAAAAGAAATGTTGTTTTCTGTAAGCTTTTTTTCTGAGATGGATTTGGAGGTAAAAATAGATGAACCATTTTGATTACATTAATCGTGGACAATAGGAAGGATTGCGAACTGTTGAAACTAAGAGTTTTTCTGGGAAAAAAGCGTAAGTCCTGCAGACTGGTGAAAGGTCTGGACATTTATTAGAAAGTGTGCCTGCTTTTGTTGTGGGCCACACTGCCTATGAAGGAATCAAACCTATTTTGCCAAGTGGGACAAAAAATTTCTTCTCAATGATGCTGTACTGTGTCTGGCCTGCAGAACAGTGACCTCTTGCATGAACAACAGGCTTTCTACTGCTATGTCACATCAGGCATTGTGCCATTCCAAGGGTTTCCTGGTGAAATGTGATAGTAGGCAATTCAGCTCCAGAATTGCTGCTTGAAATCTGTGAGATGGATGACAGGCTTTGCTTGCAATGCAGCTCAAGTTCCTAAATGAAAGGGGCTTGTTTGTGCTAATTTCCTTAGGTATTACAAAACCTAGAAATCCTCCACAGTTATTAGGGGATAGATTTCCAGATAGAACTCTTGAGCTTCCACCTCCTCAGCCAGTTCAAGACACTTAACTATTGTCACTGAATACCCTGTTGACTATAGAAACAGTAATCATGTCACCATGTACTATACAAGCGTTCTGTAACACAAAGTATATGGAGTGTTATGCTGCTAAATTGTCATTGCATGAGGTGTCACAGTATCAATATAAGGAACTCTTGTCTACAGCTGTTCAAACAAGGCTTGGTTGGATAAACTTCAGAATGTGTTGTTGACAGCACTGCACAGTGGTTGTGTATTTTATCATGGTTTAGGAATGGTATTCTCCAATTTAGTGATCCCACTGAAATCACTTCAAACCACATGCTGCTTGCTCTCTCTTCCCATTTCTCTGCAGAAGGCTGGAGCAGAGAGTTGGAGGCATAAAAGATAAAGGTCATGGATTAGGGTGAGAACAATTTACCAGAAACAGCGATGAGATAAGGAAAGAACAGTAACAGCAACAACATTAGCAAAAATGTATAAGAGAGGTGAGCAATTCACATTTGAATGCTCACCACTATACTATGCAGAGCCCAACAGTTCGTGACTGCTGCCACACTACTAGGAACTGGAAGGGACCCCTTCTTGTGGTCTTGGAAAATGACAAGAGGTGGTATACAATAAAACCTCCATGTCTTAGCCATGGCCCCTCCTGGCTACTGCAGAAATGAACCCTGTCCTGGCTGGAACCAGGACAATTTTCTAAAAAGCACTTTCAGCCCAAAGGTTTATTAGTTCCTATTGTGTATTACATCCTTATTTCCAGTTACTCCTACTGAGTATTTATTCAAGTTGCCATTTGGGTGGTGTACAAAATTAGGTGATAGTTCATTTAGTGTGTTCTGATATGAGCTGATTCCAGAGGCTGAGATGCCACAATTGGCTCTACTGGTGCCACATGACGAGACTCTCTACAGTGCTGGGTTATCCAAGAGTATTTCTGCCAGAAACCAAATGACCGGAATTGCTTTTCTTCTGCAGTTAAAACTGCAGATGCACTGTCACCTGTCTGTTCACTGCAGAGCCAGTCAGGCTGGGGATGTGTTGGCACATCTTATTCAACTAAGGAAAGGAATAAAAGTGACTGGAAAAACACAACGAAGTGAAATACGGCGTTTTGCATGAAACTTGGTTTCATGTGGTGATAATCTTTTATTGTAAAATCACCTATTCAAAATGACCTTAATCTTTTAAGGTTACTCATTAAAAACTCTTATCTAATCAAATAGGTGAACATGAAATTAGCATTATGAAAGTATCAAAAGGGAACCATTGTGGATTGGATTTCAGTGGGAGAATAGCCTTCCTTTAGATTTTTTGATCACATTTCCAGTCTGACGTTTCAAAGAAGTTCATAGAGAAGTGGTATGGATAAACCTTTAAAAAGATGAGGGATCAATGGTGGTGTCACAGAAATATGTCCAAGTGCACACATCTACATTGGGATTCAGCCTTACTCCTTGTTACCTTTCACCGTATCTATTTCCATGGAATGTGTCATGGTAGGACCCCACCCCTGAAGAACTTGGAATTGTATAGCAATGCTGTGGAATTAATTTTACTATAAAGAAGCCCAGTTATCTTTTCCATTGCCCTTTTTCAAAAGTGATCAATTTTATATTGATCTACTTAGAGCTTCTCAACACGGTTTTTCATTCCTGTGTAGAATGGGCAGCATTTGAGCAACACAAGTCCAAGGCAATAAATATATGAATTAATGAAGCAGATAGTTTGCATTAATGCTGTTTTTGTGTTGCTTTTGTCTGTTTGGTTGCAGGATGGACGCTTAACATTTTTTCCAGGAAATCAGACTGTGGATTTACCTTCCATAAATTTTATGAAAAGACACGGCACTGTCTTTCTCAATGCCTACACCAATTCTCCAATCTGTTGTCCTTCCCGTGCAGGTAGAACCAAACAAAACATCAGATAAATGCTTGCACATGTCAATTTAAATATGTAGTAATGATGGGAATTTTTAAATTATTTAATGGGGAGGGATTAGATTTGTTTTCCAATAAGATCCTTTTTATTTTTTTAGTTTGTGTCTGAATTTTTAGGGTAGTCTTCTCTTTCACCTGCTTATCTCTTCTGTTTCTTATTTTTCCTCCTTTTTATTTTTTTTTTTTTGCTCTCCTTTTTTCAGTTAAGGGTAAGCTTCCAAATCTTTTTACAAGCTCCAATGAAGCTTCAGGTTTTTAAAAATTCTTCAGGATTAAGAGAGAAATCATTTATTTGTTCTGCTGCAGTGCTGAAACTGCACTCAGAACTACTCTCTCTTCCCAATACAAGGTTATATCTTGTAAATATAAAATAATATTATAAATAATATTATAAAATATTATTATAAAATAAATATCTTTTGTGTATTCAGCGAAGAGTAACAAGTAATGGCTGAATAAAGTGGTAGCTGTTGCCACTCTTTTCTAGATACATGATGCATCTTTTGGTAGCTTTAGCTGAATACTTCCATGTTTTTCTTTACTTAATGCAATTGTTGTTCTGTGTTTAATTTCACTCTTGCAGAATTTGCTAGGAAGATAGATGGAAACTGTATTCCTCAATCAAAGATTACTTAAAATCATCTTAAAACATTTCTACCTTTTTTAGTTGCTGCAAAGACCCTCCTTAATCTGTAGCTATAAAAGAGATCCCCCTTCCTCTCAAAGCAAACACTGAAAGAAGCAGCAGCCAAAGGCTGTCAAATATAGTGTTATATTTTTAATATTCCCTTTATTAATAAATTAATCCAAATTTCTTTTTCTCATGGTCACATTTTAAGTGGGTGATGTTACATGAACAAAGCAGTCAGCCTTTTATTCTTTTTCTTGATGCTTGAGTCTTTGGGCCAATTTTTATTGCTAAGAACAATGACTTTATGTTATTTCATTTTAATAAGGTTGTGAAAGTGGCAGGTTTTTACTCCTGTGAGAAAGAAACAGCATAATGAATTCAACAATTCATCAGTTGTGTGTAGTATTGTAGGAAACTGTGGCCACTGAGCTCTGAACCAGCGGGACATCTCTTGCTTAGCCAGGAGCATGGATGCCTGCAAGGAACTGAGGGTGCATCCATTGTAGAGATGTCAGGGATGATACCAGAAGAGATGGTGAGGCAAGGCTGAGTACTGCCATGTGGGCTTGATGCACTTTGCTTGCACAATATTTCTGTTGCTTGTAGAATGACTTAATTTTGTTTTAGGACTATCTCTAACTCTAAATTAATATTGGAAAGAGTGAATGATTCTTGATAAGCTGCAAAGAAATAGGAATTCACTTTAAAAAATTTCCCTTGTAACTCCTTTGCAATTCTTGCCTTGGTTTCATTTCTTCTTGGTATCTTCTTTAATATTCTCACTTTGTTTCTGTAACTGGTAGTGAAGTAGATTACATAAAAAGAATAAAATTGAGAGCATGTTGTGTTTATGAAAATGCTATATTGTAATTCTGTTCACAAATATACTTAACCTTAAGCTCACATTAAATCTAACTGTTGTAAGGGGAAATAATACTCTGGAACACATGTAAATACAGGATTGTTTCATCAGGATCTGTATTACCCTGCACTTTCCTTTCAGAAAGCAAGAAGAATACATTCTGATCTAATTAAAACTTGATTTAGTGATTGCATAGGACCTGGAAAGATAGGAGCTTCTTCTGCAGTTCTGGGGATTATTTCAGTAAATTTTGTTACTTGTATTTATTATGAATAAGTTTTGGTCCTTGTTCTATCATATCACAGCTTGAACTTTTAAACTCTAGAAGAATGAGGTTAATTCCTTCTCAACCATATATGTGGGGATACTAATCACTCATCTTTTTATTATTTTCCCAGCTATGTGGAGTGGTCTTTTCACTCATTTAACAGAATCTTGGAATAACTTCAAAGGTCTAGATCCAGATTATGTAACGTGGATGGATCTCATGGAGAAGCATGACTATCGTGCACAGAAGTTTGGGAAATTGGACTTTACTTCTGGACATCATTCAGTGAGGTAATCAGATAGATTCTGCTGCTATGAAATGGGCAGCAGTGAACAAATCATGTAGTGATCTGCCACATGGGTTTCAGTCTCCACTTGAAATTATAGTAGCTTTAATTTAAAAGAAATTGTGTTAGGTACCTAGCAGAGATCTGTCCTCCTACTTTATGGAAAAGCAAGCATTTCCATGTAGCTGCAGTTTGGATTTTACCTGTAGTTGAAATGTAGTACAAAAACTGGTTTTGCCCAACATGAGTGGTTGTTTTCTGTCACTGGTATTGCTCCCTAAGAGAAATTCATAAACTGTTTTTGCCTTGCATTAAGGCTTTCTGACTTCTTGGTTAGACTAACAGTATAGTGTAGGAAAAGCAGAACAAAACCCCATACTTATAATAATTAAATATTAAGTCTACTGTCAGAAAACATCAGAGGTTTTGGGGGGTTTCTTTGAAGGCCATAAGTGTTCACAGACTGTTCTACCATGGTGGTCCTGCTGTCTATCCAGGGTCAACCCACAACAGCACAAACTATTTTATGACTCCATCTCCTCCACTGAGCAGGAAGGAGAAAATACAAGGACTCAGTGGTGAAGATAAGGATTGAGAGAGATCACTCAGGTACACAGGCAAAGCAGACCTAACTCAGGAAAATTAATTAAATTTATTGCCAATTAGAAGCCAGAGTAAAGCAATGAGAAGTAAACTAAAATCTTAAAACATTTTTCCTCCACCCTTTCCTTCTACCCAGACTCAACTTCCAGATTCTCTGCCACATCTGTTGGCAGCACAGGGGGTTGGGAATGGGGACTGTGGTCAGTTCATCACACAGTTGGCTCTGCCACTCATTCCTTGTCAGGGGAAGAACTTCTCACCTTCTTCTGCCTCAGTGTGGGGTCCCTCCCCGGTTGAAAGGACAG
This sequence comes from Petroica traversi, assembly GCA_025920805.1. NCBI lineage: Eukaryota > Metazoa > Chordata > Aves > Passeriformes > Petroicidae > Petroica > Petroica traversi. The sequence continues at coordinate 1,153,454 of JAHLSL010013373.1, forward strand.
TCCCCACTAATTTCTCCACAGTGAGTCCTTCCCTTGGACTGTTCTTCACAAAGTGCTCCAACATGGCTACTTTCAGGGGAGGCACTCCTTCAGGAACAGACTAGTCCAGCGTGGGTTCCAGGGCACCACAAGTCCAGCCAGTAAACCTACTCCAGCATGGATTTCTGTCTCTGCTGGTCCTGCTGGAAGTTCTCTCCAGTGCAGGCTTTCCACAGGTTCGCAGCCTTCTTTGGATATCCATTTGCTTTGGTGTGGGTACTCCATAGGCTGCAGGGGGCAGCCTTCCTCACCAAGATGTTCTTCATGGCCTGCAGGGGAATCTTCATTCTTTGTTGTTTTTATGAACACGCTCTGTCTCACTGATTAATAACGATGTGTATTGTTAAAATAATAATAAAGAGTGGCCTTTTCTTTAATATTTAACAGGTTAGAGTTACTTAACATTTCCTTTTTTAGTTTTGAGGGGATTTTGTTCTTTAAGCTTTATCCTAATCTCAGTCTGACTGGATAATCAGACTCGTCTATATTCCACAAAATGTTTTTTTTTCAGTATTATGGCATTAGGTGCAATTAGACACACCCACACAAGCATTCCTTTATTGTAATTTCATTTTAATGTTTAGGAAACATGCTTTCTCTATAAACCAGATACCTTAATTTATTCTAAGTAATTTATTTAAACCTGTATAGGTTGAAAGTGTGAGCCTAAACAAGGAGTTAAAACAATAAAAAGAATTGTTACAGATAATTCTGAATAGCTTTTCAGGAATTTAAAGTAAAGTTCCTTTGAGGATAAAACTGGTTAGATGCTCTTTAAACAATAATAATGTTGTGTTTTGATAAAAGTATGAGATCAAACTTTGTGCAGTTTTATACTGCCCTTTGTAATTTGGTTGGTTATAATGAAATTGCTGTGAACAAGCTGAAGATTAGTCAAGGTCTTAGATGATCTGCCTTTCACCAATGTCCACCATCATTCACTCTAGCAGAGAAACAAGGACATCTGCAGCTCAGATTTTCTAGTGTTTTAGAGAGACAACAATAGCCATGATATTAGAAAATCCGTTAAAATATTTTTTATCATTAAGATGTTGTTATTTTTCCTCCTTCTTGTGTTCTTCACAGCTTTTTCTGTTATTCCTTTGATAGGATTTATCAACTAGATCTAAAGCAGTTGTTCAAGATAAATCATTCTTACAGAATTTTGTTTAAAGTGTGTTTAATTAACAGTACAATCCACATTCAGAATATTGTTTCTAAAGGCAGCCTCACCAGGCAAGTTATTCCCCATTAGACTCTTTCAAGTAAGTAGTGTGTGAATCTGTGCCAAAGTGGGGAATAGCGTCCTCAAGTTGGAGTGCTATTTGAAAATTTCATTTTGTAGATATGAGAAGAGCCATTCTTGAAGCAGCACAAATAAAAAGGCTGAAGGTCTGAGTGTAAAATACATGCACAATCATTATTGCTCAATTGAATAACAATTCTCCTTTATGCAGGAATTGGAAATAGATTGCAGCTAAAAGCATAGGGGAAGTTTTTCAGAAATTCGTAATGTTTTTTGCATGGAGGAAAAGTGAAGAAAACATTTTTTGTTGAGTATGTGACTTTTGTGTGTATTTTCAGTAACCGTGTGGAAGCTTGGACTAGGGATGTTGACTTCCTGCTCCGACAAGAAGGAAGGCCCATGGTGAAACTTACAGGACATAGGAAGCAGTTTAGAGTGATGGAAACAGATTGGCGGAATACTGATAAAGCAGTAAATTGGATAAAGGAAGAAGCTGTTAACTTTACTCAACCATTTGTTCTTTACTTGGGACTAAATTTACCACACCCATATCCATCACCCTATGCAGGAGAAAATTTTGGATCCTCTACATTTTTAACATCTCCCTATTGGCTTGAAAAGGTATGTGAAGATAAAATTTAAATATAAATTTAGTAATAACTTGTACTTATTACAAACAATATTTTATTCCTCGTTTTTCAAGATAGAGCTAGTTTTGATATTTCACTACAAAGTAAAAAAGTACTTGAATGAGATCTTAGATTTCTGGTTAAAGGCTAAGCAAATAGAAGTGATGAATTTTTCTCTGTTGTGGGGTAAGGTTTGTTAGCAGTAGTCATTGAATCAATAAATAGGTTTGGAGTTCAGTGGCTAGAAACACATTAAGAAAAATAAGATTGTTGCTCTTCTTTGTTGTAAATTAATTTTGGTAATGGTCTGAACATTGTTATGAGCATTGTATTTTGTTAGAAGTGGTATTATATGTAATGATTTTATCTGAGTTTTATAGTGAAAGATTGATTTTTTTTTCTGCAGTATGGACTTAGAACATGAAGCAACATAAGCCACAACAGAAGTCCTTCTTTTCTGATAACTTTTTCTGTGCTACTGTTGGTGTTCAGGCATGAGAAAGTGTCCTTAGATCTGTATGTGTAAAGCTAACAAATAGTACTCCATTCCAAAGAAGAAATACTTTTTCTCTGTCTTGTTGTATTGTTTCCAGTTGTCATTTTCTGCCATAAAATATAAATATATTACAAAAGATTTAATTGCAGAAGGTGTTAATATTCTCTGCAGTGGCAGAATTAGAATTGGGTTGATAAGACTTTATACTTCAAAAAACCCTCCATATGCAATTTGTATAACTTGTGGCCTTTTCCATGAGAGAACTCCCAAATCTCTCTATCAGTTTTACTAAAAATGCAAAATCTTAGAAAAAAAGAATTTAGAAATGAAGGTTGAGAGATATGATTTTTTTCATAATAACGAGGGTGGTGCATTCTCCTGGGAACAGTGAGAAGTTTGTGGGGAGAGGAAGAGCATGGGGAAAAAACCCTTTCAGTTACAAAAAGCAATATTTAGCTTAGTTATTGAAGAAAAATTGTTGGGTGCTAATTGCTAGATTAGACGTGTCTTGGGAACAATAGGTACTTTTTTCAAGTCACAGCCAGAGTTATAATGTCTTTGGCAAAATTTTGTCATCTTTTATTCAGTCAGAGCACCTTAACTCCACAGTTTGCTGGGGTCCTTCCCACCACTGTGTATACATACTGCATTGTGTGGACCATGTATTTCCATTTATTGACCATTGGCTGGTTCTTCTGCAGTGTAGCTCTTTTTGGGTCAAGTAAGAAGCAGTCTTTTAAGATCACAGAGATAATCTCATGCAGAAGTTTGATCACATAGATGAAGAGCTGAGTTAAATGTTCTGTTTATTTGGGTTGTAATACAGAACAGAGTATCAACATGGCATGTTTGTGAAACCTGGTGTTGTTAAGCAGATGGTCCCCTGTATTTTGCTCAAGCTGTCATTTTTCAGGGCATGTGGCTTCTTTCCTAGTTAGGAATTATGAATTAAGACTATTCAAAGAAGTGGAAACTCTAAAATGAGTTCTTCCCCTTTCCACCAGTAAGGAACCAATAGCAGTAGATATAAGTGAAAAAAATAACAGTTTACTAACAAGTGAAATAGCAACAGCCGTGAATTATCACTAGATACAAACTTGCTGAAGCTCAGGAGCTCCAGGGAACAAAGAGACCCCAAACTGGTGGAGTACTGCTCTTTTAATCTGACCGCCTGCAGAGGGCAAAGGGAAAATGGGGTCAGACTTTTTTCAAGGTGGCACCTGCCACGGGTGACCACGCATTCCAAGAAACAAAGGGAAGGGATGTCAGCATACCCTCCTGGGAAGGTTGGAGCAGAGGGGAAGTGCTGGCAGATGTGGGGTCAGCACCGCTGCCCGCTGCTTCCTCCTGCCGGACTCTGCCAGTGTTGGTGTCTTCTGATCTGCTGGTGCCCTGGGGAAGGGAGCCGGGAAAACTGGTCTCTGGACACTGATGTGGTGTGGCCCAACCCACAGGGACCTGATCAAGCTTTGCCGCCCATACAGTTTACAAAGATGACTGGAACATGGTTTCTGATTGCTAAATCAGTTTTCCAAGTTGCTACAGCTGCAAGCCCGGAAAGTCGCCCTTATCAATCCCCATCGAAGCGGAGTCTCCTCCTTCAGCAAAAGAGGAAGTCAGCTTGAGTTCCTTGACCTTTGAAAGGGACTGGCACCTCCTGACTGCCCTGCAGTTCTAGTCCCAGCCATGCTACAGGTCTTAAAGAGACAGAAACAATTTCATGGCCCAGATAGCTATGGAATACAGCGGCATTTTGAGTTACCCATGACATTATGGTAGACAAACAAAGGGATTGTGGCTATGTGAATCCTTAAAACTAGGCTGAAGTCCTGTAGAAAATAATCATGAACAGAGAAGGACACTTTTTGCTCTCTTATCTTAAACAGCTAATAAATACCATTTGTGAAGTCCAAAATGTAACTTTGTGTAGCCGAGGGCTTTGAGCAATAATAAAATTACTGAAGCAGTATTATTTTATCTTTATGATTTCTTCTAGCGGTGTGTTTTCGATAGATCCTAAGGAAACTTACATTTTGGTGGGTCTGTTTGATTGTTACAGAGCCAGGTTTTACTGCTGTGGGCATTTGAACTCTTGTAGTCTTATCAAATTGTTGGGCTTTTCCTCCAAGTAACAGGTGAAAGTTCAAGAGGAAATTGCCTCAAGTTCCCTTTTATTTAAGGGAATATTTACAGGTATGACAGCCAAGGCTAAATGTGTATGTGAAATTTCAAGACTCTAAAGCTAATACTGAAGCAGACAATATCTGTGTCTATGCCTAGATTGAATATACAAATAGATTGACTTTTTAGTTTCACACTGTTCTTATATTTCTTTAAAACTAAATGGTTTAATATATGTAGAAACGTGTAGAAAATATTAGAAATTTGGATTAATGTAGTCGGTTCTTTTTATAAAGATGCCAAGACTTGTTATCACTGTCCTGGAGGCCTTCCCAGACTACAAGATTTTCCATGTTGTTCTCTAGTCCCACGTAATACTCAATCTCTTAGATCCATGGCTTTTTAGTTATTCTACATTTAGGAAGACTCTATGCCAATATTCTTTTTTTATTCTGGAAGATTGTTCTGTGATATCTCTCTTAAAAATATACAGCAGTTGGTGAAGCACATATTTGTGGCTCCTAGGCTTTGTTACTATCTGATTTTCATAGGTTTTTAAAAAACAATTTACCTGTGGAAGCTGTGGGGAAATATGAAGTGTTACAGATAAGCAGCTAGTGTTTCCTGGGTCACTAATTGAGAACTGTGAATTTATGCTATAATTTTTAAAATTAATTCTGTGTTTAAATACTTGTTTATTTCAGTTGCTAAAGTAATGTTAATTTCCTCTTATTTTTAGGTAAATAATGAAGCTATTAAAATACCCAAGTGGTCGTCTCTTTCAGAGATGCATCCGGTAGACTATTACTCATCCTACACCAAGAACTGTACAGGAGAGTTTACCGAGGAAGAAGTGAGAAATATTAGAGCATTTTATTATGCTATGTGTGCAGAAACAGATGCCATGCTGGGTAGGTAATATCTTATTACACTGTGGGTTTTCTAATTCTGATTTTTTTTTTTTTAAATGCTGATAGGGCTGATCTCTGGGGGAAAAAGAGAGAAAACAAAACACCACAATTCACATCTGGGAGTAAGTTGTGGAAAGTGCTTATTGAGTCTGTATGATCATGATGGGATAGCCATTTAGGTGAGTTGAGAGCACTCTGAAAAGTAATCACAGCCAGCAGTCAAAAGCTCTGTAGAAAACCAGTAACTGCAGCAAAATATTGCATGACCCTTTGCATTGGTTTAAAACCAGTGGGAAAATTGCCCCACATAAGCTGCCACTCCTCTTCCGACCCCTTTTGACAGCACAGGAAGTACTAGGAGAGACTCTAAGTGGGAACAGCAGTTTTACTGAAAAACTCGCAATAAACACAACAATGTTGTTGAAAGAGAACACAAAGGGACAGTGCTCTACCCAAAAGAAAGGTATTCACCAAGAAAAAAGCAAAAACGCTGCCCGAAGAGAGTACCCAGTGTGGTTTTCCCAGACAAAGGGCACCTGTCATCCCCATCCACTCCACGCTGGACCATGTGGCTCAGGAAAACAAAAGCAACGAGGCAAAAAAGTTTCTGCAGTTTAATATCCTTCCTCCAGTGCGGAAACAATGGAAAACAGGGACAAAACAAATCCAGGAGAGTTAATTCACGCTGTGAATTAAATAAATAAAGTGTCCTGCTGCCGAAAGTGCTGGCCCTGACAGTGGCAGCACTGGCAGAAGCATGAAAACCATGCCCCCTCCTTACCATAGGTGATATGTAATTAAACAGTGCTGCAAACTCCACCCCTCTTTTCCTCTGTACCTAGGACATGAGGAAGTAGATCTCTTTGATTAAATGCTAACTGAAATAGTGGAAATATTTTTGTGAAAGGGACAGACTGTAAAAGCTGAGCTAGAAGAAAAGATAAATTTTAGGGCACAAATAGTTTTCCATAGGGATTGATTTCAAATGTGTAGACTAGATGTCTGTTGTTACACATGGACTGAACAATAAGGTATGCTGTCCCTTAGCAGCATAGTATTGAAAGTTGTGAAGACATAATTAATTGTGTATTCAGAATTCTTCAGAGTTTGCAGGAAGGTCTACAGATGTAAAATTTACAATGCAGGTTGGTCGTAATTTACAGCACTTTATTTATTGATTTGAAAAGTGACCATGAATGAACAAGAATTTGCTTGCATACTAATATGAAATTCGTGATTAAATAAACTAATCCTTTAGGCATATTAGGTTGGTAAAGTAAATTAAAAGACACAGAATTGCTCTTCCTCATTTTATGAATGAAAAGAGATCAGTGGAAGCCTAACTACTTTAGGAGATGAAGGGATTGCAAAGTAACTGCACTGAAGTTTTAATTTTATAACATCTTTTAACTAGTATGATTAGAGTGAATCATCCTAAAGTTTTAATATTTAAGATACTGAAGGCTTTGCTTAACTATCAACTTCATTGATCTTTGTTGCACAGACATATTTGTTACGTCTTCATTGCACAAATATATGTGCAACAAGAGAGGACTTTCCTCCTCTGACTAGGAAGGTTCCTTTAAGTTTACAGGCTGCTTTGCAGGTGCAGACCTTGGGAAAAGTATTTTGAATGTATCCTTTTCAGTATCTTTTTATTGTTGCAGGTGAGATTATTTCAGCTCTGCAAGATACTAGACTTCTTGGAAAAACAATCATTATATTCACTGCAGATCATGGAGAACTTGCTATGGAACACCGTCAGTTCTATAAAATGAGCATGTATGAAGGAAGTTCCCATGTTCCTCTCTTAGTTATGGGGCCTGGTGTAAGAGAACAGCTGCAAATACCAAATGTAGTATCTCTTGTGGATATATATCCTACTATGCTTGGTGAGTTCCATAATTTCAGATGACAGTTTTTTTCCCTGTTACCATTACTACTCTGTGTTTGTATTATAGTCAAACTGATGTCTCCACTTTGAGGCAATATAGTAACCCAACAGGGGATAATTTATCTGTGGACCATATATATAGACTTAATAGAAACAGTAAAAAATGGATGAAAATATAAAATAAAGAAACTGATGATCTTCCTTATTGCTGTTACTGTCCTTCCCATAATTACACTGACTGATTATATATAGGATTATTTGTAACTTTAAAAAAAGTGGAATAAACCCATTTTAGATATGAATAATCCTTGCTATCCTTCATACCCAACACTTTACTATAGAAATTTATAGTGTAAGTATATCCAGAGATGAGATTAAACCTGAAATATGACAGATTCATTAATTTAGCAAAGGAATGTCTTTTATGAAGGGTCATGTGGAAGAAGTGTGATGAAACCTATGTGTAGGAAATGTACAAGCTTATAAGGATATGATAACAGATATCCATTCTTACCTTATGAGATATGAAAATACTCAGTATTGGACAAAGAATCAAATAAAAATAACTAAACTTAAATTACTGAGATGGAAATCACTTTGAAGAGGGAATGTTTGAACAGTTATCTGTGATAAATAGTACAACAGATGATTCTGATTGGAACTAAACATCAGGTAAAGTTACCTTTTGAGGCTTTATCTGTGATCTTTTAGGCTATCAATAAAAAAACAGCTTAGGCTTTCAAACCAATCTGGAAGATTTGCTCTCTAAGAGGTGTCGCATGTAAACTGCAGTTGCCTGGAGAACATGAGTAAAAAAACTGTATTTCTTGCAGTAAATGTCAGTGAAAATCCACTTCTATATTGTTTTAAGTTGATTTTCCAAAAACTGAACAGAAGTTATTTATCTGTCCATGATATCTCAAAACTTTTGAAACAATTATCCAGTTAAAAATAAAATATAAAATCTGAGTGGCTTTCTCCTCCAAATTTTTATATCACATTGTTATGTATGTATATCTGTACTTGATACAGATTTTACTCTAGTTATGGTCACCTATGTAAAGAGTTTAAAATATCTTCTTTTATTTCTTTGCTCCTGTTCCCCAATTGACTTAATTGGTCAGATGGTTTAATATCCTTCTGTCTTTTCCTCTTGGGGAACTTTTTGTTTTTTTTTTTTCCCCAGAACTTTGTGTGCATAATCCATTCCTTCTGACATTCCTTCTTTGTACTCTGAATGTTAAAAAGGCGTGTATGATGAAAATGAAAACTTGAAGAGGCATCTCTGTCATATATTATGTTCTCAGTCTGCATGCTGCTGCTGACTAGGGAGGAAACAGATTTCAAGTCTATTTTTGTGACAAATTTAATTACTTTGCTTGTATTGTCACAGGCAAATAATCTCTCTTAAGATGCCATCCAAATGCTTTGCTCGAGACTGCCTCCTGCACTGGCTTTGAGAACAACTGCAAATGTTTTGATTCCAGTAGAATCTGTGTGATAGAAACTTACAGTCAGAAGTGCAAGAGCTCTTGCATTTTGAAACAGGAGATAGCATAATCTCTAGACAGTATTAGCTTTGGTGGTACCTTTGGCTTCCTACTGGAAAAGCGGGAGCTGCTTAAGGAGGCTGGAACATTCTTTGCACTTGGAGAAATCAGTCCTGCAAGTAATGGCATTAGTGGTTTAGGATGACAGAAGAGCCAATGTCCCTTTTTCATTTGGTGAAATGTAGCATGTACTTGCTCAAATTTTTTGCCCATGCATGCCCAGGAGCTGCTTACTGGGCTTACCTGTCACAGATCTTTCTAGTACTTAGTCAGGTGCTGGCTGGACAGAGCAAAAAAAGGGAGACATACACTTATGAAGGAAAGAGTCACCTAGGGGAATTTATATGCACAGAGAATCACCACTCAACACAGAATAGGTTAAATAATACCACAGTGCTCTATGAAATGAAAAGTTTTGAATTACTATAGACTGTGTTCTGTGGGTTGATTAAGAGCAGCAGTACTGTCATGTACATGATTTTTAGGACATGCTTGAGGTTCTCAGCTATGTTTTTCAGAATGTTTGAAAAACCTTTGCAGCCTTTTATCCTGATCTTTGGGAGTTAGAGAAACTTGTGGTATAAGTTGATGCTGAGGAGCTTATTACAGCATCTTCTGGTGGCCATCTGGTAGGCTATGGAATCATCTAGTGTCTTCTGTTCATGCACTGTGTTGATCCACGTCAGATATCATCTTTATCTCCAGTCCTGCCAGAGAAGCAAGTGGCCTTGCTCCTCAAGTGTCCCACCAGTTATAGGTGGTAATAATGGCGACTTTTTATAAAGCATTTCATTATTTATTAATTAAGAATGCTACAAACGAGTTTAGCACCATTATTGTTCAAGAAATAAACAGTTATAACATGTTGGATATGGAGCTTTTAGTGTCCTACTGTGCTGTGTTTTTCTTTCTCTCCTGCCTGATGTAGTCAGAGCAAATGAGAAATGTATGCAACCATGATTAAGAAATAAAACAGCACTATCTATGAAAGGAGACTATAGTGACCCCTTTTCATAAACTTCTGTTAAAGGTTGAATTATACATAGATGATACGTTTGGTCAAGATGGTGGGCAGCTTGCCTTGAGAAGTTCCTTAAGGTATTTTTTATTGTGTATTTTGGGATAATAATTAGCACTGCACATTTTGTTGTCAAAATAAAACTTCCATTCGGACACCAGTAGCATTGTATTAGGCTTTTTTAATAATGAAAACTGCAGTAGCGTTTTGGTTTTGTGTGTATTTCCATAGATATAGCAAGAATTCCTGTCCCTCAGAACCTCAGTGGGAATTCACTTATACCGCTGCTCCGTGAGAAGGCTGAGAGTGAAGGGTCACCCGAGAGACCTCGGCCCTCATGGGTGCTGAGTGAGTTCCATGGCTGCAATGTGAATTCCTCTGTCTATATGCTGAGAACTGGCAAGTGGAAATACATCACATACTCGGATGGCTCTTCAGTACCGCCCCAACTCTTTGGTAAGCTGCATCTATGTCTTGGCTGACTCTCTAATTTACTTTATTGCAAATTGAATCTTAACTGAATTTTTGTTTGTTTCAGATCTTACTGCTGATCCAGATGAGCTTACAAATATTGCCATAAAATTCCCAGGAACTGTACGTTCCTTGGACAAAATACTGCGCTCTATAGTAAACTATCCAAAGGTTTCTTCTTCCGTTCAGGAGTATAACAAACAACAGTTTATCAGCTGGAAACAAAGTTTGGGTCACAATTACTCAAGTGTTATTGCGAACCTTAGGTGGCATCAAGACTGGTTAAAGGACCAAAAAAAGTATGAGAGTGCAATTGACAAATGGCTTGGTAAATAGATACAGGCAACCTGGATTTTATATGAATGATGATATAAAAACATTACACATTTGTAATATTATGTTGTATTTCAAATATTAGAATTATTTTCTTACATAACCTTTTAAAAGTAAAGATTCCTGAACTATTACTACTTTGTGTCTGAAAGCCAAGAGCATTTTATATGACAATAAAACTAGAGTTCTAGATGTTATTGTTCTGTAAGTGTATATAGAATGAATAATATGTAAATACTAATTGTGTGTATGGAATATTTAGCTGATTGCAAAAGTACAGAGTATTAAGCATTCAGACTCAATAGGAATTTCCATTTATAAGGCCAGACTAACGTAAGGATTCTTAGTGAAGTAAGGTACCAGTTACAGTGAAATTTGCTGTGTGTATTATAAGTCTAGATTGAATGCACATTCATCCACTTTAGAGAAGCTGTAGCAGTTAAAATATAATCAAAAAGTTGGTAACCAGTATAGGTCTGAACATAGATGTGGTTTATGCAAGTACTTAGCTATGTCGGCATTCCTGTGTTACATGTGATTGACTCCCTGTGTTTTCAGAATCTGCCTGCTAATCTCTTGCTTCAGGATCTGGTACTTACCACTCCCTGTTGTTTAAAATTTCATAATATGTATAGGCTCCTAATTCAACATGTGTACAAGTGAAGAAGAATCTGATCTCTGGTCATCAGCATAAATTAAACAAAAAACAAAATGACAAAACAACCTCTTGCCAAACCTATGAGTAGAGCAGTCCTCTGAAATAAAATAGAAACTGCTTGAATGGAGTTAGATTCTGCAAGTAAATGCTTTAATGTGCATCAGTGAGTGGAGAACTGAAACCTAAAATGTACACAGAGGAGACACAATTGAAGCTTGCAGAAAGAGTTAACAGAAAAATACTATTTCCCATTTTTCCAGTGACCTGACAAAAAAATAGTAGTTTTGGAAGAAGGTAAGATTTAGATAGTAGCTCTTCCAATCAAGACAATATGTAAGTACAGCAACACTTAGGTTTGCTTGTTCTTGGCCACCATCATTGCTGCTATAGTACCGGTTCAGAATGACATTATACTTCATGCATAAGATGTTTTCTGGAACCAGTTATTAAATGCTCAGTAGTAGCAGTAAGCCAGCAAAAATAAACATAAAAATGAGATATATTTTCTGGTGGCTGCACACTCATTTCATATGCAACTTACTACATGGAATTAAAAAATCTTGAAACCCTGTAGCACATGGCATTATAATTCTTATTAAAGGAGTTCAGGTACGGTTGAAATTACGTAAACAAAATAAATGGACTACATAATTAGAGGAAGTGTTTATATCCTATGAAAGTTTGTTCAAGAGAAAAAAGAAAGAAATTTTCTCACTTTCCAGAGGACTGGGCAGAATGCAGTACATTGTCCAAAACTGAATAAATTAAAATTATGGTGAACTGGATGTGTGTTGTATGTGTGTTTTTTAATGACTAAATGTTTAAAATGCAGGGAAATTTGTATTTTGTCAGTTCTGTGACCAGTTCTTTCTTTGAAGAGATGAGCTTTTAAGACTGACTAATAGTAGGGTTACAAGACTGCCATTTTTGATAGTCTCTGAAATGGAAGAACAAATAAGGAAAAAAGCTTGCAACCACATCTTGTGCCGCAGGCTGTCCAGAGAAGTCCAGTGCATGGGGGCAGGCTTCTTGACAATTCAGAAAACCCCCAGAATGTGCCAGCTCACAGAGCAGAGCTTGTTGTTGTTGTGTCACCTTGCTTACAATATGGAATATGATTGCAATATGGAATATATATCTCCTAAAACACAAAGTAGAAAGATGAAAGAGAAATTTGTAAAACAGAGGCTGCGCTTACTAGTGTGGTATTTAAAAAAGTTTTAGTATCTGTTCCTCTAGAGGAGTAACTAAAACCATTTGTGTTTTCCAGGAGACTAGATCTCTGTTAATAATATTTGTGACAATGGGAGTTAACATAAAAGCTAGTACATTGCTGAAGATGCTGTAATGATCATCCTCTTTTTCATCTTCTTTGTTTTTCATGCCTGAGAGTTACAAAATATGGTACTGTCTTCTTTTTTTTTTTAGTTCTGATGTAATTAATAACTTGCTTTTCAGTAGTGGATAGACTTGTCAGTGAAAGAAGTAAGAATTCAGTGCCATGAAATAAGAAATATATTTAGACTTTTTTTTGTTACTCATGAAGAGATAGTTAGGTGACAAAATTAATTTTTTTGCATGTGAAAAAAAGAGCTGTGAAATGGTGATGATAAGGACTAGAAAAGATTTTAAAAAATAATTGGATACCTTTATTCCAGAAAAAAGTGCAAGGAACTTTTACATTGTGGTCTTTTGTGTTCTCTGTAATTTTTTTTGCTACTTTCCTTGATTCTGCCAATTTATCATTAAGTTTCTTTAGAAGCGTGACTAGAATTATTTCCTTGTGCTTTTATTTTCTTGGTCTCTCCTTGTAGACCTTTTGCAGGGTTTTAGTTGTAAACACTGCAGAGGGATAGAGATTCCTAAATTTGTGTCTCCTTGAGTACTATTTTCAAACTTAACACTTTCAAAAATATTAAATGGGATTTTCTTTTACAGATGGTGATGCTCTTCTGGGCATCCATTATAGGTGTTGGTATTTGACAGGCTGGATTGGGATGGATAGGCACCCTTCCCTGACAAATCTAATTTAAAGCCCTCTTCAGGAATCTGGCAAGTCTCTGACCAAAGATGCTTTTTCCTGCTTTGTCAGGAGGACCCAATTGCGTCCAGGAAACCAGGCAAGGCAAAAGGGCTGAGTAACAAATCCCTGACTGTGGCAGCATGGTTCAAATAATTCATTGACCTGCCAGGTCCATCTGGACATTTCATAATAATACAATTTCATAACCTGGGAGCCTGAAAAGAAAATGCACATCTATCATGCTGGTTTCAGATTGCTCAGGCATAGCTAGGAATAAGCCTTTGAAATGTGAGGAAGTATGTTAAAGCACATCCTCACAGATGTGTTATGAGCCGCTAGTAACAAGACTAAAGCATAGGGTTAATTTAAACAAGTTTAGGAAACCAGGATAGCAGTAACACCTTTCAAACAGATTTTTCACTCTCCTTTCCATCTTCCCATTTTTTCGATATTTAAGTGAAAGATAACATGTATCTTTCTGAAGTACCTTGCTGTCAAATGCTGCTTTACAGCTTTTGATAAACATAAGTACTTGTTTCAGCTTTTGTGAAGTCACATTACCTTTAATTCTTCTCTCTCACTGAAGGTGCAGTGAAGGTTAAGATAAAAATATTGGAAGCAATAAATCTCTCCATAAAACATATATAATCTTACAGATGGAACTATTCTGAGGTCTTTAAGCATATGTAATATTGAAAATTCCGCTGAGTCATTGAGCCATGAGAAGCTTGTATTTTTACACACTTCCTTTGTAAACACTAAATCTCTATATATAACCTTATTGTTTATAGAGCAGCTCCTTACTGGAAAACTAGAGAAACTCTGAGATTGAATGAAATGTAATGAATTACAGCATATATAAGATGGTTAAAGTATTTATTCTTCACAACAAATGGCCATACTTTTCTTTAGAATTACAAATTTTTATTTTCTGTAATAGTAATAAAAATTATCAGAAAAGTGCAAATATCCCCTTTGCCATTGTCTGAACATCCTGAGCCATTTAGAATATAAACACCACCTGCTCATGTTGCAGGATTGATATGTGTGCCATTGTTATAGACAATACTGCCCTTCATTGTAAACTGAGAAATTCATCTGTAAAATGCAAGATTTTTTTACAAACACTGCAGTAAAGATTAATAAGAGGTTGATGTATAAAATATTTTTGTTCTATTTAATAGAAACTGTGAATAAAATATAGTTATGAGAAATAGTCACAATCCTAAGTCTTAAAATATCATGTCATAGATACAGGAGTTCACAGGAAAGTACAATGTAAAGATTATGAAGTAGAACAAGTTTGCTTCAGGGAACACCAGGTTATTATGAAGAAAATCTAAGTAAATTCCTCCAAGTTGCTTATTCTATTATGAATTGCTGAGTAACTCTAATCACAAGGTAGTGAACTACTGGCACCCTCTCCCAGTGACATTTATCAAGCAGATACACCAATCTTGCTTATCACATTTTTAGGAATGATTGGCAGGGGTCTCCATAAATATTTGAAGAAAAGTTTGTGTTAGTTACACAAATGCATGTTGGGAAAGAATTTATTCTCCACACAAATACATAGAAACTTGATCCCTTAGCCAGATTGTATCTGGAGTGCTACTTAAAAGCCTAGAAAAGATGTATTTAGAAAAGAAGTTTCTAGAAATTATTCTTCTTTCACAATAACTAATAGCAAAAAATTGGAGCTCAGGATGCTATCAAGTAACTAAACATATTAACTAAATAGTTATAATTTCATAGGAAAATCAGTAGAGTAGGACTAATTTATTAGTAGTATATTAGTAAAAAGTTATCTAAATGAATAACTTTCATCATCATATTCTAGCTCATCATCCTCCTCATCCTCCAAAAGTCCATACTTAAATTTGTGATAAATTGTGCCATCCTTGCCCATGTATACAATGTCATCTTCGTCATCATCATCTTCATAATCTCTGTCTCTGTATTCAATCACTTGATCCTTGTGGTAGCTGGGATTCTTGTGGTAGTTGCTCACAGAAGATGGAAAGTTTTTGGAGTGATTTGCCAGCTTCTCATACCGTCCTTTAGTGACAGGCTGGGTTTTGGTTCGTGCCTTCCTCCAGATGAATACAATTGCTCCGATGACAAGCAGAAGCAAAATGCAAGTGATAACAAAGAAAGGAGTTTTGCCTTTTTGCCCGGGGGGTAGAGTCCTCTGTAATACACAGTCATCTACAATAGCAATTGAAAACAGAAGAACAAAAAAAAACAAAAACAAAAACCTATGAAATGAGCTTATATATGTGCCTTAAAAAGTTCTGTACAGTGTGTCCAGTGCAGTAATAGCAGTCTACAAAATACCTGGCTTTTCTGGTACCACAATGGTATTTTTTTGCTCTTGAGCAGTAATGATCCCAATTAGGTGGTTGGGATATATATTCTTCATTATTTGCTTTGAAATAATGAGAAAGAAGCAGAAAAGCTAGCAGGTGCACAAATGCCATAATTCAGATTTCTGTTCATTGAAGTAAGTTAATTCAGAAACCAGTCACTTTATGGCATGCTGGGCCATTTGACATAATAGTTGGGAGTATGAGAAGTTGTCATCTCCAGCACCAGACATAATGGTTATTGTTTGAGTAAAAACCTTCCTTATTTTTGGTTCAGCACTGAAACACACTGTTTACCAACAGAGCATTTTCACACCAGTCCAGTTTTGAGGCAACATTATGTCAGCATAATCAACCATAATACACTCTGCACTATTGCTGCTCTTCAGCATGGCCCTACCTTGTGTTTCACTGCAGTCACAGCACTCCGTGGTTTCTGGTGGGTCAGAGTTGCTGCAGCAGGGCAGGCAGCGGCTTTCCTCCAGGAAGAGCTGCCTGCTGGCCGGACAGACTGTGCAGTTGAAAGGACCAGGTCCCTTGCACTCGGTGCATGAACTGTCACACCTCTCACACTTGGGTTTGCTCTCCTTCAAACAAAGAACACAAGCAATGCACCTCTAATTTTGTGTGATTTGGAACCTGACCTGGCAATTCTATCCTGTCATTCACCATCATGGTTGTCATCTCTGGGCACCACGAATGTCAATGTGAAACCACAATAGCAAATTCAGAATTTCCTATTTTCTGATTTCTCAGTGATCTGCTTATAGGAAGAGAGTATAAATTGTTGTAAGAGCTTAAAGATCTCACCTAGCTAGGCAGGATGTTAAAATTTATTCATGCTTTTAAGCTTTTTGGGCCAGAAAAGTAACTGACATGAAAGAAGCAATTTGAAATATACTGGGAAAAAGCTGAGAGTACCCAGGGCAGAAGCAGAAGTAAGGAATAAAAGTGGTTGGAAATTTTTTAGCAAAACAGATTTCTCTGAGATTGTGTCACTTCTTTTTCTACAGAAACACCTTAGACTCAGATTCTCTTCTTGAAGTCCAGGCTTCCGGGAACCTCTGTGTACAAAGACTACCAGAGGGCGCTGTGATCAGCCTTGCAGAAGGCTCTGAAATCAGTTGTTTCAATGTTTCCAATGTTCACAGGTACTGGCCCTGGGACACGTTCACTGCGAAGATCTGGAAACTCCAGTAACTTCAACCAAATTTGAGATTAGGATTGCAAGGCTGTTTATCCTGGATGGAAGTACCTGTGCAAGATTGCAGCATCATAGCTGTTCATAATTTCTTAGAGTCAAAGTTTTGCAAAGACCTGCAGACCTCTGAGGTCTCCAGCCTCAAATAAGGCTTTTTCCCCAGATTCAATGCTATGAAGTAGGATTGTCAAGGAGATATTCCAGGACAGAGGCTCCAGGGGTTATAACATCTCAGACTGGCATGCCTTGCTCCTATATTCTTGAATAAACATATTTGGAAGACAATTTGTGGAAGGTGAAGTGCTCAGATTTATAGCACAGGCCTTGTTGTGATCCTGCTCTACTAAATATACAGCTCTATTAACTTCATCCTGTCCTTTTACTAAAGTTTTCTGCTAGCAAAGCTGTCAGTCAAAAATACAGAAGGATTTCTTACAAAAAAGGCAGCAGAAATCAAAGAGGAAATCTCAGTTATACTGGAAGAAAAAAACACTGTAGTGTTAATAGAATTGATTTGTTCAAGTAGTTTTGATAGCTTTGTTGACTATAACATAACCCCAGAAAGAAAAACAAGGCTTTCCCTGCCAAAAGAAGAAAAAAGTAAGCATATTCAAAGACAGGTGCCATTAAAAACTCAGAGAACAGCAATGTGTTGATTGTATTGTGTAGAAAGAGCCTTCAAATAGGTACCTGCTGTCCTGGTGTCTCCTGGACTTTGTATTCACCTACAAAACAGTCTGAGTTGCACATTCCACGTAATAAACTGTAGCTCCATACACAAGATGTGCAGCTGAACGCGTCCTTCCCTAGGCAGGCAAACAAAACAAAAATATTACAGCAGGAAATGTTAACAAACTTCCTTTAAAGATTATACTGACCACTGCTATGAAGCAAAAGGATGTTTGTCAGTGGCAACACTCATTAGTGAGGAGTTCAACATGAAGAGCTTGGTATTAGAAAAAGCTTGTGTCTAGTCCTGTGGCTTTATGTGCAAATAAAATTTATTTCTTACATGTTTTGGTATTCATGAAAAGATGATTTTGGAATCAGTTGTATAGGGAATCTCTGTCATATTCAGGAAAATAAATTATGACAGAGCACTGAAGTAAATTTGTGGAGAGCCTTTGCCAAATGCTGTCCTTCACAAAATCTATACTTATTTGCCCTGTTAACTAACTGTTTTCAAACAACCATGATTTAAGAGATATTTATGTTTTAATAGAAAAATTAATTCTCTATTTGCACAAGAAAAAAACATTATTTAATAGGTGCCGCTGAAGCACCATATGCACCTTTTGTGTCAGAAACTTTTTAAAGACAGATGCTGCATACAACATTTCTGTGAAACACTGAGGACAATTTTCTTAAATGTCGAGGTGCACCCATCCATTTCCCTGCACCTAGACATTTTCTGCCACTGTCTGGAAAGAAGAAAATAAAAATGCAAGTAGCTGACATTAGCAGAAGTTAAACTGCTAAAGTTAGTTACCTTCTATAACATGAAGAATTTCCTATTTTACTGTGGAATGCATGGTTTTCCCTACTGCTCTTGACAAAGAGACACCAGGTTCTTTGCTGATATATCAGTAATGCAGATGCATTTCAGACTGGCTTGTGTTTCATAATTCTGTCTCTAATGATGATAAAAATTCTGTCCCACAGTATCTATGACAAATAATGTGAAAAACAGAGGGGATGGTCTGAAATGACAATGCCTATCTTTTTTTGTTCCAAATCCAAACAAAAATAGTTCTGCTACTTTTTGTACTCTTGTTATTGAATTGTAAAAATTCTTGATCGTGGCTTTATTCTAAGTGTAATTTCCACATACATTGTTATGTTTTGCTTAGCCATCTGTACTATGCAGTATGTCCACTCTCCAAAACAGTTTGTGTGTTACAATGTAATATGGTCTTCTAAACTGCTGCATGGAACACATTAACTGTAATCACGTGTTGTTCAGGTAGAAAAGGACACCAGGTTCAAGAGGATTCATGCTTTTTGTTTCAGAATTGGTTTAATTAGAAAAATTAAGAAACCAAAACCAGCGTCTCACAGAGCAAAATAGACAGTCTCTGAAAGTTAACTTTGAAAAATACATAACTATATTAAAAGTAACAAACATCACTGTGCTTTTGATTTCTGTTTGTTTTTCAATCTAAAGAGGTACTTTATGGGTCATTACTCTTCCCATTGTAGGCTGTAAAGATAAGCTGTTGGAATTAAGTTCCTTAGCTTTCACGGAGTAGCAGACAGTATGAGAGCTCAAAGGAGGAGGTATTTTTCAGTAATTCTTAAGATTAATGTGAAAAATGGGGTCCATCTTTGTGAGCAAGTGAGCCCATTTTTTTATGAGCATTTTTTGAGAGAGACTTGGCTGATGGAAAATTTGTTACTGGTGTTCATTTTTTTCCATTCACTGGCTCGGGAGCACGTGACTCTGTCCCAGCCCTTCCTGTTAAATGCCTGTCTTTCTGCTTGAGCTCTGTTCTGGGAGCAGTTCTGGAGAAAGCTTGACAGGAATTCACATAATTGCTTTCACCTCAATTATCAATGCAGTAATGAGACTAAACACCCCAGAACTGCAGAACCAGGGAGACCAAACATTCCTACTCTCTCAGGAAGCCAAAGTCTCCGAGCAGGACAGATTCTGTAAACTAGAGGTTAGCCCACCCCAGCCCCATTATTGGTCTCCCTCGTTAGATATGCTAATGTGTTAAGTCTATAACTGGTGTGTGTTATTGATGGGGAGTGTACATTTTATCATGCGGTCACCTGGGTGAAGCGAATGCATCAAAGAGGATCCTGATTAAAATACTGAGGTAAAGACCCCAACCCCTCTAACGTGTCTAGCTTCTTTTCATAACACCGGGTAAAAGGCATGGAGCAGGAAGAGCCAGGAAAAGCCCAGCAGCCCCTGGGAGAGGGCTGCATCACCCGCTGTGGCTTCAGTCGCAGACAGATTGATAACACTGTATGTGGTTTGTATTTTTGTGAAATATTCCCAGTTCTTGGAGCTGAGATTCCAGGTGTTTTGATGACCACTTTTTTTGCTCAAAGCAGAAGATATGCTTTTACCTTCACAAGTTAAACAGGAAGAGTGGCATCTCTCACAGACGTTGTCGTCCTTGTTTTCATAGTAGTACTGAGGACAAGAGCTAACACATTCATTCGAGGAGTGCAACAGGTAGAAATGTGTATTACAGGAAAGACAGTCTGTGGGTCGAGGCCCTGTACACTCCTTACAGCTCTTGTGGCATCTCTCACATAACCCAGTGGAATTTTGTGCAAAATACCTGAAATAGATCAAATAGGCATAGCTTTGCATAAAGGCCAGCAGTGGCAGGAAAACCAACACTTGTTTATTCCTTAACTTTTTACTGTGATCACATCAATTTATAAAGATTATACTAAAATGAACACAGGTATTTGTAATCTCAGTGAAAACAGAATTAATTTCCTTCAATTGCCTTTGGCCATTGGAATTCAGCTGTAGACCATGACTCTATATAGTGTTTGCAGCAAAAATTTCTAAAATCTGTGTTGAATTGAGATATAAAGTATTGAAGTAGGGAGTGTTTGTGTAATTTTGCTGAGATGTGGTCATTAGAGTTTTCCAGTTTAATGGAATGAACTGCCAGTGTGATCAATTGAACTCTAATTTTAAATTAAATGGACATGAAAGAGAAATCATAGGTTCACTTTCCAAATTTTAATTTCACAAAAGAACACTGAATTCACATTTTGAACTTAAATGGATTAATTATAAAGTTTCTCCCTACAATTATGAATGTTCAGGTCAAAGTTATTTTAATGCTTGTTTTTGTTATCACCCACTATAAGCATTAACTCAAAGCAAAAGAAATATAGCCTTATCCAAACTTCGCGCTAAGTGGAGGCCACAGTGGTGGTTGGAGGCTCTTCTGCCTGTACTCAGGCTGCTGACATATAACTTAATATACTTGTTCTGGTTCACACTGTTCTCTCTAGAGATAGCCAAGAGCATCCTCTGAGTGTATGAATATCCATACCACATCTAAGTAGCTCCCATCTGGGCACCAGTTTTAGAGTTTTCTACTGTGAAGGGAGATTTTCCACAACTTGTGTATTGTGAAAATACAAGAAACTTTCTCCTGAAAACAAAACTCAGTTCTGTTTCGCACTGATGTAGAATGCTGCAGTGATCTAATTTCTCAAAGCTCTCTCAGTGGTGAAGCTCTTAGCAAAAGGTCTTGGGCCTTACCCTGCTGGACATTGGGTTACACATCCTTTTCCTTGTCTGTACCAACCCGGTTTGCAGGAGAGGCACTGTGAGCTGTGCTTTCCAGTGCAAGTGTCACAGCTGCTGTGGCATGCAGAACACTGTCCCTCCGTGCTGTCAGCATAATATCCAGCTGGGCATGTTGCAACACAGGTTCTGTCTGCAGAGACAATAATACAAAACAACACATCATATTCAGTATTTACTGCTATGAAACATCTCATAAAGCTGTAGTAGAGCAAACTTTATATCAGCAGGAGGTGCTGATAGATAATGTATCAGAACAAGAAAACCCAATTTGGGGTATTGTAATTATTTTTTTATACTTGTTAATTCATTAGTCCTCATTTGTGCGTTCTATGCATATTAGCAATTTCTTCAGGGCAAGTGAGTTTTTATCTTTGTGAAATACAAAGGAGCATAATAATGAACAGCAGATGTGATTTCATTAGATTAATCAAAAGTAGTAAGGCAAGTTTTTATCTGCATTGCTGTTCTCTGTAGATTTCACTCTAAACATCAATCTCATTTCATTCTGTGTAGATGATTAATCTGTTGGGAAATTTGAGATTTAATGACATTTGTTTACTGGTCTTTATCCTTGTTTCTACTTTATGTTATGGAATTAAATGTCTTAATGCTGCAAAGCCAGGTTAAGCACCTCTTTTTTCAGTGACATCTCAGTTGTTGTACTACTTAGTAGTTGAGAAGTTAGTAGTGTTATAATTAGCTGCAAGTGCATAAAGCTAATAAAGTAGAAAATTACAAGTTGCTTGTGCTTATTACATATTTGTCTTGATAATTTTGCTGCTTGGGTTGCAATTGAGCTAAGGAAGATACTTCCAGGTACATTTTTTTTTTCTCAATTACAGTATGTTTATCTACATTTGTCCATCAACGTTACCAGTTTTAATGGTGTAAAACAGCTGAGTGTGTTGATAAAAATGTAAATCTCATGAAAGGCCTCAGAAATACAGGAATGTAAAATCTGCATTAGAATTAGATTCAAAAAGCTTAGGTTCACTTTTAATTTTCAATAGGTTTTGATCTTTCCTGCATAAGTATTTTTTCTCCCAATGCTTTTCTAAAAATTTTGTTTGCTTTTAGAAGTATATGAAGAGAAGAAATATTTTGGTTTGGGGATTTTATAATTTTTTTCCCATTTTTTTCTGAGATAGTATAATCTCAAACATAGTCTTTACTCTGAAGTCAGTAATTTTGCAGCTTAACCACTCACTAGATGCTGACTTAGAGATCCTTTTTAACCTATGTTTAAGTATTCCTTTGCTCATCAGATTGCTGCACCTTTTATGCCTACATTGACAGCAGCAGCAACAATAACAAACTTCATGATAGCCGTCTTTTAAAGTCATTATAGAAAACAATGAGAAGAGTACGTACCAAGCAAATTAAACATATGAGTTTCATTCAGTCGTGGTGTTTGTTGCTGCTTACAAGTTCTGCATTGGCCCTTGTAAGTGGCAAGTCCTGCCTCACAGAGTTTCCACATAGCCTTGCTGAAGAAATTATGTCTGCACAATTTAACTACGCGTCATGTCCTCTTTTCATTATATAGGTTGATTGATGCAGCCCAAATGATTTGCAAATGTGATGAAAACTTGTCTATTCTATGCATTCAGTGTAGAATGAAATCTAGAGGCAGGAGAGAGACTTACTGAGAAAGTAGTGGTTATTTACACAGCTAAGACACTGGTGTTCAGTGGGTCCTGAGCAGTGGAAGCATTCCCTGTGGCAAGATTTGCATGTCTGAATTTCCTCAATGTAATACTCAGTGGGAGGGCAGTATGATACACAGTGCCCATCAAGTTTCAATGCCCATCCATTTCTGCAAGATAGGCAGGCAGTGGAAGAAGAACAAGTCTGGCATGTCCTGTTGCATGCTGAAAAGGACAAAGAGTAAGAATTTCACCATTACTTGTTTTCTCTCAGGGTATTATTACAGCTATAATTTTTGAAGGAGCAGCTATAATCTCAGGATGAAAGCCTGAGGGAAGTAATTTTCAATCTTATTCAAGTAGTACCATAGGTTTTCTTTTACGTCAAACCTGCTTTTGCAACAGTGAGTCTCCAGCAATTCTGTAGCCATTCTCAGCATTTTACCAGAGTGGTTCCTGTAAAATATATGTATCCTAGCCACCACCCTCTCTGCTTTCTTCAATTTTTGTTGTTCTACAATAAACCTGATTATTTTTCTGCCTTAGCTGTCCTCTTCAACTCCAAGACATTGTTAACAACATTAGCTGACACACACGGGCCCTTGGGGATGACCTTTGAACAGACCCTCTTGTATCTCAATACCCTTGTGGATAAAACAACAGCTGTTAACCTTGGCAGTGTTCGGTGGCTTTTTCGTAGTAACTTCCTTCAGGGCAGGCTTCAAAACACATGCCATTGTAGAGGACAGACAAACTGAATGTGCAGGATGTGCAGTCGTCAGACCCCGGCCCAGTGCAGTCATTGCAGTCGGCATGGCAGGGAAAGCAGTGCTTGTCTTCAGGGTAGAAGTGTGAAGGGCATTCCTGCACACACTCCCCCTCGTGCAGGAAAAACTCGTCCATACACTCTACAGGGGACAGAGAGCACAGGTAAGCAAACGGGCAGCAAATTCTGACCTAAGTGCAAGAGCAGGTAAGTTCTCGGATACATTAAATTCTGGCTTGTCAGTCATTACATAAGTCATCAGAACATCTTGGACTTCCATTTTCAAATCATTCCCCTCCAAAACATCCACACTGGCCTGACCCTTAAATGGTATCTGCTGTGTTACAGCAAGAAACTTGAAAAAAAGTCACTTGCTCAGCTTTGGTGATGTTAACCAAGCCATTTGACACAGATATATAGATGGCATTTTTTCTGAATTATTTTCTGCATTATGAATTTCCTGCAAAATCAGGCATGTCCATATCTGAAGTTTTGTTTAGCTTATTATTAAAATATAAGTTTAGTTAGACTATTGTGACTTAAATGTTTGTCTTTCCCTAGAGCTGTGAAAAAGTTGATTATTATTATTATTTTAGTATGAGTATTAGGTTTAATATGTTTGTTTATGGTTAAATTGCTGGTTTTTATTTCATCCATGTTTGTGTTTCCAGAATGGCTCACTCACTATCCTAAATATTATGGGGGAAAATTTTGGGAGGGTATTTAGCCTCACCTGGGTACTGAAGGCTTTCCTAATATATTTGTTTACAGGGATTTCTTTCTTTACACCACAGAATGATCATTTGCAAAAACGGTAAAGAGAATGAGGTGTGAAGTTCAACTAAGCTAGGAAAGAAACATTCTGTATGTCACACTGGTGCACATATCCGAGTTTTTATGGTTGGATACACTAGATCAAAATAAAATCAAACCAGCAGGAACCTCTGAAGAGCAACAGGACCAGACAAAACAATGTAAACAGATGAATTGTTTAGTCTCATCATAATCTCTTTTTGAGATTAACAATGATATGCACATCACATTTTTTTTGCACATTACTTAATTTGGATTTGTTTTTCTGTCAGTCTCTCTCCAGATAGATCCAGGTGGATTTTAGTCTACACAAGAGCAGTACCTTTGCATATTTCATCATGAATACATTCCTGACACTTTTCAGGGCAGTGTTTGCAGATTCCTTCAGAGGCAAAATGCTTCTCTGAACAAGTAGATTTACATTCCCAGTGCTCCAGAAGCAAAGGACTTTTACAGGACAGGCATTGGGTTGCACTTCCCATGCATGTCTTACAGGATCCACTGCATTCCTTGCAAGTCGCAGAATCATTAAAATATCCCCTATGGAATGAAAAAAACACAAAGCAAACTGCTGATCAGGCCAGGCTATGAGATTTACATCTCTAAATGAGACTCTCCCAGCACCCACACTTCACTAGATCAAATATATTTCTCACACAATGTTTTGCCCATCTTCCACTTGACATTCCTTCTGTCTGAAAGCAGAAAATCTGCGTGGCTATTGCTATATGAAGGACTTTCCTTTTTTCTTGTACCTACTGCCTAAGTTATGTTGAACTTTCATGTCTTTATTTCCCCATTACATAAGATAGAAAGATATAAACTAATTGGGGAAACCTTCAATCTCTACTCTTGTGCAGCTGACCTGCAATATTGATATTAAGGAAAGAAAGGGAAGTGTAACCTCAGTGGCACTAGAGAGGAGAAAGAAAAGAGATAAAACTGGGAATGTGAAGGCTAGGAAGAATGAGAGCAGGGATTGAAAACAATACCCCCAAAACTCCAGACATTTACATAGTACCTTGCTTTAGTGAGAGCATGCTAAAGATGGTAAAGTGGGAGTACATTTTACTGGTACCTGTTGTGTGAGAGCAAACTTAGCCACAGCTGGGATTACTCGTCATAAATATAGAAAAAATCTACACCTCTGCTTCAGGTGAAGATGCATAGAAGAGATGCTGAATTCAATCTCTCTACACTCTCAAAACCAAGTTACGAGAAGGTTAAAGGATGGGTAAGTTGATATTTTGAAGTGATTGCTAATCCACAGAGCCATTGATGAAACCTAAAGAAGAAGTTGAGACACAAAATACTCCCACAACATGTAGTTTATATTAACAAACTTTTTAATCCTTATAGGATTAACAGAGGTGCTTTTCCTTCCCTTCTTGGACATGATCTTTCCAAAGAAAGTCTGGGGAGATGCGTTAGGAGCAAGGTAAGAAAAAAGGTAGGAGCAGCCAGGCTTGCCTCCTATTGTCATCTTTTTCTTATCCTCCAACTTTTGTCAAGGTCCTGCAACTACTTCTCACAGTCCTGTCATCTTTTCTGGTTCCAATGTCAAATCCTCAGTTAGCCCAGTCTTTCAAAATTAATCATGCAGTAAGTCAAACCTTTTCATCCTTTTTTATCCCTTTACAATATGTCCCAAACCCAAATGAACCTCCTTAATAAAAAGTCTCTGGTTTTGCTCCAATGGAGAGTAGTTGTGTCTCAAGAACTCTACCTTAGAGTCTGAAAATGGAATTTAGACCCTTAGAATTTTGCTCAATGATGGGGAGTCGTTGTTCATAATCTTGAATTTGGGAAAAAAAAAAGGGATAATAACAACTGAAATTACTAGTGCTATATAAAAAGTTTTCATTTTGTTATACTGACTCTGAGTGGGATAACTGTGAAATTAGCCCTGGTAAGGGACATATTAATGTCAAAACACAGTTACTGGTTGTATGCCTCAGTTTCTAATATTAAAAGTTGTTTCTGGACTAGAATAGGCTTTTGTGCAATTATCTTGCACTCCCTGTAACATTTGATGAAGAAAACCTGTTCCACTGGCCCTCACTGACTTATTTAGCAAAATTACCAGGAAGGCAGTGGCAGAGGGATTGCAAGAAAAGCAATTACACATTTTTCTGAAGAAAAAAGGTTAAACAAGCAAGGATTTTTTTTCTGTATATATAGATAAGACAAATGCTGATGAAATAAACACAGAAAAGAGATAACCTGATCTCCTTATGTCCCTGATCCATTGCAGTCAAATGGGAATATTTTTTAATTCCACTTATAAAGATATATAAAAATAAATATGAGCCAAAGCGAGAAACACACATCATTAAGTGTTGTATTTACATATCAGGACACTAATATATTCACAGTCTGAGTTTATATCTCTGCTCTGTACTACTTGGAGGAAGGAACAAGCCTGAAGAATGTCTAGAACCTTTGTTATCATTTGCCATGAAGTACCATGTTCCTATTAGAGTCACTGAGAGCTTTCCATCTTTTGTAGGTTATAATGTCTTACCTTCACTTTTGACTTTTTTACTTTTTCTCTAACCAAAAGAAAATGCTGTTTATTCAGGCAGTCTGAAAACTATATCTACCTTAGTTTCTGGGAGCTTATGTTATATTAAGGTCTTCCTTGAAAGTTTAGTAATGGATCTGAATGGATTTTTCAGAGAAAGAGCACAGAGAAAAAGTTAGGGATTTTATAAGAGGGGTTACTTACTCAGGGCACTCCTGTAAACATCTGCCTTTGTGGAGGAAGAGCAGCTGGTTCTGTTCAGTCTGACACTTCTGACAGTGCCACTGGTCAGAGCACACCTCACAGTCATCCCCGCATATCTCGCAGTTTCCGCTTGCAACGTTGCCAAAATATTTTTGAGGGCATGGAGAAACACAGTTATTGTGGAGAAGAAATTTTCCTGGCAGAAGAGCAACCCAGGGTGGGTAAAGGCATCAATTAGACATATATTTAAAGTATTTCTACCTTGGATGGCTAGAAATAAAAGGTTTCAACCTCTCACAATTCAACTTTGGTTCTTAAAAGCATGAATAAAATATGCCTTCTTTAAGACATTTCCCAAAATAGTTTGCTCAGATGTCACTGACATTTAGAACGAGTCATCAGGATTATCTAGTATGTCTTGCTGAAGAAATCCCTATCAGTATCTCCTGCATCATATCTACAAATTTTAATTGAAAGGAAAGAAAAGGAGCACCATCAACATGAACATTTTTTTAACCCATATTGCCAAGGGCTTGCCCTGTTGCCGGAATTCAACTGTTGGTTGTCTGATTGCTCTTTAAGGGACTTTGTAGTGACCACAGACAGAAACATTCTCAGGAAGCATGTAGGATATGAAATATTACAGTTGCTTGCAAACCTTTCCAAGGAAGCTGAAATGTTACCTTCTGGACATGAAGTACACATGTCAGCTGATTTCTCACAGGTCATACATGAAGAGTCACAGGACAGCAATTTTCTTTTTCCAACTGGGATGAAAGGGAAAAAATATGATATGAATATATTGATTTGGAAGGGACCATCAGTATCATTAAAGTCCAACTCCTGGCCCTGTGCAGGACACCCCATTGGCTGAGAGCATTGTCTAAATGTCTCCTGAACCTTGTCATACTTGGTGCTGTGTCTATTTCCCTGAAGAGCTTGTTCCGGTACTCAGTCACCCTCTGGGTAAAATATCTTTACCTGATGTTGAGTGGAAACTTCCCCTGAATAAGCTCAGTGCCTTTTTCTTGAGTCTTGTCACTGATCACAAGAGTGAAGGGATCCAAACCTGCTGTTCCACTTCCCCTGTGAGAATGTTGAAGACCACAATGAAGCCTCCTCTACTTGAAGCTGAGCAAACCAGGTGACCTCAGTTTCTGCTTCCCTTCCAGACCCTTCACCATCCTCATTGCCTTCCTTTGGATGTTCTCTAGTAGCTAATTGTCTTCTCCAAATTGCAGTGCCCAAATCTGCACACAGTCCTCAAGCGGAGGCTGCATCATTGAGGAGAAGAGCAGGACAATCCCTTCTTTTGACCTCTTGTCACTGCTGTGTTTAAAGCATCCCAGCACACGCTTGGCCCTCCTGGCTGCCCTGGCACACTCACACTGAATTTAACACAGATCAGAGCTCCCAGGTCCTTTTCTCCAGCGTTTCTCTTCAGCCCCTTGTTCCTTAGTCTGTACAGGAATCCAGGGTTGCACCGTTCTCAGGTGCACAATCCAACACTTGCCCAAGTTTAAATTCATACTGTTGGTGATTGCCCGTCTCTTTAACTTATCAAGGTTTGAGAATAATATCTTTTAAATATTTCTCCCCAAAGGTACTACTACCTGCTGTTTCTCTCCAAAAGGGAGCATAATGTGTGCGAAATGTAGTTCTTATGGCTGCAGAGAAGCAAATTTTGATTATGCTTTGCAGAACCATCAGTTATAAAATGACAAGAACATTGGAGCATCATACCGAACAGAAAAATATCTGCTGTGCAAGGTGACCATGTACCCAGCATGCAGCTCTTTATTTTGATGTAAGCAAATTACAACAATGCCTAAATGTATGTCTAACGAAAAAATAATTATGGGCCTATGGACAAAACACAGAAGCTTTTTGACTTTGCTGAAGCAGAAAATAAAGACAAAACCAAAAGTTGCTTACAGGTTGAGCTATGCACCTTATTTAGCACCCCCAGCTCATCCTGCCAATTAAATATATATTATTTCTGTCAGTTGATTGATGACAGCCAAATATCACTAAATTCTTTTGTTCTGCCTATTTTGGCAAGATAGTTTAGAATACTGAAATTTTGAATGAAAGCCATGGAAGCAAATGCTTCAAGTGTAAAGACAAGGGAGGAATGCAGGAAACTTATATAAAGCCCTTTTTTACAAGGAGAAATGATGGGTGTTATACTAAGCAAATGAAAAGTGTGTATATGCATACCATACCACAGGGGAAGAGGAGAGAATAATAATAAAGATATGAATAAGAGAATATGAATGAGAGAAGTTAGATCCACATTCATTGTGACTGGGGATGGTCCATAAAAGTATGTAATAGTCACACCTGACATTACCATCAGCTGAGAAGTCTCAAAAACTCACAGAAGTATAAAAAAAAGAGTCTCAATATGGATATATGGAGAGCACAGCAGATCACAAACTGGGGGTTTAACAGTAGGTTGCTCAGCAAGGACATGGTTAGTCACTCTTTACCAGGACTGCTTGTATTCACACTACTTGTGCAAGATAATGTAAAGCCTGTGGTGTTTTTACTCTTCCAGGCAATTGGCACAACATGAAATTTCTCCAGATACAACTGTTTCTTTAAAAAAAGAGTGAGAAAATTTTAAACCAATCAATAACAAAGGTATGCATGACTAGAGTCACTCAAGCTCCAGAGAAATATAAAAATAAACATAAGTATAAAAATAAGTCCAGAATAGGGGAAAAGGTAGGGAAAGTACATAGTAACTGCTGGGATCAGTTGATGGGCTGTCCCTGCATTCTCCCCCACCGAGACACCTATTGGGTAAGAATTATGTTCTCTGCAGGCTGAACATTTTATTGAGGATTAGAGCTTGTCTGTGCATTGCTTTGAATAAGTTTTCACAATCAGACACTATCACCAACAGCCTGTGAACCTTAACCTGTCAGGATTTCACATTAATAAAGAGTGTTACTCCATAAACTGCCAGTGTGAGTCCTTCACATGGGGCACCAACAGTTGCTGGCAGTGGGTAACACACTTCGAAGCCTTACAGTGAAAAAGAAAGGTTTATTTGTGAACTAGCTTTTACTTCCCTTTCCCTTCTATTAACATTCTATTTGTTAAATAAATAGTTTTTCCCACTCTTTCTCTAAGGAAATCTTTTCCCGAGCCTATTTGGGGTACGGGTGGTTGGAATCGGCTTTTCTAGAGGAGACCTCCCCCCCCCCCCCAGAGGTTTCCTCCTAAAATTTTGTCCTAGTATGTCCTGTTTTATGTAATAGTTACCAGTTGCCACCAGAGGGGAATGTACACAGACAATTAGGCTTCTGCTGACAACAGAAACAACATTTAGCTTCCAGTCAAATATAAGGTGTTAAATTTCCCAATTTAAATATTGACAGAAAAAGAATTTGTAAAAATTATTTTAAAAATATATTCTGGATAGGTAAAATGAGTCTTTCTTGTGACTGTGGCTTTCATTTACTAAAAAACTGAAATACAACACACATACAGAAGAATATGAACTTTTTAAATGTAATTTTTCTTTGCAGCAAGAAGTTCTCAAAATGGGAAAATGGGATCCAAGAAATGTTTTTTCGGAATACTGTGCACACTACTTTGAATAATGTAACAAGATCCTTCCAAAGAATAATCTTAAATAACAAATCTGAAGAAATGGTCAAGCATTAGTCCAAAGACTTCCTTGGTCTTTGGACTATTGACAAATGAAAGCTTGAAAATTACTGGGTTTAAACTGTTTGATTATATTTTCCTTTCTCTTAAAAGACTTGAGTGTTCAACAGAAAGAATTATCTTCAGAGACGTCCTGAGTTGTTTTTGTCCCTAAACTTACATACTTTTTGAAAAAAATCAATTTCCATTTATTATTTCCAAAAGCAAAAGCCCTCTATTTAAACTTGGATCAGAATCTCTCTCACGAGTACCGTTATTCTTGTGCCCTTGTCAGAATGATAATATCTTTGGTCCAGCAAAGCCTCTCTCATTATTTTATAGAATCTGAAAACTGAATCTCATTATTTCTTGAGCTAAATTTTACTGCAGCTTTGAAGGTACCAGAGTGCTCTTGTCATTCAGGTATAAGGGATTAAAAAGGGTGCAGAAAGACTGGGAAATATTTTTTTCCTATTCTCTTTTCTCATTAAGGGTTGTGCATCATAAGTGAGACAATGGCAGATTTTCTTGAAACACATCATTATAAGATGTTAACTGTGGCCCCAAAATTAATTAAGGGAAAAATGAGTGAAATTTTATTTCTGATTAACACAATGTCACCAAATTTCTATTATTTTTGCTTCAGTCATCTTCCTCTGAACTCTTAACATTTTTCAGTCTGCTTTTAGAGAAAAATTGAATGAATCCTCAAAAATATTTAAGGTGGAAATCATGGGTTCATATGGAATAAGTATGGTCACATGCTCACCATTCACTCTGGAAAACATGAAGTTTGTTTTTAAAAACCAAGCTGAAACCCTCTACAAAACCCAAGGACATATGAGCAGAGATATGGCCATATAAAGATGCATGCCTTCAAGTACAGAAGCATTTGAATTTTCCAATAGTCCCTCCTTAATTTCATTCAGAACCACAACAGTATCATCAGAGTTCTTTCTAGTGTCTCATCCCCTCTGTGCTGCCCACCTTACTCTCTCTACCTGTTCCTTTTAAAGAATGGATCTTTAGGGCAAGTAGTGCAAGCAGGAAGTGTTCAAACTGGCAAAAGATAGTTTATTTCCTTCAATTTAAATCTCATTTATTCTTGTTTTTCTATGATTAAAAAGGAGATTTAAGAGTTTGTATTTTTAGTTGCTGTCTAACTAGGTCTCTGTGTACATTTGTAATATTCTTAGCTCCTAGGTATTAATTTCTGAAAGGATTGCATATTTACAATATATTTGGTCATTGGACCATGGTACCATTTCTTCAGTGAAGGATGCAGAAGGGAATGAAGTGCTGTTTCCTACTGTGAGTGTATTTCTTTTAGAAGGTGACCTGTCTGGCTCTTGCACTGTGTAATAATATGTGATTTGAATGTGATCCAGTTGAATTGTGGCTTAATTTATCTAGATTTTATTCTGTGCATGGAACTGTTCTTGCAAAACTAATACACTCATGAATGAAAAAACCAAAACATGTTACATGTCTCCATGAGGTAATTGCAATTATATAAATATAGTAAAACATACTGAAAATTATATGCACATGTAATAAAATGCTAGACCTCTCCCATTGTGAAGACTTACATGAACTGTAGATTTTAAGGAACTATAGGAGTACAGGGAAGTAAATTACACTTGCCAATAACTGTAAGTTATCAACTCACTTATCTTGTAGCAACGATATTATTTAACAAACAAATAACCAGAATATGAAATGGTCATGCATAAGAACATATTTGATAACGGATCATTTTTGCCTGCATATAGAAACCTGAAATTTCACATATGGATGGTGATTAAGATGGTCTTCTACCTCTTCCCAAGGCACTGTAATTCTGCACTATAAATGCCATAACCTTTTCATGTTTAAAAGGCTATGACCCATTCCCTCCTACTGCTGATTTCTCTCCTGTCTTCTGCATAGCCCATTTGTTTTTTGTCCTTCCCATATTCTGAAACTTTTTGTGTATATCTGCAGTGCTGCATTAAGGTCCTTTTAAAGCCTGAATTACTGTTTTCTCTCAACCAGTACCTTTCTACTGATTTTGTTTTGCTCTGTATTTAGGAAAAGAAACATGCAGTTGGTCAGTGGTGCTTGTGGGAGGTTGCTTTTATGATTGGGGATAGTATGTAACAGTAAACTGCTGCTATTTATCTGTATGTAAAGAAACATATATTCCATCATTAGAAGTAAATTTCACTCCATACCTATTTTTTCCCACTTTTAATTTTCATTAAAATGTGGCACACTAAATTAAGGAATAACTGTTTTTAAGGGTGCAGCCTTGTACTGATCGGTCAAAACAAAGGCCTCATCATAGTTTGCAATATATCTAATCTAGTTAAAAGGGGTCATATACTCACTTGGTGAATTAAGCTTGTACTACTGTGTTTCCTGGCTTCCAAATTAATTTCATCATCTGTTACATGAGATAAAATACAGATATTTCATGCTAGAAACCTAGAGTTCTGTTGTTGGGATTTTATTCCTTTCTCCTTTTCTTGGCTTGCCTTGCTTTGTTAAAATCCTGAGTAACAGACATAATTATGTTGCATTACTTCAGATCTGAATATGACCTTTTAGGGATTCCTGGTATCAGTTGGACAGTTTGTCCAGCAGAATAGACCAGCAAAGTAAATAGAATTATTTTTTTTTAATAGAATGTTATGGGGCTGGAGTGCTGGCCATAAGAATTGGGACACGTCTATAATTTATCCTCACATAAAAAATGGAAGTGAAACCTTGAACATGATAGAAAATAAAAGCATATTCCACATTCACAATGGTTTTAATTCTAACCTAAAAGGACTAGTCTTTCAATTTACCAAGGAAGTCAGACCCTGAGTTATTTTCTCCATGGCAGGCTCTGATGTACTGCCCTTTAAGTTCTGTTAGCCTTGGAACCAGCAAAACAAGAATGGTTCCCATAAGTCACATTGTTCCACACTGTATGTCAACATCCTCACTGACCCCATGGTGGAACCCACTGAATTCATGTGACTAGAAGAGCCAAAGAGAAATAATTTCATTGTTTGTAATACAATTCAAGGTCTAATACCTCAACTCTAAATTAGTCAATTTCTAAAGAAAAAGAGTAAATAGAAGAGTAACTTTGCAAAAGCTGATGTAAATTAATAGATGTGGAAATATTGTCTGTCTTCCCAGTTGTGTTGTCTTCTTGTAAGTGCCTGGAGCAGGCCATGCACTGAGGATGCCTTTGGTGCTCTTCTACCTTCACACTGTGGCAAAGGCAAAGTAATTTATTTAATACCTGGCTCCCCAGACCCAGTTCAGTCCCACAAAACAGTAGGACTAGTAATCATCTGGCCTGTATTCTTTAATCAGAATCTTTAATTCAGGCCACTGAAAATCAGAGGCAGTTCTGCCACAGTGCTGCACTAAGGTAAATACATTGAGGGTGCTGAAGAGGCTGTGTAAGAAGTTTATATGGATGAACAGCCAGACAAGATGTGAGTCAAAACCCAAATCTCAGCCACAGCCTTGCCCACTTAGGGCTGGTGAAAATCATGAAACTATTCTAATATCCCCTACAGCCTGGACAAGGGTTTGATCATGCCTGTCATGCTGCATAACGGGCTACCCTTAGAAAATGGGTTTGAAAACACATGAGATGGAAGGTCCTTGTATTTTGGTTAAAATACAAAAATAAAAACAAAACAAAACCTGGATAAAATGGAAGTGTATATAAAAAAAATAAAGAACAACTAAAAGGTAAAGTGGGATAAAAGATTTCCAGATACATTTGTCCAGAGTAGCTGATGAAAGACTTGGAAAGATGCTATTCATTTAAAAGATTATTTTGCCCCCAAGTGTGAAAGAAAAATTATTTTCTCTGTATATCTGTATACATCATGTGTATCTTTGAAATACACAATGGAAGAGAAGGAGGAGAAGCTGGAGAGGGATCACTGGCTCCTAACCCAGGGATGTTTTCTGTACAAGTATGAGAGATAGAATACTCATTGAGAGCAAATTTCAAGGAGCAGAGATAGGTTTTATTTTATCCATTCTTGTATCAATCCTACAGAATTGTGTAGACAATAGCAGTGACTGCATCTCCTAAATTTTATTTAGTGCCTGCCTAAATTTTATTTGTTTTCAGAAAGCTTTAGATAATAAAGAAAATAATTGTTACAGATTGTGAAACACAAGAAGTTTTTGCTTGTTTGGTTTGCTTTCTTTTTTCCCTTTAAATATGATCCGTGTATATTAAAATTCTATCAAGGTGTGATATGCACAGTAATCTCTCACCTGGAGCAATGTTACCAGTGTGATGCACTACTAGAGCTAAATGTGTTTTGGTCCTGCCTGCCTGAATCCTACATTTTTTGTGAAGGACCTTTAATATGCAAAAAGAATTTCCAATATAGACAATATAGTTGGAAAACTGGACTCTGCTAACATCTGCCCTCGAGTGAATTAAAAAAAAAAAAAAGAAAGTGAGTGATATTCTAGGGAAAAATCAACAATTTAGATTATGTTGTTTCTTAAACAATGAAAATTATTTTTATGCGAAATATATGACCCTCCAGTATCTGAACAAGAAACTTCAGAAAATATCAGTAAATGTAGTTACTAAAGGATGTAACTTCAACAAACACAGTGGCAACTTAATTACATTTTTACTTGAAAATTACTTTTGTTTGGAAGCCTGGAGGAAAAAGGCTTTCTCAGCAGTTACATGGTGCAGCCAGACCAGCTCTGAGTGAGATGCATCTTTCAGTTTGAACTGTCCCTAAGGCAGATGGATTTTTACTACTGGAAGGAAAAAGAAATGGTATGCAAGATAGAGAGAAAGAAGTTTCACAATACAAGAATTTTCATTTGTGTAGAGCTGCATCAGATAACTGCTCAAAAGAAAAAAGCTGACAAGAAGTTACCTGCGTTTTACAGTGTGAGAAAGATAAACCAGACAACAGAAGTGATCTTTTCATGGCACTGATGTAGATGTAGTCTTAAATTGAAAAATACCCAAACATGCTTCTGTGGATTAAACACTAAGAAATGCAGGTAGGCGATCAACTTTTTATTAATATTCTTATTTTTATGTCTCTCTGATTTTTTTTGAAGTGAAGAAAGATTATTCCTTTTGATACATCATTTCTCCAACAGATTGAAATAGTCAATATTTTTTCTGAAAGTGTTAATTATTGTATTTTAGTTTCTAATACAAGATTGTATTGATCTAAGGACAGTCATTCTTGGTTGAGTTTGATTCAAATGAAAACACAGAAACCAGAAAAATACAGATAGTAATCTGGTCTCTTGAGCCATGCAACAAACATCCTGACAGATACTTTTCATTTGTTCTTAAAGACTCCTAGTGATGTAAATCCGTAAACTTTATAATAGATTCTGCTACTGTTCCATTATGAAATTTGAAAGTCCCCTTTTCTTCCAGTGGCACAGTTTCATTTTGTAACATATACATTCCATCATTTTTTATATACTGACAAAATGAGAATGACAAATATTCTATATATGCCCTCTTAATTTAAAACTTTTTAAATAAGAGATTTGTGACTGTACTGGGTTGCACTTGAAGATGGATAGGAAAGAAAATAATATTTAAAATTATTACAGTGTTCCTCTCAACATCTCTGAATAAAAGCATTTTTGTTCCAAGTAACTTCTGGATTTTTGGGGGCTTTTTTAGAATAGAGAATTGTTTCCCTCATGCTATGGATGAAACCACCAAGAAAAAAGTAATTTTTTGTGAAGGTTGTGAGAATGGCCCGCGTGGGACCAGAATGTCAAAATGTTGCCCTACAGCCCATATTTGGACTCTCAGAAAGCAGAGAAAGGAAAGAAGGGAGAGGATAGAGTTTTTTCACGTCACACACATAGCCATGTACTACATTATTTTCTATTTCTTCCAACTTATATTGACTTCTCTAGAGGGAACAAATAGCCACAAAGCTGGTCTAAAACTTAATCTACAAGGCACCCAGTAGTTTATATAAGGGACTCCCAGTTCCTTACACATATTTTATTTTCCATATTTTTTCTTTTTGTCAATTATATTTTTAATCTTTATTCAGATAAGATAGCTAAGAAACACCTAAGTTGTATTGACATGTTATGCAATTTACAGGAAAATGAATTTCCGTTTGTGGAACCAATGGGTTTGATCAGTGCACTTAAAATGACAAAATGACAAAAGGTCAGTTTCAAGCAATCTGTAAGATCTTGTATACTCTAAGTTTTGTAGGAGTTTTCAGTGAAACAGGAGAGATTAGGAGATCTGTTTCAGCTTACCACTCCAGAGCTTCCCAGCTGGCAATGAATTTCTCAGGTTCAGGCACTGCCCATGGAATAGTTGGAAACCGGTTTTGCACCCAGTGCAGCTCTTGTAACCATACCCAGCACAGGTTGCACAGCTCCTGTGGCAAGGTTCACATTCTCTGGAGACACCATCAGTGAAAAAGCCATCTCCACACTCACTCACACATGTGCCATCTGCAATAGAAACACAGCCTGGAAGCAAAATTACCCCTGATGATCCCTCTGTCTTCAGCAGAAACGGTTTAAGAAAAAGCCCTGGTATGTAAGAACACATGAAACATTTTGCAGCTATAAAAACTCTGACTTTTTACCAGTAAATCTAAATTCAGTTCAACTGCATAAGAGAAACTCACAGACTTCAGATCAATCTGCATTTAAATTTACCACTGACTTGGCTTTAATCAATACGCTAAACGCTGCTGCATGCAAATCTAATGTAAGTCCATGCCTGGTTAAAAGTTTTATGGTTGAGTCCCAACATAATTATACTGTCTCAATTAAAACATTAAAGACAAGATGCCCCTAAGATTTTTAGATATATGCAAATTTTAGACATGTGCAAATTTATAGGATCTCTCGTTTCTACTGAATATGAAGTTAAACTCAGGTTTAAATCTGATTTAGATTAAGATTTCATATACCTCATCAAAACCTCTGGAAGTTGTAGCACTTATGGCTTTTTGAGTTTTGTCTAGTTTCAATTTAAAAAAAATTGTAGACCCACAGTTCACCCTGGTTGTGACTACAGAGTTTTCCATGATTGTGGTGCCACTACTGGGCAATTTCAACAGCCAGTGCAAGAGAATATTATAACCTCAGGAATTTCTGCGATTCATTTTTGGCACCATGTCTGGACCAGACCTGCCTAATTTATGGCTTCTTAATAAAGCTAGGTGATTCCTACTTTTGTGTGAATTTGGTGTGGAATTTAATGGTTTTAACTGAGCTTTTTTCAGAATGTTTAACAGTCAAAATAAAACTAGACTTGCAAATAGTAAGGAAACATTTAAATGTTTTTTATTGTTAAAAAACCCTCCTTTCACAACATCTGAATCAAATATAAGTTTTTTTTATGTGCCCCAAAGAGTTGAAATTTAAGTATATAGACCCTTTGAACCAAATTACACTACTGGGTAACATAACCACCTAAGATTCACACAAATTCCTGATTCTGCAAAAAGCTAAGTCCCCTCAGCCTCCACTGTGTGCTACAGAACAGACTTATGAAATGGAAAGTTTGGATCCAGAGTATTTTTCTAAAGAAAAAGTCTATAATATTTGTATTTACTTACCTAAGAGATAAAAGCCTTCTTGACATGAGTCACAGCCATCCTTGTCACAGCTAGAACAGTTGCTAGGACAGTCTCTACACTGCCAAGAACTTTCATCTCTGTAGGTATTTTCTGGACAGTATTTGCAGCAATGCTGCTTATACCTGTAAGATAAAGTAGAACATCATTAGTAAGCTTCTTTGGAAGGTCATTGAGTTTGTTTTCTGCGTGTTTTTAGAAATGGTAATGATAAAGTTGTATTAGCATAATGAACAGAAATTATTCTTGTAACGAGAATTCAAAGTGTATTTGTGACTATGTTGTTTATTCAACTCGCAAAGTCATGCTTCCAAATCTCAGGATTCTTAAGTATGATAATTTTATTTTATTTTTTAACGGTAAGCAGAAACCCGAATACATGCTTCATTAAAAATTATTTTATCATGGTTGTAAAGAGCTGATTGCTTGTAAAAACATATAATCCAGTGCCTTTGTTTATAGAGTCAATAATCAATATTTTTTTTCCAATTGTTACCAAGACCTATAAATGCCCTCTTTGAAAAGCAGCAGTGTTTCTTTTCTCTCAATTTAATTTAAGCTTTTAATTAATTTTTTATTCTTTTGCATAAATTCCATACATTTACAACTGTGTCTTAATAACTTCACATACCAGAACTAGACACAACATACTAAAAGCAAATTTATTCCAAATCCATACATGCTGTTTAACTTTTTTATACTTTTTGTTCCATATTCCTCTCTTCTGATATACAAAGGTCACACTAGTCTGTAAGTTTTCACAGGTCTCAATACTGAATGATTAGCTAGTTTGCCAACATTTCCCAATTCTTTTTCCCCATTCACTGTTTTTCAAACAGGCAATTTAAAGATTGGGACAGCATACACAGCATAGATCTATGTAGTGAGCACGTATTTTTGCTTCAGAAAAATGTGTAGTTATGAGAAGCTATACAGCTGTACTTACATATAATAGTTTTGAGTGCATGTTATACAGATTCTTGGATCATCTGAAATTAAAGAAATAAAATTATGTAAATAATTTTCAGAGTAAAAACAAGAATCCCAAAAGAACTTTTTTAGGTTACACAATTTTTATGTTAACATTTCTTACATTAAAATAATTACAGACATAACAAGAACATAATTTTTTCTGAATCTCTGTTCACACTTATTTTGAGATTAAATCTTCCACAATAAGATCCTGGCCATATTTTCATAGCAACTTGTGGCCTTTTAGTCCTCAGCATAAACCAGGTACCTGGAAGGAGCTAAGCTCTTAGGAAGTGATGATCTGAATAGCTGAACTTTTACAGGGGACTCAGGTTGGGTCAATGAACTGTTAAAAGGAGACTGCAACTTACCTGAAACAATAATTTCATCCTATTCCTTTATTTGTTGCAAAGTAAAAAACTTTTGACACCTCTAAAAGTATGTTTTTCAGACATCAAAGAAATCAGTTTAAATTTAAAGATCCTGAGCAAGCAAGACTGCTGCTATATTTGGAGAGGGGTTAATGGTGGAAGAGGTGATGGTGGTGGTGCATGTCTTTTGGGTAAACTTTCCACCAGAAAACTAATTTTTGTATTTAAAAAAATTGTTAATGAACAGGGAGAGTGGTATGCAACTTTTAAAACTCCTAAAAATATGGATTTGACTCAAAAAATGAAGAATATTTTCTATAATCTTGCTTCTATTAACTTTTTCTCACTATTTCTTTCACCTTAACTAAATATCCCAGAGGCAGCAGAACAGAAGGAAACAAACCAATCTGGGTGAATGTATTTATAAAGAGAATCACAGAATATTCTGGGTTGGAAGGCACTCAGAAAGGTCATTGAGTCCAGCTCCTGGCCTCGCACAGCACCATCCCCAAAAGTCGCCTCATGAGCCCAAGAGAGTGCAAGCACTTCCTAAGTTCTGCCAGGCTTGGTGCTGTGATCACTTTCCTGGGGAGCCTGTTCCAGCGCCCAGCCACCCTCTGAGTGAAGAGCCTTTTCCAACCTGAACCTCCCCTGACACAACTTCAGGCCATCTTCAAGCTGTCACTGGCTGCTGGTCATCTCAGAGAAGAGGTCAATATCTGCCCCTCCTCTTCCCCTCATGAGGAAGTTATAGACTGTAACCAGGAATCCCCTCAGTGTCCTCTTCTCCACCCTGAACAGGCCAAGCGACTTCAGCTCCTCCTCTTAAGGTCTCCCCTCAAGGCCCTTCACCATCCTGGTGGCCTTCCTTTGGATGCTCTTTTATATTGTGGTGCCCAAACCGCACACAGTCCTCAAGGGAGCTGGTGATTGCCCAGTCCTCTAACTTGTAAAGGTCCTTTGCCGGTCTTCCTTTGATGAATTCAACAGCTCCTCCCAGCTTTTTATCATCTACAAACTCACTTAGTATCCCTTCCAGTCCTGCATCCAGGTCATTTATGAAGATGTTGAAGAGCACAGGGCTAAGATGGAGCCCTGTGGAACCCCACTAGTGACAGGTCCCCAGTCTCATGACACCCCATTCACTATAACCCTTTGTGCCTCACCCATGAGCCAGTTGCTCACCCATCCCATGATGTGTTTATCTGGTTGTGTGCTGGAAGTTTTGTCTGGAAGAGCACTATGAAACACTATGCTCTTTATTTCTGAGAGAACTGAAGAAAACACTACCTTCTCTCCTGAATCAAGGAGTCATGGAATTAACTAGATTGGAAAAGATGTCTGAGATCAGCGAGTCCATCTTTTGAACAAACACCCTGTCAACTAGCCCATGGCATTAGGTGCCATTTCCAAGATGACACTTCCAGGAACGGTGACTCTACCACTTCTCTGGGTAGTTCCTTAGGTCTAACCACCCTTTCTGTGAAGAAATTCTTCCAATATCCAACCTAAACCTCCCCATTTGCAGCCTGTGTCTTCTATTGCTAGCTGGGTGAGAGAAGGGGTCAATCTCCACCTGGCTACAAATCCTTTTCACCCCATTGTAGAGAATTCAGAAGTTCCCCCTGAGCATCTTTTTATCAAGGCTAACAATTCCAGATCTCTCAGCTATAAGGGGTTATTGTGGCCAAAGCTTAGGGTCTGGCACTCTGTCTTTACAGTGTCCTGAAATCTCTTTTCATTAACCTTGATCTTCTTGTTGAAATACCACTGGTACTCATGTGAAAGCAATAGTAGGCAGCATTTTAAAGGCTCTATTAACCACTTCATTTTTTTTGTGAGGTCCCTGATTTGGGCCCCAAGGAGGCAGCAAATTTCCCTGAAAAGAAGGCCTGGTCTGCAGATGGTTTAGATTATATTTGTTTTAATGTAAATTTTCTTCAGTAATTCCAGTAGAAAGATTCAGCAGTTAATATTTCTTGACTGTTTTGATTCATGAAGCTTCTGAACTGCAAATTGTTGAAAGAGTAGAAATACATGTTTTGTTTGTATATATAACATTAGAAATATGTTTGGTCTGTGGCTTCTGAGCTAGGTGAATTTCTGGTCTGATCCAGTAGTTTTCTTGTGTGCTCTTATTTCTGTGGAGAACTTTAAAATCTGGAATATTGTGTACTTGAAACTCAAGGTTCAGTCTTATATTTTAAGCTTTTCCAGTGATTTTTCCCAAGCCTGGATTTTACACAGGAATTAGTTTTTTCTTTCTCAGAAAAAAGAAAAGATTCAAGGAAAGGAAGTTTTTTCAGTACATGCACCTTGTATCTTCAATGTGCAAGGACATTCTCTTTTACCTACACTCGAGTAAAGACAACATGCTCTAATATAATGTTCTGCCTACACTGAAATGTCAGGACTGAAAATCAGAGAACAGTTCCAAAACTTGCTGGGCATTTTTTCTGCACAGATTGCATATTATCACCACAGTAGAAAAAAGTCTTATTACCTGCAAATCTAAATCCCCTTCTGCAGGACTAACCTCTCGCAGAAGACTTACTCTGAGATAAAAAACTGTCCATATAATTTTGTCTTGAAACTCAAGGTCTATTCATCATCAGGGATACTTTGAAGAAGGGAAGTTTTTCTCTCTCCTTCCTAGGTTGCTAGGGGAACCAGATCAGTTTTCACTCATTTATCATGTAATGATAAATCTATATCATAAAGACTGAGTCTGTTCACAGTGCTGCTCTTTCAGCTGCACCACACTTAATCTTCTCCAAACACTTTTCTTCTCACTCCCACAACCTTATAAACTCTATGTTCCTCCATTCCACTCCGTACAATGATTCTTGTTAATAATTTGTGTATTACTTATCCTCACTTTCAGCCTTTATAGTTTTATGTTTGCACCTTGTAGTCCCAAACAAATTAAATAGTCAGGTTCTGGATGACCTTTGAGAGTGGCTCAGGCTTTACCTTGCTAGATCAAAGAGGCTAAAAACCACACTTGGGCCTAAATGCCTCTTTGGCAGGCCTTTATTCTCAGGGTTTTCTCCTTGGGTTTTCTCGGCATTAACTTCTTTTGTAAGGTATCTTTGAAAGAGAAAAGTTACAACTTTGCCAGACATTTGTCTCTCTGCACCCTACTGTGGAGTACTTTATGCTTAGTGTTAGCCTTTGGAAAGAGTCCTAGTGCAAAGGTTGCAAAACCATGTCATGGCACTCACTGCAGAAATCTGGCTGGGTCAAAAGTTGGTGTATGTTGTATTTTGCTGCATGGAGATGAAGTATTCTGTAGGAACCCATAAAAACTGTTCATAACATAAGATGTTTTACTTTCACAAGTTGTGTGAGGTCAGTGGAAGAGACCCCCCCCAAGTAATTAAGGACTGGATCAGGAAAGTGTGGTCCTTGGGAGCACGCTGGGAGGAAGATTGGCACTGCAAATTGAGAGGATGCCTGTCTCACACAATCACTTCTGAGAGGAAGACTGTCCTCCATTGATTCCTGTGAATTTGTCAATGGTCTGTGTGAGCTCCATGTGCTGCAAATATTTACCTCCTCTGTGAACTAGGTGCTTGTATTTACTTAACATTATTATTTAATGGTGTGGCAATTTCTGCCTGTGAAGTGGGTATATGCAAGCCAGTAGATATTATATATCAGAGAAGTTTGTCATTTATTGCCTTCAAAGGTACCCAAATTTTGTGTCTGTTCATTATGCAAGTGCAAAAGGGCATATGTAAATTTTATTATTAGAGAGAGCAGGAGTTATTTGAGAAAACACTTTAGTCCACGTGTTGTATTTTAAACATAAGAAATAGGAGCCAAGATTTTTATGTTCTTTCACTTTATTGACTCTGAAATTCTCCTAGAATAATTACTTTAAGTGGCTCAGAATCTACAGTTTTACCTTATTTTTTTCTCTTGTTCTGAGTGTTGGCTTATAGCCACAGGCTTTCTAAAAAGGAAAGTTTGGCTTTGAGGAAGGTGTCTG
Source organism: Petroica traversi (assembly GCA_025920805.1). NCBI lineage: Eukaryota > Metazoa > Chordata > Aves > Passeriformes > Petroicidae > Petroica > Petroica traversi. Next base: position 1,197,273 of record JAHLSL010013373.1, read on the forward strand.
AAATTCATTATGGTTTTAGAAGTCTGGAGAAAATATGAATGCTATTCTGCAGTTATCTAAATATGTGAATAAGTGTACTTACATTGAGAGGTGGAAGGTAAGTACTGCAATGGCATAAAGAAAATCCTCTTCCTTAGTATTTTTTGCAGCAGAAATTTGTCTTTCAAAAGCTACTTTTGTTGAGGAAACTGGATTTAATTTTGTAGACTTTGTGATGTTTACTGGCACCCACCAGAAAAAAAGACATTAAAATTTAATCAAAACCTGATGGTCTAAGGTACTGAAGACCAGCAGTTCCCATCTTTCTGCATCAGAGGGAGCAATCTTTCATTGCTGCTCTAAAAAGTAGACTCAGCATGTCCAAAATTGAGTTATAGGAGCTGAGGTACTAAAGGTATGAAGTATAAAGATAATCTTAGCAACATGGACTTGTGATATCCAGCACACTTTCTTAGACATTTTGTCTGTCCAACATTGTGCTTGTGTTTGCTTGCACAAAACCAGGGATATTTTTGTTAAGAATTTAAACATTGGTACTGAAGTCACCCTTAAGCCTTGGCTGTGCCTGTGCCAGAGTCTGCCCGTCAGATCCCACGGGAAGCTGTGCACAACGATGACAATTAGGCTCCTATGACATCAAGAGTCAAATGCACCCCAGAGCATGTGGGCAGGACAAAGTGGGGAGGTGTTCCCTGATGTGCAGAGCCATTGTTGAGACACTGTGCACACAAAGATATAGATTTTCTAGGGATTTGTGCTTTCTAAGGAAATGTATTCTAATTCACATATCCCAGGATTTGTCAGTGGCTGCAGGCAGAATGGTTTCTGTGAGCATTAAAGATTCTTTACATCCTTAAAATATGAGTGGCCTCTGAATAAATGAAGTGAAACAGAAAGAAAATAATTGCCTGAATTTAAAAGAAACAACTATGTATTTTAACTACAGAGACTTACATGTCATTGATTAAGTCTCTCTCTCAGAGTTCCTATCCTTGCTCTTAGACTTCCAGTGTTGATACAGTAAAGACACACTGCCACAACACTGGTGCCTTAAAGCAAAATCCACTCAAACTTGGAGGAAACTAGACAGATTTGACTACATCCCTAGAGGATTCCAGAAGATCTTACAAACAAACACTATCTACTTTAGCATCCTCACACCTGGTGAAGAATAACCTGCAGTGTTACTTACTGAGTGGGGTTTACTTTCTTTTCTGAAATGCCTGACATAGGACGTGAAGTATGAAGCCATTATAAAAATATGATACCTCTGTCTTAACCTGGATGTAGTGTCATTACTTGCCAAAAAGAGAGACTGTCCATGCAGACTTGCTCTGTTCTGCACATGGCATCGTGACAGAAGAAAGCAAATCTGGTTAATTTTCCTGTCTGTGCAAAGGAGAACAGCATTACCCGAGACTGCAGGTAGTGGTTTAATCTCTTATTTAGTGCCTTGTGAAAAAGATTTTTTGACTAAAACTCTTTCATGCTGGTAGGAAAGCAGGCAGTTCACTTATCCTAAAATGATTATATATCCCTCCTAAGAACTAGACTTCTGTCCAAAAGAAAAGAGAAAAATATAATAATTTATGTAATTTGTAGACAGATAGAGAATAATTTTCATTTTGCTGCTCCTGATTTAGAATTTAAAAGAAATAAAACTTCTGTAAGTGACCCTGTGCACAGTATAAACTGAAGAAGTTAATTATTTTTCCTTCTTTGAGTTTTTATTGAAGGATCTTAAAGCACTTCAGAAGGAGCAGGTGCTGAAAGATTTTCCATGAGAGTGTGGTCTTCAGTCAGCTGTGGATCCATAAATATGCACAAAATGTATTTGCAGTTGTAAATATGAATAATTATTTTTCAGTATGTGAACTATATACATTTTTATTCCAATTGTTATGATCACGTTATTCCTTTTTTCCTCCCCACTGCACTTTTACCTGAAATGTTCATAGCATTGAACTTTTCCTATACCTTCTCTACAGTTTTGAGATTAAATTATACAATTGTGTTAAAGGGAAGATAGGACAAAGAGACTGCAAATAATATTCCCTTAATTTTAAGAGGGAATCAGTAGAAAGACTATGAAGATGTGACACTAAGTGTAACATATTCCTTATTTTCTCACCTTGAAATTTTAGTTTTTGAAGATATTTTTATGGCAATGTAACGTCTCCAGAGCTTGAAAAATAATGAAGAGACAGGAATTAAAGTTTTTGCTTTTTTAGGTTTTTTTAGAGAAGTTTCTAAATACATCAGCTTTCTGATTAGACATGAGAAAACCACTACTGTACTCATCTATGAAGGAAGTTGCTGATATGCCTGAAAACTCACTGAATATTAAAAGTACAAGCAGATATCTATCATATTATTTAGGTATATAGGTATATTATAGAGATATCTACCATAGCTACCTGACTCATTTCAAGTTGAAGCTTACAGGTCCTGCTTTATTTCAAGAATATCAGAGTTTGCAAAATATCCTTGGGACTGTGCTTTTAGGCCACTATTCTTCTTCTGTTCCAAGTAGAACTAAGAGTAAGCTAGTCTCTGACTCTCAGTAACACATGCATCATGACCACCAAAGATTTTCCTTAATAGAATGACTGTGAATAAACTGTGGCATATTAACACTTCTGACTTTAAACACCAGTGAAAATTAATTCAGTCTTTGTTTCACCTGCATCCATTCTGTTGATCCTTGAAGCTCTTAAAACTCCTCTTTTAAATCAGAATTTGAGTGCAAGAATTAGAAAGTATGTAGTGAATGTTATGGATTATTAATATTTGGGAGATCAAATGCCTTCTTCCAGAAAAAAGGCAAAGGAGTACAGCCCCTTTTTCTGTATGTCAGCAGACCTTATACAGACCTATTAAGTTCATAACAAAGAAAATCTTCCTTTGAGTCTCTTGAAATTACTATTTTTTAAAAGAAGTTGCTATCCATGCATAGCTCATTTCTCCTGAATTCAAAACACAGATTGCCATTAAACAGTTCCAGAATAAAAATAAATTACTTGAAGTTGCCGTCATTGTAAAGAACACAGGAAACATCAGCCTGGGGAAGTAGCATCTGATGACATCAATAAAGATAGGTATTGAAACATACACTCTCCCTTAACTTCTCCTCCCCTCAGCCACGCAGACACCTGCCATGAATATGGATAACACACCATAAAAAAAGGAGACCACGGTGTAGTTGCATTCATGTTAAAACCATCTCTTCATTCAACAATATTGACAGGGGCAGTTGTGGTCACAGAGGAAATCCTAAGGCTTGAAGGAATTCACACAGAATGGCTCGTCACCAGCATCATAGGATATTTTTTGTGGTATCACATATTAGATCAGACAACTGGCAGAAAGAAGGAATTTTGTGATGTAAATCCTTATGGTAAGTTAGGTGTGCCAGTTAGAGTAGCCAGGAAAAGAGCTGGACAGGCAGTCGTGGCTTAGAGTTTGTTGCAGACAATGCCAAAACTGGGTAGTTCTGAATTTTGCACAGCTGGTAACTCAAATTCAGAAAGTGTCCCAACCATGAATGGCAGCCCTGAATTTGAGAGACAATTTTTTTATGGAAAGGGCATATTTTTACATCCAAGGTTTCCACTTTTGGAACACAACAAAGTAGAATCTGTGTTTGCCTGGAGGAGAGTGCCACAACCCCTGGGGCTGTAAGCATTCATCCAGGGCTGCTCACATTGCATTTGCTGACATATTACCAACTGTCTCACTTTTCTGGATATTTGGGCTGGAGCAGAACTGCAGGGAAGCTGTAATGGCCACATGGAAAGCACTTTGTGATGTGGAAGCTGAGATTCCACCTGAATCTGAAGCCCCTCTTTTTAATTAACACTGCTGATAGTATTTCCTTTCTTTTCTGTTTCACAGGAATGCCAAATGAGCTGCACATGGATGGATGGATTAGCCTACACCAACCCTGGATGTACACAAGGAATTTTTTAGGGCAGTAGAATTGTTATTGCTATAATGGTCTAGAATGGTCTAGAATGAAATTTCAAGGTTGTCCTTATGCCTATACCCTTGATGAAAAAGCACAGGGTGGTGGCCTGTTTTGAGGCCCAGAAAATTTGAACATCTACAGTAAAATTCTTATGATAGCTTCAGAAAGTCAGTGAATCTTTCAGCCTGAGTGTGGCATTCAAACAGGAGAAAATAAAACTCCTGCAAATTTTAATAGCTAAATTAATAAAAATTATTCTCATTTATGCTGAATATAGATTCTAGAAATTTATTTTAAAAATAAATTTAGTATGGAATATAATTTACTTGGTGAGAAGCCACCTGAATCAATGACTAATTGCTCAGCAACACGCACTTAAGCTAATGACAAGAGTGAGGGGAACTAAATTTTCCATACCTTAAGAATAACAATAAGGCTAATAAAGGGAATATTTACCCTGTTTACACTTCAGGCATCCATCTAGACATGGTATGCAGTCTTCAGAGTCAGGATCTTCCACTTCACCTGTGTTTTGCAAATCATCAGTTTGGGGTTAATTCTAGATAATGCAATGGCAACATTTGGAAGCACTTAGCAAGACTCCAGGAAATAAACTTGATTTAAATCTAAAAAGGAGAGAGACTCATGCAAATTTGCTTTCTCATTTGTTTTTATATAACCCACTCAATTTGAGGAAAATACTTACTTTACAATTACATGATACTAGAAGAGGATCAGAGCTGGAACTTAAGGACCCCAGGGTCATTTTTTAATATGCTTAAGCAGACTTCTGTAACAAATTGAATAGAATATTTTTAGCTCCTACTGCAGGATGTTTACCTTCTCTACAGCTATGCTTCTGACACACATTTTGAGTAAGGTAATAGCCTCTGAAACAGCTTTTGCAGCTGCTGGAGTTCAGGCACAGCTGGCAGTGAGTTGGGCAGGGCACACAGGTATGCTCCAAGTGGAAGTGACCTGGGGGACAGCTGTCTCTGCACTCCCCACCATACAGGAAACGTTCCACCCCTCTTCTGTCTGTGAGGCAAAAATGGGAAGAAGTTGTCAGCCACAGAGGGTATTTGGGATATAGGAAAGAGTTTTATGAAGCTGCAGTAGAGACATTGACTGCTAGATTTTACAGTTTTACACCAGATGAGATGTACTAAAATTTCAGGACCTCAAACTTTTCACATTCCTAGAGATTTATGGCATATGAACATGCCAGAGAACAATTACTCTTTACTTCCATCAATCTAATAAAAAAAAAAGGATCAAGATTTTTCTATCACCGAATTCTCTTGCAGAGGACAAACAAGTATTTGGACTGCATTGTACACGCAACGGTATAGTTATTATTATGAAAGCAAAGTGGCTCACTTTGCCTTTGGAAAGAGTCAATCTGTGTCCCTAGGAGATTAAACTGTAATCATCATCTTAGTGGTATCATCTAGGGAGATCCCATGCTCCAAGCCTTTTGAATCAAGCCTGTGAAAACACCTATAACTTCATGTGTCATGTGCTGCAACATGGGAAGTTTTCTAATCAGTTACCCTACAGTATAAATTACACACACAACTGTGCTAAGTGTGTTTCATTGCCTTAACTGCAGAGCAAGAATTTGCTTACCATAATTTATTTTTGAAAATGCGGAGAAAGCAGCTAAAACAGGCAATAATGCTGCAACATAGCAGAAGTAGAACTTTATTTATTTCACTGTTCATGTGCAAATCTTTAGTTTTCCTCCCTCCTAAAGATGTGAGTCTCATCAGCGTCTTAGTTTCTTGATTCACAGAAATACAGAAATGTATCTTCCTGTCTACCATAAGGGAGAGACTTTGGGGAGCAATTATAGAAACTTGCTCTCATATTAGACCTGAAGTACCATTTGAAAACTTTGTCTACTGAGTCACATTTCCCAGAGTGGGAAAGTCAATTTCATCATTATTGATGAAATATATACGACTAATTGATGCAGCCATACTAGTGTTTGCTTGTGGTCTAGACATTTATTACTAAATAAAGTCTGTGCCATTATTGATTAGGACTGAAATGGAAGTGGCAGCTGAAATAAAAAGGCTGTAAATGGATGGTGAACCCTTGAAGACAGCTCATAAAAATTAGTCTATATTATAAATTAGATCTTAAATACTCAGATAAATGAGATACTTAAATGTGTAATTAAGTTACACAACTAGTTACATAGGTAACAGCCTCCGGTTCTTTGCTCATCAGATAATAGAGAGGCAATTGGAAATAATTTTTAAAGCAGAATTTCAAAAGGAGAAGAGTTGACTTTTTGGAATTTCCACAAAACTAACTATATTAGCCTTCCTCTCAACCCAAGATCTATAAAAATGTGTGTTGGTGATAAGCTTCTCTTTGCAAACCCTGTTAGTTCAGCTGTAGGGACACAGCAATCTCTAGTGGAACCCACCATGCTTGTTTCTTAGAATTTCCTAGAGAGGTGCTTAGGAAAGCAGCCTGGCTCCCTGCCTGCCAGAGCAAACTGGCTCCATCTCAGCACAGCACACCCTGTGCAGTGGGTGGGGGAAGCATGTATGAAGCTTTCTTTTCCAGAAGCAGGCTATGTAGGTTTTCTGTCCCTTTTTTTAAACACAGTTCCTATTGAAAAAACACCAAGGGAAATGCATTGAGTTGAAAGGACAATACCAAGTTGTGTTTTCTTGTACTTAAAAAAAAAAAAAAAGCGTTTCAATTCCCTTTAGAGTCACAAGAAGATTATGATGCAGATTTGTAGTAAAAGCACTACTCATTTTATTGGATCTAACAACTGGCCCAGAGAGCTGAGGGAAAAGGGAACTTGGAGGCCAAGGAAGGGGAAAAAGCTGGCAAAGGGAAATCTGACTTACCTGTTCCACAAGTGGTGCATTTGTTAGGTTCACTTCCACTGCAGTCCAGGCAGGTATGATGGCACAAGTGACACTGCTGTTTGAATGCAAACTTTCCTCTGGGGCATTGTGTAACACAGAAGCCGTCATCAAACACTCTTTTAAAGAAGACAGAAGCATGATTACAAATTTAGCTACTACTTTTTCTTTAAATCTAAAGGAAATTAGAAAGAAACTCAATAAATTTCTCTCTCACTCTATTTACATGTCTTTCAACTTCAAGACTTTGTTTTCCTGACCTTATTCATAGCATTTGCTATATGAAAAGTGTTTTGAATGTGAATCACGGACTTCAAAGATTATTTTTCTCTGAAATATTCTTCTGAGAAAAATCACCTTTTTATCCTTTACCTGGATGTCCTTATATCACGATCTCTGCCAGTGGTCCCATGTGTCTACTAAAAGGAAAGTAATACTTGGTCTTTCTCTGTGAAGGAATAACCCATCTGTTTTAATTTTAAGACTGCCTTTGAAAAGTACTGTGGCTTCAGTAATACGACCTTGTACATGAAGCAAAGTATCACTCTGAATACTGGCCTTTAGGAGCTGTATTGTTAGACTTACGTGTGGTTGTGCCTTAGAAATGGTATTTACTGATTTAGGTTTCCCACTGTAACTCTCCAAACCATGTTCAGCTGCCTGTCCTCCCTCCCCCTCCTGTGCTGGGGATGGAGAGGAGAGTTGGCTGTGCAAAAGGTAAAGATCACAGGCTGAGATAAGAACAATTTACTGGAAACAGAAAAAAGAAAAACGGAAACCAACAGTGACAGCAACAATATCAATTACAAAGTGTACAAGAGCTGAACAATTCTCATGCCAGTGCTCACAACTGCACCAGGGGGAATCCCTGACAGCACCTGAATGGCCATGCCACCTGGATCCACCTGGATCCACCTGGAGAGGCCTTCTTCCCCCACCCTGGAACTAACAATGCCCTTGGAATAACTTCCAAGTCCTAGCCCTGCCTCTCCTGACTACTGCAGAAATTGTCTCTATCCTGGCTCATTCATCTCTGTATCATCAGTGTCTTGCCCAGATCCTACACCTTCCAGTTGCACACAAAAACACACAGACATACACACACATATATATATATATATGTATGTATGCATACAAATGCAAGCACAGGTATAATTTCCATAATCAACAGCTGTCCCTCCAAGGTATCTTGTTAAATTCATTTAGTCCAAGACTGTGGGTTCTACTCATCCTAGGTATCTTCCAGGGCAGGAGTGCTGGTTTCTGCATCAGGAGCTAAAAACTGGTGTACCTGGAACTGGCTATACTCATTATCTGTGGTAGTTATGGAACATTTTTGTGTTTATGCAGTGTCATTCAGCAACAAATATTATACAATTCAACATTACAGACTATTCTTACACAAAACATCAAACTCCCTTGACTTTTTCTTTGAGTTAGTAATTCAACCTGTCTTCCATATCGTATCCCTCATATATTACCACGGAGACTTTATCCCCTTCTACAGTATGTGGTTTTGTTTGGGCAGGGTGAGCTCAACTGGTAGAGCCTTGAGTGTTAATTAACCATGTGGCCTCTGATTTTCACCTGTGCTGCCAACTGGTCTTTTTCCATCAGTCCAACAACCTTCACAGAGTGTTGGAGTCAGTGTAAAGGTAGAGAAAGTGCTGGCCATTTCTGTCATTCAGTGACACTCAAAGCCAGCTGGATTGCTTTCAGCTCTGCAACTTGAGATGATCTACCTCAATATCTTCTGTGACTTGCTGTGAAGAACTCCCTACAGCAGCCTTCCGTATTCAATGTATTCCTACAGTATGGCAGGAACCATCAGTAGAGAGAGTATATTACTTTTCATTTTCTTTTAGCCAATTTTGTGGTGGAACATCTTCAGCCTGCCACTTTTTCCTCCTCCTTATGATGAAATTTTCACTTCTGGGCCAGTTCATGATGGCTTCTAAGATCTCTGGGCAGTTGTGGTTGCCTGTTTGAGCTCACTGTGTGGTCCATGTAGCATCAGTGGATGATGTGTGGAAGGGATATTCCCTTTGTTCATCCAGCCATTTGCTGGCAGTCAGGGTGCCTGGACGAGCTTTGCCTTGGTGCCAACCACTTCTAAAACAGTTCAAACCCCTTCATAAGCTTCCAGCATGTCCTTTCCTGTTGGGATGTAGCAGGCTTCAGATTGGTGTGTCCCTGACTCCAGAACCCCAGTGGATGTCCTCCACTCTTCCCTGGAGCTGTTTCCCACAGACTCTAGGAAGGAACATTCTCCCTGGCAGCAGCTTGGAGCATATTTTTTACAACCTGTCCTGTCCTAACTGGTCCAGGGGCTACTGCACGAACATTCTCCTGTTTAATTTGCTCAAAACCTTGTAGTTGTTCAAGACTCCTCTAAAAACCATTCTTCTTCCCTCTCACATGATAGAGAGGATTCACAACCTCCCAATAATCTGGAATATGCATACTCCAAATCTCCTCAGCACTTAAGGAAAGCTTATGGGGTTTTCTTAGTGTTTGGTGGGGACATAGCTGCTATTTTGTTTTTACCACATCCAGTGGAACCTGACAATGATCCCCTGTAATTTTGTTCCTAAAAACTGAATTTCTTGGAAATTCCTTTCACCTTAGTTCGTTTTATGGTAAAACCTTCGGGATGATCTGAACTATCTCCTGTTTCTCTAAGTTTCCCGTCCTGTGTTTCCCCACACAACGCTGTTATCAATAATTGATGTACTACAAGTGTTGTGGAGTCTCTGTCTTTTCCAATGCAGTTTGGATCAGTCCATGGCAAATAATGGGGCTGTGTTTCCACGTTGGGGTGGGCAAATCCAGGTGGCAGCAAACTGTGGCCTGTACTCTTCTGCTGAAGAAAAGGAGAAAAACACATTTGCAGTATTGATGGTGGAAAGACACTTTGCAGCCTGGAACTCCATTTTGTACTGAAGCATGTCTGACACAGCAGCACTCAGTCGTGGTGTGGCTTCCTTCAGGCCATGGTAGTCCACTGTCAGTCTCCACTCTCCACTGGACTCACACACCGGCCATAAAGGACCAGTAAAGGATGAATGTGTCTTGCTGGCCATTCACTGGCTCTCCAGGGGCCATCTCATGGCTGCTGGTCACAGAGTCCCGCCTGGTGTGGGGTTATCGTTGGTGCACTGGTGTGGTAGTAATTTGTACCTGTTGTTCAACTCTCAGCAGTCTCACAGCGGAACTGTTCTCTGAGACAAGCTAATCAGCTCTTTAACTTCCTCTGTTTACACAGCAGCTTTCCCAAAAGCTTTTTGGGTCCTTGAAATCCCTCTCTTGAGGCAATCTATGCCCAGGATGCATTTCGGCCAGTCATAACGGGGTGTTTTTGCCATTCATTTCCAGTCAGGGCCATTTCAGCTTCCAGGACAATCAGCTGTCCAGTTCCCCCTGTCACCCCAGAAATAGAGATGGATTCTGCCCCTACATATCTTGATGGCTTTAGGGTACCTTGTGCTGTCAACTAAAACCTTACACTCTTGTGGGTCTGATGTGCCAGGCCATGGGATCCACACAGTCCAGTAGAACTGATTGTCCTTTTCCTTCACTTGGCTGGAGGCAAGGTCACTCTCAGCCTGGTCATAGCACTCATTGCTCTCTTCTTATAAATATAAGCTGCAGAACTTCAACAGGATTGTAAGTAACATCAGTTCTCTTCTTCTGTCTGAGAACTTGTCCAGTGGAAACTAGAGTGGCATTTATCTGTGAAGTTTCCTGTTATGGTTGTTCTTTCTCTCAGCACAAGTACCCAGGTTGTCAGGTCAGAGGTGGGCTTTTCATCCCACTTCCTCATGTCTTCTGGGTAGTCACACAGGAAAATCACAGGTATCTCTTGGTGAGTACTGTCTCTTCCACTCTGCAGGGCACTTGCTCCCAGTAGCAGAGGCTCTGAACTGGCAGGGAATGGGTTGCTCTAACTTCCTTCAGATTTTCAAATCTGTCCAAAGTCTTGGATCATCTTTCCACAGAGCCCTGCTTCCTCTTCATTCATCACAAAGCAAACTGAATGGTCTTGGATTTCTACTTCTAAATAGTATAGGTGCATCTGCTACCTGCATGTGTTGTTCCTCTGTTCCAGCTACAATTTGAGTGGCCGTGGGGTTGGTTGGTCTGATTTCCTTCTTCTTTCCCTGAGGGCACTGTCTAGTGTTGACCTCTGTCCAGGAAAAAGTGGCCAGTGTCCCACACACTGCAATAAGTTGCTCGTCTATGGAGCTGCCACAGCATTTTCCTTGCAAATATTCTGCCACTTCTTAAGGGTCCTGTCATCATTCAGGAGTGAACTTCCAAGCCATTGAAGCAGAGAATTTCCCCCAAGACAGTGTCATTTTCTCCCACACTCTATGCCACCCAAATCTACTCAAACTTGGGGCAGATCTAGAATGACCTTCCCAGAAATCTCTTTCTTGGCCCTAAATGTGGTGTAGACCACACAGAGGAGAAATACCAGACACAGCAATAAAAACATGTGTTCCTTAACATCCAAAGGAAATAAAAGATTCTCACAAGCTGTTTTAACAGGTCTGAAGGAGAAAAAGGGGCGTGAAAAGTCAGGAAAAATCATCCAGTCTTGTCTCCCACAGGCTGGGTATGATTACTGGATTCCCAAAAGTAGTGTCAGAGATAAGGTAGAAGAGCAACACTGGACATACATCCCAGATAAGCCTCACTTCCCTTGATCTTACTGTGTCATAATAGGCATATCACACAGTACAGCAAGAGAACAATCCTGATCCTCCTCCCTGCCCTGAAACAGAGCATTGTGAGGAGCATATAGAGCACATATGGAGGCACATACAGGGTTAGGTACCACATCCACAAATTACACAAATCCTCAGACCTGTCGCTACCTTGACCCTTCACGCCCCACACTGGGTGCCAGACAAGGCTGTTCTGGTTCAGCAATGGAATTCCCCAATCTCATGCTCTCACCAAAACACACCAAACCACATGCTTCTGACTCATTCTCCCATCCCTGTCCCTTGGGGAAGGGTGGACAGGAGAACTGGGGGAACGAAAGGTAAAGAACATGGGTTGAAATGAGAACAATTTACTGGAAACAGCAATGAAAAAAGAAAATGGAGAGTGACAGCAAGAATGCCAATAGCAAAGTGTACAGCAGTGGAATGATTCACAAACCAGTGCTCTCCTCTGTTCCATGGAATCCAATACACTGCCTGACCATGCCAAGCTCTGTGACTGAAGCCCTGGAAGCAAGATGAGGTAGCACAGAATGACCTCCCAATCCTAGCCATGCTCCTCCTGACTACTGCAAAAATTAACTCCATCCTGGCTGGAATCAGTACGTGCATCTATCTATAAATACGTAGGAGTTTGGCTGCTAAATTTTCTCCTTTTGCTGGACAATTAAACATTTGCTGAAGAATCCTTTTATGTGAGGAAAATTTATGGTCCATTTCCCACTGCTGCTTAATGTCTACTCTCTTAATCTGCTAAGGAGAAAAATAGAAATGCATCAATTCATGCATCATCCATAAACTACTAAAAGATTATAAAACAATTTGACTAGATTTTGACAGTATTTTCCCTCTTAAGAAAGTAAGAAAGGAAAGACTATAATCCTCTACGCTTAACTGCTTTGACCACTTTTCTATCTGAGGACTTGGGATTCAGTTTGTAGGGAAGTTGAGCACCATTTCGGATCTTAGTACAGACTTTGAGTACCCTTAGACAGCAAAAGACATTCCATTATATTAAGGCAGTGCATGTTCTCTTGGAGTCAGCCAATGGCATTAGAGAATAACTGCAATATATCTTCATAAATTGCAGTTGCTATGATAATTTTCAGATTTATTCTCAAAGAAAAGGAGAAATGTGACAGAGGTACTAGGGGTAGCTGACTATGCTTATATGGCATGCAAATATTACTGAGTTCAACTACATGTCCTAACTCTAATGATAGCCATCCTTGCAGGCAGCTCTCTCACTGGTACAGTACATTTTTCTTGCTCTTTGTTATGTTGTCCCTAATGGGAAACACCTGGTCAGATCTTGTCACTAACTTCAGCTCAAACTGTAAGCAGATGGACAAGGAATTTTGTGTTAATCAGTTTTCTGGATAGAAAACTACAATTTCATAATTTTTTTCTTAAAAAAATACTCAAAACCAAAACCAGCAAAACAAAACAAAAACAAACAGGTAGCACCATTTTAATTTTTCAAATGATCTGACAGTGATTTTATTATTAAATAAATTGACATCATGCTGGATTTTCATAAGGAACTCTTTAGCCTCTTGGCAAGATTTCTCTTTATTATTATTTCTTTCACTATAGACTGTCCCAATTAATATGACTTTTTCTAGCAGCTTTCATAATGTGCAGAAAACTTTTTGAAACCTTAGATAACAAAATTCAGAATTTTTAGAGCATTTATTATGGTGGTTAGAGCAGCATCCTTCCAAAAGATCACTGAGACCTCCTTACTGCAAACACCTTAGTGGTTCAGCATAATGAGGCTTAGTTCTTCATTTGCTTTGTAAATATCTGAGTGTAAAACTCACACGATAGGTTGCAAGGAAGGAACAGACAATCTAATTTAAATGCCATTGTGAATGGGAGAAGTCCAGTCCACAGTCCAAAATTCTGCCCAGGTTTCCTCTGCTCTCATTTCTGATGTAACCCTAATGCTTCCTCACTTATGAATTTATTTGGACTCCATTGCTCCTGGTATGTCTTTCATTGGAATAGTCATAAAAGAGACATTTTCAAGGCAAATTGCAGAATTGCTTAGGGATTTTTTTCTTTGCCTTAGAGGATCTGATCCTGTTTTCATACCAGCATAAATGTCAGCTGGCTACAACACAATCCAGTGCAACAGAACCAGAGTTGTTTGTGAGAGAGTACAGCTATGGGTAGGACATGTGTAAAAACCCAGTCTTCTGGAATAGGTGTGGCATGACCTAAACAGAAACCTCTGATTTGCAAAGTCCTGAGGAAAAGCTTCTTTCTAGTTCTGCTCACTCCTCATGGCAGGTTAGAAATATCGGCCTAACTCATAACACCTCACCTAGGGAATGATGAGTATCTCCCAAAATCAGCCTCAGCATCCATCCTAATGCCTTGTGCCAATTCTCATAGCTATGTAGAACTACAGATGCCCTAGATTCCTGTTGTGGAAATTATCAGTTTTGATTCCAGCAATTATGACTTGGAAAAGATGATAATGAAAGAAAGTCTATTTTACATATAAAAAGCAATTTTTCTTTATCTGCGGCAATCACACTAACTAACACTAACACTGGAGCCAGTTATCTTGTACCAAGTCTTTGCCCAAAACATTTCTTGCTTCTGTAGGCTCTGCAGGCTAGAGCAAAACACAAAACAGCCACTTCTTCAGATGATGTTGGGAGATGCTTGCACTGCACTGTGCTAGGAGACAATTACCTTGTGAGAGAGCAGCTGATGCAGTTGTCTGGCTCAGGTCCAGTGCATTTCTCACAGGACACTTCACACAACTGGCATTCTTGGGAATCATCAAGATATTCCCCTGGTAGAAACAGAATGTTTATTTCAGATAAATATTCTCACAATTGAAAAACAAATAATAAAAGGAAGAGAAAAAACAACCAAGCTTTCAAAGTTTGAAAATACAATGATGGAAAGGAATTGGATCTATTTTTAATTACTGAAATGAGCGCATTTCCCTATGGCATCAGGAAAACGAGTACCAGCTCCCTTGGGGAACCATGACACTCAGACCTGTTAGTTTCTCTATTTTTTTGTTTGTTTATAAATTTTTCTTTTCCATGTGAATTTGAGAAGGAGTGATTTTTTTTTGGTTTTGTAAATTTATTTTGCATCAGTTAAAGCAATGAGATTCTTAAGATTCACAGGTTACATCAAGTGCTACTGAGGTGTATTCATTATGTAATGTCTTTTGAGCCAGACTGCAAGCTGCAGCATAAAGGGTTTGCTGTCAGGCGTGTGGATGTGGTACATGAGGAGATGGACTTGAGCAAGCTTCCATCAGCCAGAGACCTGCTGGTGCTTCCCAAATCTTGTCTCCCCTCAGGCTGCTGATGGAAGTCTCCCTGCTTAAAAGGCCTAGGCTTTCATTTTGGCTGAATCAAAAATTGGTGCCAAAGTTCACATTTTGACCTGAAAAAAAATTTATATGATCTGGATTTCTGCCTTAAAACTGAGCTAAAGATATAAATATTTTCAGATCATGAATACACTAGTACTACTATGTTGCTGAAGTGCAAGGTTTGCCTCTTTATTTACTGAATATGAATTAGAATATTGGTGCAAACTGGTAAGCTACATGCCTAAAATCTCTTAAGGCAGAGATTTGGTAGGTAGTATGAGTACTTTATCTGTGTGCAGCATCATGTGGGGACAGTAGATCAATTTATCACACAGTTTATAAAGCTCAAGATTGGGTCTTTTATGTCAGTTTGTTTTGGGAAAATTTGTTATAACCAAGTCTATATTTAAGGAATTGGCTGTTCCTTCATCTTGAGTAATGGAAGAGGCTGGGCAAAAAGTCCTATATAATACATAAAACCTGCAGTTTCTATGGATACTTCAATATCAAGCACTCTTTCCACTTGCATTGCTGCTGGAAAATCCAGATCTGGCAAATATAATGAACCTTAGGAATCAAAACACAAATATGGAATGACTTGGGTTTGGCTCTCACTTGCAATAAGTTCCTTACATTTGAAGAGCAAAGGCACTGTACAAGAAACCACTTCTATCAATTTAAAACAAAGCAGGGAGGAAAAATTTTCTAAAACACTGTAATTTATGTTCTCAATCTGTTGTGTTTTAACAATTATGTTTTTACATATTAAACAGCATTAAAAAATACTGTAATAGTTGAAACCTCTGGTATGAGATACGAGATAGGACAGTACCTACATTTCTAAGGGGATGGGAACAGTACAGTTACAAAGGCAAACTGACTGGAACACCTAGCCAGCTCTGGGTGAAACCTGGGGTGCTCAAAATGTAGGCAGAGAGTTAAAATTTGTTTTAAAATGTGTGTCTTCTAAAGAGAGAGAAAAAAAAAAGTAAAAGGCAAGCTAAAATCCAGTGATAAAACCATGAAGGCACAAAGCATAAAGACAATGCTCTGTAGAGGTTGCTCTGGGATCAGTGCTGGCTGGGAAGAAGCTCAGGCTGGGAGAAAATGAAGAGTCTCTTGATGAGATCAGGGAAACAAAAGTCTTTGAATGCGTACACGTTCACACATTTTTATAGTCATCATTATCCAAAGAGCAATTTGTACACATCTATATATATATATATATATATATATATATATATGTATATCATGTCTCTATTTCAATGCATTTATGTAAATCCCTTGCAAGGCCACATGGGCCAAACCTTGAATTGTGTAAATTGACACACAGAGTTCCATGGACCTGCTGCAGCATTTCTGAACTGCAACACTGCATATTTTATGAGTGATTACTTTATAACAGACTAAAACTAAAACCACTAAAAAAACGATTAGACATAATTCAATAGGATTCTAACTTTTTCTAGCTCTTGCTCAGAAAATATTCTTGGATTGATGCGTATTTATCACAATACCAAATATTTATAATTCTCACTTTTTAGGAAAAACTAATGTGGCCTTCAGGCCATTGACAGACTACATTTGGTTAATGTAAGCCTCTTGAGCCTTTCTGATATGTATCCAGAGGACATAACATGGAATCCCGTGTTCTCAGATGCTTTATGAGATTTTAATATATAATTTTGTCATGGTTTAGGAATGGTACTCCCAGGTTCTGTGACCTTACTGAAACTCACCTAAACCAGATGTCACTTGCTTCCCTTTCCCCACTTTTTCCCCTCCCCCTGTCCTCTCCGGGCATGAAGTCGATAATCACAGGCACAAAAAGATGAAAATTGCAAGTTAAGATAAGAACAATTTGCTGGAAACAGCAATGAGATAATAAAACAGTAACAGCTGTGATGTTAATAGCAGAAATTTGAAATTCTTTACATTGAAAATAAAACAGTACTGGGCTGTTTTGTCCTCCACACTTCTCCCACCACTGGAGGGAGAGAACAAAATCCCTTTGCTTGCCCCTCAAAAGGATGTGAGATGGAATCAAACAACATCAGGGTCTGGCCATTCCCCCTTTCCAGAAAGTATAAAAAAATTAACCCTTGTCCTGGCTGAAACCAGGACAAATTTGATAGATAGATAGAAAGATAGACAGATAGATAGATAGATAGATAATACATACATACATACATACATACATACATACATACATATATATGCACACAGACACACACACACACACATACATTTGGGCAATAACACAACCATGAAAAAATGCAGTATCTGAAAAGACATCCCATTGCAGAGCTGATGTTTCAGTGTTTTATTGTGTTGTGTTTACATCACTGGGAAATCTCTCAGGGTTACTTCATTGCATAATGGCTTCTCTGGTACTTTTTTGTGATATAAGTTAGCAAACTTTTCTGTTTCTCCTTTATTTTATTTGCCCACAGTACCTCTATGCTTATCCTGTGTGCCTACCCACTGGATCTGAGCTGCTAATTCAGACACCTCAGCCATGCACTGAGACATACCAGAAGCATTTAGTTTTTAAAGGTTTTAGTTATTTCTGTGTTACGCCTTTCATTGGAAGTGGCGTAATTCATTTCAGCTGTGCTTGGAATAATGCCAGGAAGACCAGTTCTGTGGCTCTGAACTGAAGCATTTAAATGAATGCTATTATAAGAATGTGCACCAGAAAATACTTACATATTTGACCCTCAGAATTGCAAATCATATCTAGAATGGTAGATCTCACATGTTAACAAAATAGTTCTTGGTGGATATTCAAAGAGTTAACACTGAAATTCAAGAAAGAAGACTCTTAAACTATTCAACAGGGCAGTTCAACCACCTGCCAGAGTTCCTTGTAAGCAATGTATTTCTTTACAAATCTTGCTAGATAAATATAGGCTGCCAAAGCTTCAATCCTTTTATTTTTTTTTTCTGTTTTAAAATTCTTTATCTGTCAAACATACTTAATACAGGAATATTCTCAGCAATGTGTCTTCATTTAGCTTTCAATCAGGCAATGATCATCAATTACTTTGGACTATCTTATATTTATAATTCATGATTGAGTTAATTGTGCTACCTTGTTACCTTGTTTAAAAACATTTGTCACAATGTTTAAAAAAACCAGAACTGGAGGTATTCTAGGAATAACAATATGTCAGCAGACTTGATGCCTCATAATAGGAAGATTTTAATGTATAATTCTTGTGTCCATAGTTAGAAATGTTTAACTCCGTATTTGGACTACCTCAGGTTTCAGGTTGTGCCTTTAACAGCATACAAAATCCCTATACTTAATGCTCAGTTCCTATCAGTTCATATGATGAATTGTTTAAAGTGAGGTAAGAATTTTCTCCCGTTAAGGAGGCAGAAACCTGAGTTGCAATAATATAATCAAATTAGTTCGCAATAGTCAACTAGAACCAGTCTCTCCTGAGTCCCAGTCTGGAGCCAAGTCATTCAATGTCTTTGCATAAGCAGCCTCAAGTGTACCTTTATCTTGTCACTATTTCCCTCTTGCTTTCCAAAGTCTGAGCCATTCATGGACAGCACATGATATTTCAGGAGATCAGTCGGATGAGGGTGTGAATATCCTTGGCAGTTACACAAGCAGGTATGGACTTTTATGTGCTGGCTGTCATAAGTCTTTTTTCTCTTGTAGTCCCTCTGTCAGACTTAGTCACTGCAAGTCATGTGTTGCTTCCCCACTTTGCTTGAACTACGTTATCTAATTTTAAAATGCTCTTTATTGTCTAAAACATTGCTACAATGACTTTTCCTTAAAATAAATGGAAAAAAATGACCTTATTTCCTCCATTTTGCTTGTTTACTTTCATGGAAATCCAGATATAGATTTCATACTTGGGTTCTTTATAGGTAATCTTATGGGTTATAAAAGCCTGACAAGGCAGATAAACAACAACTGCTCAGAATTGCTCTTCATCCATCAACTGTGAGAACTGAAATAATTTGGTCTTAGGGAGCTCTCTGCTATTTTTCTTGTTTGGCTGTGATACATTTTATTTTGTCTGGCTTGTGGGATCAGCTTCTTGAGCTCTTTGAAGAAACATTTATTCATAAAGCTTGAGGAGATAACTAAAACTAACTTGCATATAAAAATCTATGCAAATTCACCCTGGCTATCATGATTACAGCTTCCTGAAAGGAATCTTGTAATTATGTCCATGTTGTAACATTTTCAAGATGAAGACATTTCCTTTACCCTCAAATTTGGCAGTTGTACAAAATTTGCATCTGGTTTCCAATTATTTGTTTAGCTTTGGTTTTGAGTCTCCTGCTAATTACACAATAACCAAATTTCTGTCTCCCTATTCAGATATGCAGAAGGGACAAAACTTTTGGGTACTATGATTTGAGGTGATGAGAAGGATTCAGGATTGGAAGTCTTCTTTTCAAAAGTGCTTTAGGCAGTGACAAATGAGAAGGCTGAAAATAGGATATTGATTCCTAAGTCACTAAATCTCCCCCTTGTGTCATGGGGCAAAGCAGAACCTTGAAAAGGATTGAACATCTCTTCCCTGAATAGCTATGTGCTGAGTGTGATATAATGATTTTAGGATGAGAGGGCCCTTTGTTGCAGGATTAGGTGAGATCACACAGAGAGACTCAGGTTAGCTGTAATCATGATAGCCAGGAGTGAGGAAATTGCCTTTATCAGACTCCACTATCTCACACAGCCCTCTATGCTTTTTCCTGCAGAATAAAAACATTCACATTAGCCAAAGCTGCCTTATTTATTTCTAACACAAAGTGATTTTCTCTTCCCTTTACAATGTGTATGTCTCCCCCCAATGCTACACTGTATTAATACAATTGCAGAAACCCACTGAAGAGCCAGAGCCCTCAGCAGTACTTAGTGGGTATAAACACACCCCAGAAAGACTTTTTTTTTTTTTAACCACCTTTAAATCTCCATTTCTACTAATTTCTTAAAAGAACTTCCTTTAAAACTCCATTTGTACTCCTTATGTGGATGCCTGGAGGCATAAGCTGGCAGGGCTCATGGTTTCTCCCCTGCTGTGTAAGCACCTGTGCCAGAGCCTGGCAAGATGTTCTGCTGCTCACCCATAGCCTGAAATTTGACAGCCCAAGAGAAAGGGGGAAGGGAAATGGAACAATCTCTATGGATCTGTATCAATAAAGCTTTGGATTGTACCCTTTTCACTTGTTGAAGGAGGCAGAAATACTACAGCACTCTCAAAATCTTAAACAATGGAAAAAATATGTTCAGCCTCTCCACTTCTCGACCTTTCCAACAGGAAACTTACTGTTTTACATTTTCAAGCTTCCCATTCTTCATAAAAATCAGTAGCTGAGAATCTTCTAGAGGGCAGTAGAACAGAGACACCTGAACCTCTCTGAAAATTATCTCACAGTGCTGATAGTACAGCTTTGGAGAGCTAGGTAGTTGCTTGTGAAATATAAAAAACAAACGTGGCATGCTTAGAGTAAACCTGATGTTATTAGCACATGGAGTACAGTACAGACAGAATCTTTCAATGCTGGAGGAAAACACACATCAGAGGCAACCAAGGTAACACAGGGAGTCTCTCTATGTCATACAGCAAGGAGATGTTTACATGGAGCCTTCCCTGACTACTGCAGGATTTCTGCTCAAAATGAGCACTTGAATAGACATAAACCTGAAGTGGGAAGAGCTGGATGTTTTGGGGCAGTATTTCAGTGCTGTCATCCATCTTAAGCTAAGAAACTCCCGCACAAGCTGTTCATACTGGACATCTTCAACTTAATCAGGATATGAACAGAGATCTGCCAATACCTGGGCAGATTTTAGCAAGTCAATCATCATCCCAAAGTGTAACAACACAGATTTGTACTGCTAATCAAATGCAATTTCTGTTTACTTTACAGAGATGATGACATACTAAAGTCTGAAGGAAACCTTCCATATAGATAGAACTACATCCCTGAAATAAGGAGCAGAACACATGAAATCTTCTAATGAGTGGTAAAAAAGTCTAAATTTTATTCCCATCTGTAACAGTTCAGCCTCCTCAATATGCTTACACTGGTGATCTTCTCTTGTTTAAAATCTTCTCTGGTTCCTGGTCTCTGCTATAAGCACCTCCCCATAATTTTTAAAAATTATTATTACAGATTACATTCCCTTTAACAATCACATATTCCATGTTGAAGGGGTAGAAATGGGTAAATATACAGCTCTTCTAATTCAGATATAGCAGCAGAGAGGCCTTGTGACACTGTTTAGTGGGAACTCATTTTGAATCCTCCTTTAAGCCTTGAAAGTGTTCAGAGAGGGTGTACTAAAGGCAGACATGGCAAAAACAACATTTACACAAATTAATTTTGGTATGGCCTTGCTCTTGTAGTAAGAAAAGAGGCTACTTTATTTAGGAATGACTATTTGAGTTATTTTTGCATTTTTATCCAGTGGCACTGCACAGAATGGTCTATTAGCATAATCATGAGCACGACAGCTGACAGCAACCTGATCCATGGGGACTGGCAATCAGAAGATAGACTTTCCTTTAACCCACTTCTCAAAGAACATCTGCAGGCACCAGGAGGAGGGCAGTGGGCAAGCCAAGGACGATTGTAGATGGGAAAAGTAATGCAGTATTATCTGAATTATAATTAAATCACATTAGTCATGCTCCAGTAAACGTTCAGTGTTACTGTTGAATTTGCATGATAGAGCCATTAATTCTCCTTGGGTAAACAAGTACTCACTGCTTGTCAGAGTTCTGGCTTCTCACCCCCAGGCTGATTGGAAAAATGGGTACTTAATCACCTCATTGCTCTCTACTGTGTTTTCTGATGGCTGAGTGTTTTTTTGAAAAGTGTTCCTGGTTTCCCAGAAGACCTTCAAAAAATCCATCCCCCAAACACAGAAAAACTAATAGATGATTGTACAAGGGTCATTCTTCTAAGCTTCCTTGGTCTTCTTTGGCAGCAAATACATGGCCTGCTCATGTGTTTGCTGCCAAAACCCTACAAAGACCAGCCTTCGGTGCAGCACAAAGAGTCTGCATTTGTTGCTTACTGGAATTATATTTTAAAATTACTCAGAGCTTCCTCCCCATAATATGTTGTCCTTTGACTACAACTCCCATTCCAGAAGTGAAAATTGTCTCTGTTTTTATGCATTAATACTGCTTTTTAATCCAGAAAGGAAGTATTTCAAGACAATTTCAAGCATAGCTCAGTTGTTATATATTAACTCTGTGATGATATCTGCTCCCCTCATACAGCAAATGAATTGCAATTATTGCCATCTCCCTGGCTTTATCCTGAGGATTTCAGAACAATTTTCCCAGTAAAATCTCATGTCATTGTTCTCTGAGAAACCACAGAATGTCCAAGGCCTTTGAAAGGTCCAAATCCTCTTGGCCCATTGGTGTGGAACCAGTGATAGAAATGTGGCTGTTGGTTGCACTTCCACTGGTTGTATGCAGCACTAAGGCTCAGAGCCTTACTTTGTTCTTAGGGACACTACACACACAGCTCTTTAATTCTTGCTAATGAGGAGGATTTAAGCCTCAACAGAGCATCATGACAGGTGGTAGTAAATAATCAGATAATCATCTATTTCAATAAAAACCACAACTCTCACAAATTATTTAAGTAAGACATGTAATGTCTTACAACAACATGTAATCTTTTACAACAACATAACATTATTAAAATTATGTTAAACAGATTTTTTTTTTCCCCAGTAAAGAAAATGCTCATCAAACCCACATTTTCAAGCCTTTTTTAAACTTATTGAAACTCCTTGTTCTGAAAAAGGTCATGCAAGTTGCTGTGTATCGGTTCCATTCGATGAAAACTTGACTAGGGATTTTCTTTGTATGCTGTAAAGCTTTTTTAATGCTTGCTTAAAATATCTTGCACAAACATCTAATGGCAGAACTTTCCTTGTTTCATTCTGTACCAATGACAGCAGAATGGCATATCCAATAAAAATATAAGGCATGGTAATGGATCATAGACAAGTTATTGCTCGGCAAGTTGCACTGCAAATTAAAAGCTTTGACTCATACAAGTAATCTCCTACATGTCTTTACAGGAATCTTGAATTTATAACAGGCCTTCCTACAATCATTGAGTTCATTAAATATATTCATTAAAAAGTAGCAGATGGCTACTAAGAGAATTAACTTGGTCATCAAGAGTTGTGACTTGCATCTAGTGATGGGTGGAACGGCTGTAGATAGCTCTGGTGCTCTGCACACAGGTTTACTCACACCTCTGTCAAACCCCTCATGATCTGACCATGTGGCACAAGCAGCAGCCTGCTATTACACAATCCATTCAGTATCAAGGAGCTTGATATGACATTGGAAAGCTGCAATCACAACAGAGATTGGCGTAGCCTGTAAGGTCTCACAGGGAAATCTTCACTAGAAAATAGTGTGCTTCACAGAGGGGAAGTCTGCAAAGCCTCCCCAGAAAGAGGCAGGGAGTGCCAGTGGGTACAGGAGTGTGTGGGTGGGCAGGGGCTAAGCCAAATGTCCCAGGAGCTGCTGGTCAGAAGCATCAGATTCCAACTGACCTCTTCAGGCATCTGATCCTACAGTACTGGTGTGTGGCTGAGGTGAAAAGCTGCAGCTAAGAAGGGAGTAAGGCTGGACTTCCTTGCAGAAAAGAAAACATAAAATGACATCCCCACACAACAGGCTTCTGCAGGATGTTCTGCAGGTCTTGCGCATGGTAAACTTTTTTAGCATGTATGACTTCTTTTTTTGTTGTTGTTTTTTTTGACCATAGTTGTCTTTATTTAAAAACTTAGGGACTTTTAGTGAAGAAAAGGTCTAGACATGTGTCCAATTTGCATTTAAATCAAGGTATCTCCTAGACGAACATCAACTGGGAAATACCATGTTCTACCTACAACGGCATCTTCAATTTGCCACTGCTTTTTGACTTGTGGTATAAATAAAATTAAATCAGTGAACAGATTTAATCTGATGTCATACACAGTCTTTCCTGACATAGGGAAAATTATTATTTTATTCATTCTTGGTAGCTTCTGATCTTTCTGAATAGGTCTGTATCCTTTCTGCATGTCATCAGCAGTGCCAAATACTGAACACACTCATTGTTGAATCTACTCATTGTTGAATCAGAGAGGGAGGAGCAAACACCAAAGAAAACTCCACAGCTGGAACAAACTAACTTCTTTCAATTGCAATCCTTTTGCTGCAGTGATCCTCTAACACAAGCACTAGCTGTAGGCTGCTTACAAATTCCGCATGTCTCTGACAACAGCTATTAAGGCATAACAAATACAGATGATCAAAGAGTCTGAGCAGACACCAGAAAATTCCAGTTTTCTGCCTAAAACACAGATTTATCCTTATTTGTTTGCTCTTTTGGAAGATGAAGGTGAGGAGAGAGCTGAAACAAGCAGTTCTTCATACAACCTTTTCTCCAGGTGTGGTGTCACCAAACTACTGCTAAGAATGTATTGTAGGGAAACTGTAGGAATGATGACTGACTCCTTGGTTTTGAAACCAGGTCAAAACAGGTCAGTGACCATGAGATGTCTAAGGCCAAAAGGTGGTGGGTCTTCTTGCAGGAAATTCTTTACATGGCCTCAAATGTGCTTAAAATGCCATCTGAATATATGACCCCTTGGATAACCTGCTATTTTGCTCTCCACTCAGGCTATGGGACTAAGTGGTAAATGAACAACATCATCAACTCATGCCAAAGCAGGAGCTCACCCTGCAGGGGTTACAAATGAGGCTCCAGGGAGTCTAGCCAGGATGGAGGGGAGCTGCTCCCCAAGGCACTCTGGCTGAGATCTGAGCTGGGCTCTCTGGCTGAGATCTGGGCTGAGCTGGGCACTCTGGCTGAGATCAGGGCTGGGCTCTCTGGCTGAGCTCTGAGCTGAGCTGGGCTCTCTGGCTGAGATCTGGGCAGTGCAGCAGTGAGCTCCAGCACGGAGAAGACCCTGACATGACACCACACAAGAGGTCACTCTGCAGGACTGCAAAGGTGAAACCTTCCCTCTTAACTGCCTGAGCCAACAGGTAGTTACAAATTCTGCTTTTTAATCCTGAACACGCAACAGATTAGACCCACTGCTAACTTTTAGGAATCAGAGGAAGTCAACATCACCCACTAGGGCTCAGACACGCCTCTACTGTTACTTCAGAAAAGGTAAATCAGATATTTCTGCAATCATAAATTCCATCACTTAAACTAAAAAACTCCATAATAAAATTAAACACCCAGGTATCTAAGTGATTTATATCACAGAGCTACCTACATTGCTCAATGAAGATGTTTAACGTATGGATCAAAATGTTTTTCCAGACCAAAAGAACAGGAATTTAGGTTAATTTAATAGAAAAAATAAAATATGGAATAACATTGATTTTGGCCAATATCAATTACAACAGAACTACCCTATTTTACAAATAACAACTGAACATTTTACACATGTACAGTATTTTTCAGTAAAAATGGATTTCGTTATAACAATGTCAGATTTTTTAAAGAAAACAAAGTTAATTATTTCTTCTCTATTATAGTGTTAGAGACATTTGTAAGTATCCAAACAGATTCTTTACAATCCATTACACAATTAAATCTCAATAGTGAATATATATTTATATATAACATATATAATATTAACTTAAACTTTGAAAGCATTATGTTCTATTTAAACACGCTATACTGAGAAATGAGGCAGTAAAATACTAGTAGTTAAACTAGCACAAATTTGAATGTTTATCAGGAAATTTGTAATGGGCACCAAAGGAGCTTGACTGCACTCTGTCATACTGAACCAGGCTGATACAGTTTGTCTGCTCTCTGCTAAAGAGGACATTACCACTGAAGGTTTGAATTAATTTGTTTGTAAAACATCCACAGTAATTTTTGATCCCCTTTATTTTCCAGGATTTACATGCTTAAACAGCTGAAATCCATTTTCTGTTTGTATGTCCTGGAAAGCTAACTGAGAAAGACACTTTGTGTGTTTTAAGTATTATCCCCAGTAAACAGCATCTTTGAAGTTCAATTTTCTGTTTTCTGTGAAATGACTGTCTTTTGAACAGTGTGCTGAGTGAAGCTGAAGAAGATAAATTAAACAGAAATTTGTACTGGCAGCCATGTACCTGGGCAGAAAAAGAGCGAGGCTGGGGCCACTTCTCTTATCACCCAGGACCATTTTACAGTGAGGTAACTCCATTGGCCTTAGCAGGACTATTCCTGCTGAAATTTCTACTGTGAGCAGTTAAAAGCAGATTCAGGCCCATCATGAAACCAAGAGAACCACTGATTTATTGCCCTAAATGCAATTTTTCCTGGAGATGTATTTGGCACAATTATAAATCCAGTCCTGTAAACATATCCTGTCATATATAGTCACACTGGCATTTACATATGGGCACTATGAAATAGTTCCACATATCTGTATGATAATATCCCCTTTTTAAATGAACAATACAAGACAACAATAATTTATGAATACTTCTTACATGTTAGCAATGTTTTCTGACTTCTGAGCATATACATTACTCTCACTTATGCAAATCAAGAGAAGTAGTATATTCTAAATTTGTCCACTACAGGAACAATGGGTTTTTTTATGTTTATTTGAAATAGCTTTGACAATTTAAAAAAATAAAATAAAAATCCTAGCATATCTGTTAATAAGCCACCTGTTTAAAAATGAAATCTATATGACCAAAACCACATTTTGGGCAAACATATATACATATGGCATGTGATACAAAAAATAGCATACAGCAGAGGAAGTAAGAAAGAAATGTGTGCAGAAATGTTCACTTTCCATTTTTTAAAATAGTGTTACAAAAGGGGCAGAACTTAGTCCTGCACTAATGATGTTTCTGATCCCCTCAGGAACTCAAGTTCCCCCTGTCAATACATACAGCACAAAAAAAGACTAATGCAATTTTTTTTGTATTGTTTTGTTTTAATCCATGTAAACTTGTGTTGTATTCTTGAAACACTCTTTAAACATCTTGAAGTGGAAAGAAGCAGGAAAGAAGGGAAGAAAAAGAACCTTCAAAAAACAGGAATAATCCTAAGATTGACAGGAAATCAAATCAAGAGTTAAATGTTAATTTTGGCATCAAATGCTTTGGTCACACAATACTGACTCTGTGATCCTGGATGCTCAGCTCTAGACACCCAGTTATGAAAGGTAGGCGTGTTGTAGTTTTTCCATTTAAGTTCCAACAAACAGTTCACCATCTCCCCAGACAAAGAGCGGGGAGAGGGAGAAAGGTGGCTTTCTTTATTTTTCTTTTTTTTTTTCCTTTTTCAGTAATACGGATCAATCTATAAGTCTAGAGGAGGAGGAGGAGGATGCTGGGAGGTGTCAGTTCACCCCTTTTGTTTACATGTTCTGCAACACAATTGCTGAAGCACTTTCCTCTGGCAGAGATTGTTCTTTTTCACCAGCATACAGAATCCTCCCTCGGCCCAGGACTCTTCCGTGGCTTCCAGAGGGTAGCAGCAAGAGAAGGAGGGGAGGTTGAAGGTTTGGAGAGCACGGCGTGTACAATGGAGGAAGGTTTAATTGGTCAGACATGCAGATTTGGTTGAAGAGACCATTCAGGAGCAGGTAGCAAGTAGGAAATTTGGTCCATCAAAAGGAATTTCAGTCAACAGCATTTTTTTTTTCAGGAAGAGATATTGTGTGGTCCAACAGGGAATGATTGGTATCCGTTTATGAAAAGGAAAAAAAGATTAGAAAGAGAATAATTAGAATACAGTGATATTTACAGCAAAGGAATTTGCTCTCAATTTTTATGAATTAAAAGAATAAAACAATCAAACCACAGAAAAAGAGTAAAACATTCTCAACAGAAATGCAAATCCTGTAGAGTGAGCTGATTAAGGCATTGAAATGAGACCCTCTCTGCTTTTGTAAATTAACAGAACAAAACCCCCAAAATGCTTCTGGACTTTCCTTGTTACCCTAGACTGCTGAGAACATGTGCTGTGTGGTGTGACCCAGCAGGGTGCACTGCAATTGCCTGAAGGCCTGCACATTCATGTGCTGCTCTTCCATGAGAGCTGCATTTGGAGGAATGGTGGGGACAGTACTGAGATGGGCTGTCCTCACCCTCAAGAACTACAATGTCTGTGATTGAGACTGCAAGTGCACAAATGAAGATGGATTTGTCCAGCCATATTAAAGACCAAACTGCTATCTCAAATATTTGCACCGCAAAAATCAATTGCAATACCATTACACCTCTTAATTTGTCTATCTATATAAGTTCCCTTCTGGATTCGCTTTAGACAATAATTCTTCCAATGTCCAGACATGAAAAGGGCTCATGACTGTTTACCAATATCTGCAAGGTAATTTCACAATGAACAGGATAATTTTCAAAGTTTGGAAGCCTATATTCCATGGCAAAGGTCATGCAAAGTGCAAAGGTCCACAGAAACAAGAGTCACACCTGTGCTCTTTCTTTTTTCTTTTTTAAGTCTTCTTTAACTCTTAGTAAATCCAGTGGAATTTAGCTGGACATAAGAGTCATTGTTAGCTTTTACTGTATCTGATGTCAAGTATCTTCCCACACTTTGTTCTGATGTAATTTTCCTGTTGGATTGCACTTGTTGAGCTCTATTTAAAAATAATTCACATGGTAACATTTTTAGGGAAGCACAGTGTTATTTAAGTGTCTCTGTAATTGTGACATTTAAAAGGAATATTAGTGAATAATTAAGCCAATCACATGCAATAAAAAGGCTATCTTGGCTGCCACAGAGAACATTGAGGAAGTTAAAATCTCCACCCTAAACTGCATGGTTCCTATTTCAGAATTCTCTTTTTCTCACTACCCTTTCACACAGGCCAAGCAATCCTGCAGGTGCTTTAAACCATTTTTACTTACCAGCTTTTTCACTGTTTAAAGTGGTGAGATAAATGTAATTCTATTAATAGTACTCTAGGGTCTTCAAATAAAAATCTCTTGAAAGTAACAACTTTTGAAAAAATGCTAAGGAAGGAAAAGTAGGTTGTTGGCAAGGGGAAAAATTATTTTAGAAAAATTCAGGTAAAGTGGATGTGTTTAATCTTGCTAATACATGTAAATTTATCCTTTTCATACACCTGAAAAATTTAAAAAGTAACAGAGACCTCAAGAAGAGAAGCAGGTCAAACCAATCCAATTCATGTAGAAGAAGAAGCTGGCAGTGATAAAATGGATCTTTTCAGAGACTTGCACTCACCATCCTTGCATACTGTTCCAACAACACAGACACCAGTGTCCAGGTTGTAGCCACTTGGACAGCTGGTACAGTTTCTGTCTCCTTGGCCACTGCAATCCAAACAGCTGGCATCGCATCTGAAAGATAATGGCAGGAGTTGGTCTGCTGGTCTTACCCGATAAAAGATTTCTTAGAAGACCTCTTCTGTATTGCAAAGGACTTGTTTGCTCTTTCTTGAGGCATAAGGTACTACAATATTACTTCTACTAATTATGATAACAAATAATTTACTACCCTTGCAGTTCAGTCCTGCTTCTTTCCATCAACAAATTTCTATTCCAGCTTTTTTACTACACGGCTGCATTATTCTAATGCTGTGGAATTACGCATAAATAATCAGCAGAAGTATCAAGCAGATATGCAGATATATGCCAGAAAGGCATGAACTAAAGCTACAGGATAGAAATGACTGACATGATGCCCAGTCCCTTCATCAGCCACCTCACTCCATCGTATTTTTATTGCATATTGATTGCCTTTTTATGTGGAATACACTGAAACACACGGCGATTCTCTTCCTGCCCTGAACTTAGATCTGAGTCAGTAATAAATTATTCCAAAGGACAACAAATAACACTTGTTTAACATTGTATGGAATAGAAAAAAATGTTCCTTCCTTGCACGGTACAACAAATCTTTGCCCCAGATTTATCCAGCCATTTGTACACTTGAGTCAGGTAAGCTATTCTGGACAGTAGTTTAGAAATATATCTGTGCTATGTTTGTGAATATGAAGTGGAAATGGTCTTTATAAATAGTAATTAACTTGCAGTAAAAGAACCCATAGTTAGATTATTTTTGTTTGCTATTAAGAAATGCAGATCCTCTGTCAGATTCGTAGATTTTATGCTTCTATGCAAATCTACTTACACACTGACTACAGGATGCTTTAAAGTGAAGGTCACACACATATGCCAGAAAAAATACTTTCATGGGATCTGTATGAATACAAAGCATGTAATAACAATAACAACAACAACAACAACAACATATTTTCCTTCATTGACTTAGCATTCAGTATTTTTTGTATGTTTTGAAGTTAACAGTGTTTTATCTTCTAATCAGTATGACCATTTCCAACACAGTAATAACTAATACACTGCCAAATATCAGACATATTAAGCACTGATCATACCTTTTGCAGGTTTTGTATCCACTTTCAGTGGAGTGATCAAGGTAATAACCACTACTACAGGACTGCACACATCTTCCATCTTCCATAAAGTAACCCTGTGTGCAGTTTATACAGGCATCTGCCCCAGCACCTTAATCCAAACAGAAATTGTTAGAAGGTAGGCACATTGTTAGAATAAACAATTACACAATTTCAGTGTATCTTTTTCTGAAATAAATGACTGCAGTTCTAAAGGTCCCACAAAGCCTACCACTCATTATTCTGTCCCTGAAATAAAATGGAAGGCATTACTGGAAATAATAATAAGTTCTACTAAAATTAGAAAAAAAGAAAAAAAAGAAAAAGAAAGGAGAAAAAAAGAGAAATATACTAACTCTTTCAGTTAAAAACCTATATTTCCTTGTTAGCTGAAAGAAGTTTGCCATATTTAAAATGTAATTAAAAGCTACTAAGAGAATGAAGGATTAGTACGTAAACAATCATGTTGTACTGTAACTGTGATATAGTGGAATAAAATCAGAGGTAAAATCATACAGGAATGAAAATTATGCAGACAAATGCCAGTGGGGTACCTGCACAGGTTGCACAGGAACGGTGGCATGGTTCACATTCTCTTCCATTATGGTATTTCCCTTCTTCACAGCGGACAGCACATCTGGTGCCATGTAAACTGTTGTAAAAACGAAAAAAGCACAGGGCAGATAATGACAACAGAGGACAACAAGACTGTGCACAATTGAGTAATTCTCTTTTAACCAATGAACAACCCATGCATTAGGATTCATCAGCTTTCCTTCACTGGTTATATTTCAAGAATTTAGAGACACCAATCACCTAGAGAGGGAACACAAAGAAGTTTTGCCCATGGTGAAGTAAAGAAGCTGTTTACAACTCTTTGTAAATACTGCCAAGTAATATGGGACAGACAAAAAATTAACAATGACAAACAGCACTAAAATTCAGGCATCTAAAATGCAATTATCCATGAGGAATTTGGCACAGGGTCAGCATTAAAAAAAAAGCTAAGGGACTTGTTAACTGAATGCCAGTTCTGTGTGGCTTGTGGGATTTGTTGAGATTACAGGTGGAGGTATTCTGCCTGCAGGCACTTTTGAGAGAGCACAAAAATGTGAGTAACAGAGGAAAATAACTAGCATAAAGAGTCACATTTTCCTGTATTCTTTGAAGTTGCTGTTTACTGCTTTTCTGCTATATGGTGCCTATAGCAGTTTGTTGGGGTTTAGGTTTTGTTTGTTTGAAATTATTTTTTCTTTAAACTAGGACTTCCCTTCCATGTTTATTATCTTCTGTGGAACCTCAGTATTCATTGAATTTAACACTTCCTCTAAAAATGCTCATCAGCTCTGGGGTTTCCCACACTGAGTGCTAACCATGTTTTTACAGACTGGATCCAGGTAAGTTTAGCACCACTGAAAATTTTCAAGAGTGTATTCAGTCCCAGTTTGGAAAATAAACTAGCAATTCTACAAAACTTGACAAAGCTTTTCTCTTGTTTTACTTCAGTGACACACCTCAAACAGCTTTACAATGCACGTAGCATTATCATGTTTTTACAGATGGAAAATAGCTTGTCCAGGTTTCTTTAATGGCCAGTAATGGAGCAGATCTGGAATCCAGGACTCTCAGGACCGACTCAAGGAAGGCCCTGCTCACTGATACCTTTGCCAAGAAAATGCAGGACTTTTTGAACAACTACGGAATATGAAATGCATGTCCTGAAAGGCTCTATTTATCTGGTATACCCTCATATTTCTAAAAAATGTTATCAAAAATGACTCTCAGTTTACTAAAATTGCCTAAGAAATATGGAAGTTAGGTTTTAAATTTTTTTTAATATTTCAATTTCAATAAAGGAATCCAGCTATTGATGTTCTAGAAGCAAATATTCAGCTTTTACTAAGAGATGAAAATCCACTTTAATGGAACATGAAACTCAGTGTTGCAGCATTAACACAATACTTGTATTCAAAAGAATACCTACAGATACCAAATACTGACTTCATATTTTTTTGAGGCATTATGCCAGCATACAGTCTGCCATGAAAATTACAAGATTTTTGATCTTTGCTACTTGGATCAAAAGGTCATTCTTTATAAAGGAGCTTGAAATGTGTACTGCTGCTTTGTGTGTTTTACCTATCATTTTCAAGGATAATTAAGCTGCCCTCTGAAGAAAAAAATCTCCTCTGCTGTTTAAAATATGTGATCACTGTACTGTAATAGAATTGAGTCTCAGGTACTTGAGGTAAGTGAATGACTGGATACATGAAGAAATATAACAAAGATATGAAAATAATTTCTAAGTACTACATGAATGAATCAGAAAGATTAATATGATTAACTAGCTCCCCTTCTAAAACAATCCCTGCATACTGTAGGTCAAAAATGGAAGAAGCCAGCCTTGCACATGACTGTTGCTTTTACATTACCTGAAATGAAAGGCCTCCCAAAAAGATGCTGTCAGCCAAATTGGCACACAGGAACACTATTACAGACTAAACAGCTTTGAAACAGATGAAGTTAGGGCCATGCAAGGTTAAATAGCTAACTAATGTTCTTCATTGTGTAGCTACAGCCTTGTCTGCTTCTTCAGATACTATATTTGGAGACATACATCATTTCCTTACCTTAGGCCATGTCTGCATTCTGTGCAGATTTGGAATTCAACACAGGACTTGCAGTTTTCACTACATTTTCGACAAACAACCTTATCTACAAGAGAAAAAAAGAAAACAGCCCAGAAAACCCTGGTCAGTTTTGTTTGATAAAATTATATTAATATAATATTGCATGATTTACTGCTTTCTAGTTTGACATCAACATCAAGTTAGACTAAAATAGCAAAATTCTGCCTATCATCAAATGGTTTACAGTGTTTCTATACATTTGAAGTTACAGTTGCACCCTGAGAAAAATATGTTTTGAGGCCATTAAAAAACTTTCATAAACACTTAAAATTTACATTCACTATTTATAACATGGACTTAAGTCACCTTCTTATATAGCAGTGATATGCACTAATGATTGCCATGTGTTCTGGAGACTGTCCTGCAATCTTACCCTTTCTATGCAAGCAGTCTGTCCTGTCTTTCTGATTTTGTGCTAAAAGACACACCTGCATAAACACATCTGATCTTAACAAATACATAAATATATAAATTACTTAACAACTACCTTTTTATCTCTAGAGATCCCTTCTTTAAGAAATCTCCCTCTCTCTTTAGCCCTGCTGTCTTTTGACATGCAGTTACACCCTCTTCTGAGAAGAAAAATGTAATTTCCCCATTTAATCCTAAATTTTCATCTATCCATCTTGATTTTTGTGGAAAAGAGTTCTCTTTACTGTAGTTCTCACACATTGAAAATGCAAGAATTATGGTAGGACCTGTTTTTACTAATTCTCAAAGACAAACACACAGCCTCATCCTGGAGAAAGCAGAAGGTTTGGTACCTAGATGAACACAGCTCCTAAGAACATATTTATCTTCTAAGGAGTGTCTAAAGATAACAAAAGTCACTGCAGTTTTAAGCACATTTGAATATATATCTAAATACTTTTGCTAGCCAAAGCTGGAAATTAAACAAGGACAGTCTACATGACAATCACAGGAGGAAGCTGAAGGCAGGTACCTATCATGGCTGAAGATTACTGCTCTTGGGCAGTCACATCACTCTGGAGGTGCTCAGGTCTGCCAGAAACATTATTTGCAACCATGTTAATTTGGAAGAGCCTGTTTTTCTTAGAGTTCTGGTTCACTGGCCGTGGCTAGTGTCTCAGCTCTCACTTCTGGTGCCAGGTAATCTGGCTGAATGGGGAATCATGGTCAGAATGTGGGTGCTGTCTGTGCCTTTCCCAAGCAGCCATAACCTTTTCTGTCCTTCAGCTGACTTGCCCTTGAACTGCCCTGGTTCTGCTACTGTTACTCCCAGGTACTCCCAGCTGAAAGGAAATCCTGCAATAAGTATGGTTTTTTAAATGAAGGAAGATTATTCAGGACATTCTTGATCACACTTGGCAACAATTTAGTAAAAGGAATAGGGTAAGAGATGGATGCATCAACATACACTTTTTCTGCTCACAAGCATTCCAGCAACCTCCCCAGATCAAATTCTGTAGCCCACAATACAAAGTCAACAAGAAATACTAACTCTTATCCAGGTAAAACCCATCAGGGCAGTTGGTAATACAGCTATTGGTTACTTCATTCAGGTAGTAGCCAGATTTACAGGTCATGCACTGGTCATTATGGCCTCCAACACAGGTTTCACAATTGGGTGAGCATTTTTTACATCGTTTCTTGTCTGCATTGTAGTGACCAGGTGGGCAGGTCGAAACACAGATCCTGCAGACAGCAGGGAAGAGAAGGCAGAATTGTTAATGAAATAACCTGCCACCACATTCCTGGACCATAACTGCAAAGCAGAAGTATTTCTCAGCATTGTTGCTTTTCTAATGATCACATGTTTACTAAGATATAACCCTTCAAAGCACTGCATCAAGCTGACTCTCTCGCATTTATATCCCTATACATATGGTATCTCACCAACAAATGTTGTAAGTCAGTCTACAGTATAATTTTTGACCATCTACATTTCTTCCTATCTTGTTCACTTGACCACATCAACTGTAGTAGCTGTGAGAGTCTATATATACATATATATCTACAGAGAGAGCCTCTTATGGAAAATAAAGAGAGGTGGGGATATAATCAGAGAAGGGTTTTTCAAAGCTGTATGTTAAATCCTGATAAGCTAGGGTTTGGGGTTTTTTTAACTCCAAAGAAAATTTTTCAAAATCAGGGGAAATGAATTATCCATGACTGTAATGAAGAGAAGAGGGAAGAAAGTTAAGATGCATACTAAGAATCAATGAAGCATAGTTTTTTTTTTTGCTCTTTCTCTTACCTTGTGTTGTTTTTAGATTTGTAGTAATAGTGCAGACAGTCAGTACAATGATCTGGTCCTGGCCCATCACATCCTACTTTACTGCATTCTGCATTGCAGGGACCTGAAACAAAAGCAGAATTACAGAGTGACAAAGGGATTAAAATATCTCATTTAGTACTTAGGACACCTCAAAACACAGTATTTTATTGCAGAATGCAATTATTCTGTTTACCTGTGTTGAGGACTACATCCAGCACAGATAATTTCATTTGCTACCTGCACTGTGAGCTCAAGATTGAGCTCTGGGTGGCAGAAGCTCCAAGCAACAGGCTGTTCCATAAAAAATGACACGGGGACCTGTGACACCAGTCAGATGACCGGACATGTAGAGACACAGCCAGAGCCAAAGACCTGAGACTTTCATGCACTTCTACTGTAAGTGTATAAAAGCCCAGGGTTTCCCTTGTTCAGGGTCCCTCCTCAGAGGCTCTCAGCTCAAGCTAATATTTTTTATTATTTAGTTATTGCCCCAATATTAAATTATTCTAAGAACTAGGAAGGCTAAGACTCTGCTATGGGAAAACTAGGGTTGAGCTCGTAAGGAAACTTGGTCTGACTATATGAGTGAGGGGTGTGTAGCTGTGAAGAAGCCTTGGTCCTAGCTCAGGTATTGAGAGTATGACTGCCAGAGTGGCTCCTGGATGGTTGGACAGGGAGGTTTCCTGAGTTTCTGCTTGATTTGAATTCAAAAATTCAGAAAAAAGAAGGCAAGCTTTTTAAACAAGTCCTCATTTTATTTGGAAATGTGCAAAGATTTCTCTAATTCATAAAAAGGAATGACTAGCAAAATAACTTATAAAGAGCAGGACAACATAAAATTATGAGTATCATGATGAGTGGCTACTTTGGTTACTGAGTAGGTATCAGCTGATCCCAGTGGCTACCATGACCCAATGAACCAGACACCAGTGCTCCAGTGCTCTGTGCTGCTACATGCTACAAAAGCCTTAGCTAGTACTCGCTAATTTGCAGTCTTCCATCTCACCTGCACTCATGTTAGGCTTGATAATGCTTGTGGATCTGTCCCAACTCAAGATATTCTATGATTTTGTTCTTACAGTTTTCAGACAGATCCTTCCTGCTATGGGAAGAGAATCACCAAGTCTTGCCTTTATGCAGGTGAACGACTGTGGGTGAAGTGACAACTTTCAAGATCACTGCTCTCTCTTGAATGAAAGGTGTTGAGCTTGCTTTACATAAAAATTTAAGAAGTTAGTGACCATTACAGTAGAGAGAGTAGTGTTTCATCGCCTACAAAAACAAGGAGTTCTGCAGCTGTCCATCTAAAATAGAGACTGTGCGACTGATATGCTATCAAAGGAGAATGGAATAACAGAAAACACTAAATTGAACTTTGCCCTCCTTTTTGCTGGCCAGAGATATACTTCAGATTCATCACATGGTACTTCTAATGGTGGATTAAATGTAAGAAACTGCCAACTTGACTTATTTTGCAGTGCTAAAAGTCTAATGCTACTAAAGCCTAATGACAAGGTTGAAAACTTCCGTAGGGATCAGTGAGAAGCAATGCAGATGTGGAAGATAATGCTCTTTTCATATACGTATATATGTGCGTAAGTACATATAGCTTTATATACTTACATGCAAAACAGTGCATTCTTCACAGCATGTTAATTGTAGCTCAAAAATATACAACTCTATGCATACAAACTCAAACACCTTACTTTAAATTATGAAACAAATACTTCTTAACTTCAGTGAAGAATCCAGTGCATATGCAGATTCTCATGTCATCCTTCAAGCCGTTAAGGATTCAGTAAACACACATATGGAGTAAATGAATGTACACACCTGAATAGTCATCTGTTGCATAATCTTCTGTAGGGTCTTCAGCTGGACTAGAGCGCACTCTTTCCACTTTGGAAAAATCGTTTCTTGGTGAGTAAGGCTGGATGGATGTTCCATACAGTACTAAGGACCACTCTTTCAATTTGCCTGGAAATTAAGCATTATAGAATTGTTTTCAGAATCACTTCTCTGTGTCTTACAAAAGTAAGTCACTTTTAAGCATGTTGTTATGAGTAGGTATGGAAGACATTGCTTTCCAAGTAAGTGCAATAGTTGTTCTACTATAAGCCGAGAAAGCATATTTTCTTCAATCATATCTTTACACTGTATTTTCATTGCACTCCAATATCTTGTAGGTGTAGCAAAGGTTTGCACCATGGGCTGAACTCAATATAATAAACAAAACATCTGGGCATACAGTTATTTTGAATATACATATGATACTCCATAAGGTAGTTTTGCTCTGGATTTCACTTTCCCCTCGGAACACTATTAATTGTCCAATAATTATTATTTGAGATCTTCTAGCTAAGTATCTGTATTCAGATTCTGACTTAAGAGAGGGATTATGTAAGACTAACTTTCATTCACTTGCACAACACAACTTGATGAACAAGAAAGAGCCTCTCTTAAAATCTCCATGTAAGAATATCAGTGTCCCCCTCAAACCAGCTTAATTTCTAATTTGTTTGTGTCAGTTACTTGGCAGATATATCACTGTACTGTCTGGAATTATCACTAATATTTTATTCTCTTAATATTTTAGTGAAGACAGAAAAACTTGTCTGGCCACCTGAAGTACTATCTGACTTTCTGGTAAGTTTTTCTGGGTATGAATAAAAAGATAAAGGTGTATCAAGTCATCAGTTCATGCAGACAGAAGAAAAAGAGTGAACTTAGTCCCCACCTTTCTCTCTATACTACCAGGTAAATTAATTTGAAAAAGGGTGAAAGCACTTAGACCTGAGATAGAGCCTAAAATAAAGATGCATTAAAATCACATCTCTGATTGAAAAGATGCAACCTAGGCCTGGTATCATCCTATCATCTTGGTTATGTTAATCTGTGCTGGAATAGCTAGTTGTGAATGTCAAATTTTCATCAGAACAAAGAGAAATCAGAGGAGTAGGGAGAATCCGAATGATCCTGCTTTGGAGGTTGTTTCTGTGGTTAAAACTCTTCCTAAGGAGAACTAATATTTAATGAGAAATGTAACCCAAGTATGACACTTCTCAAGAAAATAAGGTAGTATACTTCATGTAAAATTAAATTCAAGCTATCCTCCTCTTCTTTCATTTTAATGATACTCAATAACTTGAAATACTGTTCACTTGGACTTTTTCAATCTATTCAAGCAAATTAATTTGATCTTTACAAGTGATTTTCTGTATTTTCCCCAGTGTCATCTGGTAACCTCCACTGACATGACAAAGACAAATATCTCTGCTTGTACATGCATACTACTAGCAGTAAGCAATAGTAAACAAATACACTACCTGACAGACCATAAATAGTTTATACTAGGGTTAAAGATGGCAATCTCTATGTCTCTTACCAATTCAATTTAATCTTTCAGAGACAAAAATTTCTACACTTCATATGAAACCTTCTCTGCTCTATACTCCGTTTTTGAGTAAAAAATACAAACCAGAGACTTCACCATGTGGCCGTTGTGTGACACAGTAGCTTTAACTTTTTACATCTGAATTCTTACTTTCTTTAAACAGACATTTGACCTTGATTTTAAAAATTAATCGCTGATGAATCTCCCACACTTGCTGCCAAACTACTGGCTAATTACCTTGGCTGTAAAACTGCATACATCTTGTATTCAATTTGTGTTTTCCTACCCAAAGATATGTAGCTCCTAAACACTCGTAAGATTAAAAAGACCTGAATCCCATATTTTCTTCCTCTAAAGACATATGGGAATCAAATTACATCTCGATGTTCCTTAGACTGATCTAACTATGCCCTTAATGGCACTTTTCTTTTTCTTTTAAAAAAGAAGTCACACAGGAAGACAATTTTTAACCAGATATGCAGTCACCTCTACAGCCCATTCCAAGATTCAGCTTCTTCATGTCCAGTCCCTGCCTTTTTTTTTTGTTTGTTTTTTAGACCACTTCTACAGCATACAGACCATAATATACTGGATGCAATTTTTAAAAAAAGTGTATTTTGCAAAGTTGTTCAGATATTTTTAACCTCATCTTTTATTATGAGCCAAAACCCATCAACTTCCCAAAGTTTTCTATTTCTACTAGTTAAAGTATTTGCAAGAACCTACTACAGAACCTCCA
The DNA here is from genome assembly GCA_025920805.1 of Petroica traversi. Lineage (NCBI taxonomy): Eukaryota > Metazoa > Chordata > Aves > Passeriformes > Petroicidae > Petroica > Petroica traversi. The sequence goes on from JAHLSL010013373.1 coordinate 1,236,708, forward strand.
GGTAAAGATGCTCCTAAGGCATAGCATATTGTGTTTGGATTTCACACATACAGAAGATCTTATACTAACATCACTGCAGGAAGGATTGTTACTCTGAATGCAATCATAATGCACAGGGGCAGCAAAGGGAATAATGTAGGGTCTCTCGGGAGATTAGCTGCCTTATAAGAATGGTTCAGTAAATAAAGAGGAGAAAAATTCATGTGACTTGCCAGCAAATAAATGAAGACTGCCTCAAGGCAGGTTTAATTTGCACAATGAAAATATTTCAGTAACTAAGTATATATACATATACACACACTTCTATAATGAATGAACAAACTATGCACATTTAAGCCAAAATCTCTTTCCCCTTTGTTGGCTGATTCCATCATTCAGTTTGGCTAGAATGATCCTTTGCCTGCTTGTATTTAGGATGTGTAACAAAGGTCCCATATTGTACCTACAGAAGAAACGATTTATCACAATGTTTCAGAGCAAACGTATATCTACCTCCATAAACTCTACAGAATTAAATGCAGAAATCACATGCACTGCTTTTATGAACTGGACTCTCCATTTCTTTTCAGGTAACAGATGTGGCATTACCTTGCCAATGCAGGATATGATGACACATTGGGTCTTTCTTTTTAATTTGACTACAGAAAAATGGCAACTTTTAATTATAATACCTTTCAAGAGCTAAGCAAACACATGCACGGAACACAAACAAGAAACAGGCATGATGATGATATCAGTGTGATAAACTGCAGGCTATGGTGATAAACTGGAGAGGCACCATGAATTGGAGAGGCACCAGGCATAAATTACGTTTAAGCACCTTTTGTTTACTTCATGTTCTCTTCAGTGCAGAGACTAATCCCGATATGACCAAACAGCTGAATTTATCCACCACTAATATATGGCAGGCACTTCCAAATCTTTTTGAACAGAAGAGTTACTGGACAGCTTTCATCAGAGGGCAACCACTGCTCTAGAAAGATGGGGGATACATTACTAGACAGTATACAATGAACCAGGATCCAAATTCACAACCACACTGCATCTTGTGAAAACCAAATGCATGTAAAAACCAAAATAGTCTCAAGCAGTGTTTCACACTGTGGTTAAAACAAAGCAGAGGGTAAGCTCTCCAGCAGGATTTTCAGTAGATCAGCTTCTTCCACCCCCCTTAGTTTTACAGACCTACTTTCTCCCAATCCCCTAGCCTTACTTTGCCTTTTCTTCCAGAGTTGCATCTGTAGGCCTTAGTTCTGATGAAGGAAAGGAAACCAGTTCCATTAGATTAGCTACTGTAGCACTGAGAGAGTATATATAATGTACTGAAATCAATAAATTGGTCAGACCTACACAACTATACATGCAGTTGTAGTGTGCAGCAGTCTGCAAGAACAGGTCTTGAAGTGTAAAGCTAGAAATGCAGCAGGCCACTTTGAGACTGTCCTGGTGATGTAAAAGGCCTGTACAATGTATCTGGAGAATTGCCCAGATTGAAAGGTTGCAAAATAGTTCCATGCTGTTTTTCAGTGCAAGGTGTGTCAGGGAAGAGAAGAGGGAAATAGCTGAAATTACTGGCTCTGTGGTTGTCCCTCATGTCTGCTGGATGAACCAGAGGGCTGCAGTACACACAAAGGTGAAGAGCTACCCTAACTGGTCCTTCACAGCAGAGATATTCCTGGATGAGTCCAGAATAACAGTGTAAAAGGAGCTGAAAACTCTTGATTTTTGTCTCTTTTCAGTAATCTGATTAAAATTAAATTACTTATTTGCTACTTAATACCTCCTGTCTATCAAAGTCTAAGGCACTGAAAATTAAAAAACCCCAAACACAAAACCTCCTCCTGAATCCTTAACCAGTTTTGCTTAAACTCTATGGCTGCTTTTCCAAACACATTTAATGAGTACCCCTTTTTAGTGTACTGGAAACTTTGCTTTTCATTTAGTGGTGCATTTAACATCGTTTCGTTAAGAACCTTTCATGACTGGAAAGCTATGGTGAGAAGTGACCAGTGGTGATAAAGTGAAATTCAAAACACTGGCAATGTTGGTGTTTCCTTTCATGGCTCCAGGGGAAGATAATAAAGATTTTCAAAATGCTTGCTTAAAGTTAACCACATGACTATACAGCTAACATTTAAATAACACTGGCCATGGTGTAAAAAGTTACCAGAGTCTAGAAGACATTTTCTGATAAGAAATTTTGTAAACCCTACATTATCTTGGTCTTCATTAGGGACTTATCAACCACAGATTGTGCAAAACTTTTCAAATTTTGGCTTATAATTGCGGGTTTACTATTCTTAAATACTAAAATCATATTATGTAGACTAGTAAGTCAGGTAATAAGACAATAGATTTGATGGCTGGACAAAGAAGCTTTTTTTAAAAACTGAGACTCGCTATCAGAACATGACACAGCTAGAATAGAGTATAGATAAAGAAATAAAATAAAATAAATTCTCATTCAATTCTATCTACAGTGGTTGAGTGAGGCTGATCTACATGTTAATTTTTTAGAGAGAAAATCATCTTTAAAAACACCAGAAATAAGTTCAGAATAAAAGTGAACCATGTGTCTTAAAAGGAAGATAACAGTAACATAAAAATGAAGAGTGCATTTGTAATTTAAATTTAGAATAATGCTCTTTCCAGCTATGGCTTCACAATAGCCAGCGAGATGTTCCAGCTGTAAATAAAAGGTGGAAAACAGCAAGCACTTTTCAGAATTCAGAGAGCCTAAATATATGTTAGAGTCCTACCTGGAGTCTTGAAATTTCTCAGCTGAGATGGAGTGTCGCAGATTTCCAAGATCCAATCACCTGCTGCTTTTTCACTCCAGCAGTGAGTAGTCATAAACTCCCAGTTTTTGAATCCTTCCATGGAATGATCAAATAGCCTAAAACAAATGATGACATTATTTCAAGGCAAACTTTTTTTCCCTGGGGAGCTGTGCCTTCAAGTGTGCAAACTCTTGAATAATATACTAATCAGCCAGTTTGATCATCTGTATCTTCATATAACATTATTCATGATGGTTTTCTCACATGTTTTTCAAGCACATTCAACAGTTCTTTGTTGCTTGATGGAAGAGAGTCTTTACATGCCATCATGTTTTTATAATGAAAAAGAGAACGGCAAGCAAATTCATTGCAATGATACCATGATTGCTAATACTATTTAATAGGGTTTGGGGGTCTTGGAAAAACTGTGCATAATAGAAAAGAATTCCATTGCTTTAACAGCATGATGTAAATACAAATAAACTTGTAAGTTGGAAAATTTCAGAAACATTTATTTTTGGCTTTTGATTGGAACAGTTAAAAGGGGCTTAAACCCAATAAAAACAATCAAGTTTAAGACAACAGTGATCCAATACATCGCTACTTGTGAGGAAGCAATATATAACTGATACATTGGCCTCAATCCTCAAACAACGAAGGTATCACCCTCTTCAAACACTTTACAGAATTCAGACTAATGGTCCCTGATGGTTTCATCTAACCAATACCATTACCATAATTTAATTATTTAATTATTAGGTTGCGGGTGAAGACATTAGAACTTAGGCCTGAATTATGATAATTTCTAGTATAGGGGGAACCCATTTCAGATATTGCATGTGATTGTGATCCCCTGTGCGAAGGGGAAGGAGGACCCTTCCTGGCCAGAGGTTAGACACAGGAGAATTTGCACTTTTATTTCGTGTTCATAGCCTGTTACTTGGTATCCCAAAACTACTGATGAGAAGAGCATTCTAAGCAGGGCTGTTGCCTCCAATGAAAACACATGGCTCAAGTTTAAAAAAATACATATATAACTATGCATTCACATGCATGTATTTTTATATATTTGTGTATACATACACACAGAGATGCGTATGCATTTGTGCACGTGTGTGGACGTATATACATGTATATACAAATGCATACGTATATACACGTATGCATTTGTACGTGTGTGCAATATTTATCATTATTTTAATTTGATCTTTATGTGTGAGAACTCTGATGCCAAAAGGATTTCTTGCTTTTTTTTTTATATGGTTTTTACAAAGTTCGATGTATCCACAAGTATTAGCATACATACTTGTAATCCTTTACTTAGTCTGGCACTTAGTGTCCTGTAGGTGTCCTGCAGGCCCTGAGACTAAACACCCCAGAACTGCAGAGCCAGGGACACCAAACATTCTACTGTCTTAGAAAGCCAAGGTCTCCTAGCAGGCCAGATTCTGTAAACTAGAGGTTAGCCCACCCCAGCCCCATTATTGGGCCCCCTTGTTAGATATGCTGATGTGTAAAGTCTATAACTGGTGTGTGTGATTGACGGTGGGTGTGCATTTTGCCACGCTATCACCTGGGTGAAGTGGATGCATCAAACAGGATCCTGATTAAAATACCGAGGTAACGACCCCCAACCCTCTAAATTTTGTGTTTCCTAAAACCAGGAATAGGCATCAACTCCACTGATAATTGCTAACTAAATATTTTTTTAAAACAAGAATCTCTGCAGTAGAAAATCCAATAGATTGATGAATTCAACAGATTGAAAACACTTTTCCAAAAAAAAAAAAAGGAGAAAAACCTAGCAAATGTCCTATTTGAATTCATATGAATCTGTTATTTTCTAAGCTAATTTCAAGTTTTATTCTCAAAAGATTGTGAAGTTCAGCAAACATTGGGAAAGTAGGATAGTTGTGTAGGTACTTTCCTGGTGAAAACTGCCACACTGGATAGGAATAAAATGCCATAGTTCTTGCTGCAAGTGTTGGTCAGTGGGAGGCATGGAATCATGTACTGTGCATCCTACACTTCTTGCAATAGGAATTGTATGGACCTATGTGATTGATGCACTTTATAGGGCTCAGCCAAAACCTGATTTTCATGGTCTCATTTCAAACATAAAATAACAGAATCATAGAGTATGCTGAAGGATCATCAAAATCCAACTCCTGGTGCTACACAGGACAGACCCAAGAATTACATTATGTCTCTGAGAGTGCTGTCGAAACAATTCTTGACTCTGTCAGGCTGGTGCTGTGAACCACTTCCTGGAGGAGTGGTTCCAGTGCGCAATCACCCATGGATGAAGAACCTTTTCCTAATATGCAGCCAAAGTCCCCTGACACAACTTCAGGCCATTCCCTCAGATCCTATGACTGGCCACCAGAGAGGAGATTGGTGCCTGCCCCTGTGCTTCCCCTCGTAAGGAAGATGTAGACTTTGGTGAGTCTCCCCTTCATGTCCTCCAGGTGGAATATGACAAGTGACTTCAGCTGCTCCATGTATGGCTTTCCCTTCAAACCCTTCCCTAACTTTGCAGCCTCCTTTGGACACTCTCTAATACCTTTATTACCTCCTTACACTGTGGTACACAAAACTGCCCCCAGCACTTGAGCTGAGGCTGCCACAGTGCAGAGCAGATCAGGACAATCCCTTCCATCCCTTGCCTGGCTGGTGACGCTGTCCCTGATGCCCCCCAGGACACGCCTGGCCCTCCTGGCTGCCAGGGCACTGCTGGCTCATATCCAACTTGCCATTCAGTTTGGACTGCGTCTTCCATTTTAAATGAATACCTATAACAGTAGTCTAATTTATTAGTACTTATAAAATTAAATTAAACTTTACATTGGGATTCATTTTCACTGATAATTGTGTGAGATTTTCTTCTGATACAGTTCTGTGCTTCTGTGCCTATGTCTGTAAGGGTATATACAGACATACTTTGGTAGCAGAATGGGCTTGTTTCATGTCACTGTTAAATCAGTTGTGTGAATATAGCAAATCTCACAAAGGCATGGCACATACCATTTACTGAAACAGCAGAATTATTACACAGTCATTATCCAGAATTTGCATGCAGGTATGTTTAATATAGGTTATTTCTAACTGCTATTCAAATTGCCATGCTGTTGTTGTCTGATAGGTAATATATTACTTTCTAAACACTCTGTCAATGTAGAAAGGCAGCAGTATTTCTCTTTGCCACTGTAACAACTAATTTATATAGTATTATATTACTTTCTAAACACTCTGTCAATGCAGAAAGGCAGCAGTATTTCTCTTTGCCACTGTAACAACTAATTTATATAGTATTATACAAGTACTGTTCAATTATAAATTTTGTATTCACTGAGCTCCTATTCATATACATTAGAAACAAGTTGCTCTTTATTTTTATTGTAATTAGCCTGAGAATTTCCACAGTACGTTTTGTATAACTAGGTGTGTCTTGCTCTGAAATTTTAAATTGTTGACAGATTTTAATTTTAGTAATTGTTTTAAGTAATTTTGGGTGGAAGAGACAAAAATCCCAAATACTGTGTTTATAAAACACTGTTACCTAAAATATGCTGTGACTGGAACTGTAAGCATCCATCCATGGAAATGGGGGAAATCTGATAATATTATTTCCAAGAAAATTGACTAGATTTTTAAAGAATATTTCTCTGAGAAAGATTGAAATTTTATACAATAAGGTCTAAACTGGAATCTTTGAATACATGAACTGTGTTTCCACAAAAAAATTCTACGAGCAAGTTAAAAATCTACAGACAGGTTAAAAGAACAGTGAAAACCAAAGTAGAAACATACTGACTCTGAGGCTGTCTATGTATTGTGGACATACCAAATGGTCCAAGTACTTTTGCTTTGTTTTTTTTATGCACTAAACTCTCAAATCAAAGAACCTATGAGGCAAATCAGGAATTTCACTTTAAATGGTGTCAAATAAATGAATGAAATGATCAGACGTTTAGCTGTACAATCCTTATTCAGAAAGAAATACTTAAGGTTTTTTAAGGAGCATGCAGTCGGTCCAGAATTTTATTTTGCAATATGTCAAAATTCCTATCTAAGACACACTTATGACCCAGATTATCATGATTAATAAAATTTAGTGGTGATAAAGTGAAATTCACATGGTCTGGTGAATTGCTAATTGACTATTACAGATTATTATAGACTAAATACTTGAACAAGATTACTAGAATAATCAGATAGTTTTTACGACCATGACCATATACCTGTATTCATGAACATAACATGCTTTTAAAGACCAAAGTGATTAACAGCATTTGAATTTTAAAAACTTATTTGTTAACATAACCACAACAGAATGCCAGTTCTGTTACTCAATTACTCAGGGGACCTTTCTTAGAAACAGAACACTCAACGTGGGGTGGATTTGACTGAATGATAGACTATACAATTATAAGCTGCTGCTTACAATGAATAGCATTGCATACAAAAAAATTGCTCATTTCTTTCTGAGGAGTTTTATGGCATACTTATCACATACCATATGTATGTCTAGATAAAAATATATGTTACACAGTGTAGAATAAAATGCTTTTTTTTCTTAAAACAAATTCAAGAGTCTTGGTCTCTTCCACTGCCACCACTTCAGCCTAAAAATTGCATAACCTTTCCCTGCAAGAACATAATTTAAAGCAGAAACATTAAACTGCAATCAGTTTAGATTAGACCCAGAGGAAGCCAATTAGCCACTTTCTAATAGCATTAAAAACCCAACAAACAAATGTGTCAGCTTTTTAGCAAAGAACCTTTACATTCCTTAATACTCGGAAAAATTTGTTTCAATTTTTAATTTTATGTGAGAAAAGGCAGTGAAGGTAGCATGGTAGCTGATTTGTTTAGCAACACCAGCATCATCTGTCATGACTAGTAAGAAGCAAACACATAAAAGGAGCTTTTTTTTAGTTATCAAGATTGTTTATATGCTGAACTCAACACATTAAGAGAATGGAAACCCTGCACTAACTAGTGGCTGTGGCTGCAGTGGAGAAGTGGAGAAGAATTTTCTCCTACAGCAACAACAGCAGAGTATGATACGTTCCAGCACACAAATTGGCAGCCTCACAGGCAAGTGGTCCTTACCCTTAAGTCTGCAGGGCTACAAGACTCCAAGTGTGCTCACAGTTTGAAGAGACTTCCTAAGCTGGGTAACTGAAAGGCACCCAAGCTTTGGTCAACTATTCTCCAAAAAACAGCTCTGCTCCACAGGGCTGAACCATCAGCTCCCTGTGACATGCAGCCCCTGAGAAACTGCAGACAGCTCAAACTGACTTAACCAAAGCTTCAGCCAGACCCTACTGCCCACCTGCACTGAAATATTCAGAAAAGATAAATGGTCAGAGAACATACTAGGCATATCAGAAGCTTTCTTACCTACACGGGGAAGATCACTTAAAATTTTTGAATGTGAAGCTAAAGTAGACATATTTGAAGCATACACACCTTTTTTTGTTCTTTTCCATGTTACAAGTGGTTATCACAGCTGGTTTCATGACACAATGGGTATCTCTGAACTATCATGATAAAGTTGTTTGGAGTAACATGAACAATGCCAGCCAGCCTGAAATAGTGGCCAATACAGCAACCACCATCTTTAAAAGTGGAGAGCTTGTCCCCAGGAACTACACATATCCACATCAAATGATTCATCATTACTTGCAGACATATCAGGCTGAGGAGCTCCAAACACTCCACTGGTTAGCCAGCTGCTAGGTAGTGGGATATCTATTCATCAAAATGAATAAAACAAAACATAGCAAGTATGAGTTGGGAGAAATAGTTTTTCAAGAACTGTCTCACCCTGTAGACACAGTACAAGCGTAGGATTATTGGTTGCTCAGTGTTCAAACTTTAGACTTAGATTACTACCACCTCAGAGACCTTTACAATGAGACTCAGCATGAAGGCTGGCCTTATGTTTCATTATATCAGGATATATAAAATATTGGTTTTGTTTAATATTAGAGTATAACATGAAAGCTGCAAAAAAGATGCATGCCTATAAAGAAAGCTTTCCTCTACTTCAGTACACCAAGGCATTTTATGAAGCAAACAGTTAGATAAGAATAACTTGGTTTTGGTCTAAGAGTTATGCAGAGGAGGGTATTATTAAAATTTACTGATTGTCTAAGGTTTCACGATAGGAAAAAGATGGTAATGAAAATACATTCTTTTGTTACTGAAGAGAAGTATTATTAATACCAGGGCCATATAAGCTTATGAAGCTAGTGGCCTGGAAAGTTGCCACCATGTGGCTGAAATATTTCAGTTACGCGGTTCAAATGGCAACAGCTGCTTTAAATTTAAAGGGCAAGAATTAAATAAGCCATGACTTCAGTGGGAGACAAATGAGCCCGAAGTTTGCTTCTCTATCCCCTTTGTATTTAGCTGCTGCTCCACAGCCTGCCTGTACTGAATGTTTGTTAGAACTGACCTTGGTATGTCTCAAAAAACACTCAGAAACCCATGCTGCCAAATTCACTAGCCAATTGTTTTTGAAAAGGGGATACTGTTCCCCTTCGGACTTAACTCTAGCCTCATCCTCACACCAGCCACTGCTCTTCTAGCCTGTATTTTCCTCTACTGCAGCACATCCAATGTAATCATGTTTAGTACTTTCCAAACAACAAAGCAGATGTTTCCTGTAATGCAGATTTTGAAGAATCTGCTCATAAGGCTTAAACCAGTGACAGTGTTATCCACCAAATGCCTGCAAAGGAATCCACATCGCCTCTGACTAACAAGTTTTCTTACTGAAGTCATTTTACGGGATGCCAACATTAAGGATAAAATATGCAGAAAAAAGGCCAAATATTTCCTTGAGGGACTCACTTGTCAATGCACCAGAAATTACACACAATGACTTTTCTTCCAGAATTGGTGGAGAAATGCACATGTAAAATACACCTTTTGCACTTAAAAACATTTTACCAGCAAACGGTTTCAAATTAGACCCAGATGAGTAACTGTAAAGCAATGAGGTTTTCCCTGGGTTCAGTAAAAACAGCTGGTATTGCTGCTATTAATCCTGTACATGTGCATTAAAAAGTCTTGTATGTCTGAGAAAAACATCTCAGTCAGGTAGTAGCAATGTACAACAGCCTCTGGGGCCTTTGCCTATAGCAGAAAAAGCAGACTATTTGTTGCCAATGTCTTTGCATGCACGCTTACAGCTGAATGCATTTATTCACTGATATTCAGTATTATTGATACTTTAAAAATTAAATGCCTCATAACTAATTTTTCATACTAGAAAATAATAACAATCCTACTTCAGATTTTATTTTGTAACATGATGCTAAAACATATACATCAACAACACACAGCATACTACTAATTTCAAGAAATTACTGCCTCTAAGCTGTGTGATTTCTTACAGCAAGGCCAAAAAAAGTAAGCCTTGAAACACCATTTTGGGAAGTATTGTGTTCATATCCCTCACTTCACCTTAAGAAAGGGCTCATAAAGGCTCTGTGTATTTCAAATCTAGAATTTGCAATATACATTTATCCCTCGTACTAGTAGTCTGAAGTTGTTTGTTGCAGCCCAGTGTGATGGCAAGTCATTAAATCTCTGAAATTTCCATGGCAAGGGAATTTCTGGTGAGACTCTATGAGCTCTGTCATGAATAATTTGTTTTCTGGGAAGTGACAAAATGTGAAAAGGCCTTTCAGGTTTCTTTGTTTTCTGTTTAGTCTTCTGATGCTATCAGATAAGAAACAGCTAAACATCCACTTATTTTATCACATATATTTGGATCCCCTTTTTCTACTACACATAGAGAAAATAATTACTTTGTAAGGTGCAGGGGTTACAGAGAGACTGATTGAATTAAATTTTGTACCTATTCCACACACCAATCATCACCAGAGGTGAACTGTGAATACTGGAATGTATTTCCCACTTGCTGTGAGTCAGCTGCAACACATGAAAACCTAGAGCCAAAAGTTAGCTGTGCTCAGACCACTGGGTTTACACAAGATTGTTTTGTTTGGATACCTCGTTGGATTACTTTCAGTTTTTTTCATTTTGAACTGAGGAAGAACTACTGCACGAAAATGGAAGAGAAAATTAAAGAAGGATTTCTTCAAACAGAAAAACAAAAGCCTGTTTCATAACTAATAAGAGAAACCTGCCTTGCACTGGTTAGCAAAGGACAAATTCTTTGTTCAGTGCAGTAATGCAGCAGGGAGATACAGATATGTGTGCCTACGTGGTTTATCAGCAACCTATGACAGCACTCACAATGGAACACAGGAGATGTTCCAGAGGACCCCAAATTCCAGGACAACTTTCTTTCCATTTGGTGAACTACTATCTACAGCTTGAAGAGTATTTTCAGTTTACCTTTTCTTTTAATTTAACATAATCTCTAATGAAAATGTCCATTCACACTTCAATTAGATCCAAGACCATCTGAGCCCTACCTGTCTCCAAAACAGGCTCTTTGTTTCAAGAGGAAATATAAGTCCTTATATCACTGAGATGGAAGGACATTCAAGTCTCTGGAACTAGAAAATCAGCATTTCTGACTGAGGAAGAATGAATGAAAAGCAGTCTGCTCTCAATTCATTAAAAGCCTTGAAATGTAGGACTAGGGATATTAACTTCTTTGAGGACTTAAGCATGTTGGCAGAAGAGTTCACAGACACAGGTTTGATAGATGGTAGTTTCTGCAGTTTCTGATACACAACATCAGCTAACATCAACTTTTCTGTGGGAGCCATGTTCTATGTCTAGCAGAATGGCAGTGCTAAATCAAGTGCATCTGAATCAAGTTATCAAGTAAAACAAATTATCTATCATACAATGGTCCCACCAGGAAGAAGATTTCTACCCAGTTGGAGAAGTATACAAGCATTTCTTACTGTAACTTATTTCCACATTTGAAACCGGGGTAAAGTTTGGATAGTTTTCTGATGTTTCTTAATGTTTTAACTATCTCTGGTAGGAGGTGGTGTTCTTGACCATGGATTTAGTGAAATTTACATGGGAAAGACTGCCAGTGTTTTCTTTGAAGACAACTTCTGCTAGTATATCAGAGAATTAGAAGCATCATTGAAAAGTCTTTCAGTTTGCTAATGACCCCCACCACTTACCATGGACGTAAATTGCGCTAATGCTGGAAATTATACACTGGACAAAGAGATACTTGTCCGGGAAGAAAAAAAAGACAATTTCATGCACTGTGACAGTTTTACGAAAAACATAACATAGAGGTGACAGGATGAGGAAAAAGATTGCTCTTTCTTAGTAGGTGTTGTTAAAATGGCTCAATATTTTAAAGCAAATATCCATCATTGTACTGGTGTCTAACCTCTAAAAATTTTTGAAGGTGATGGTCAGCTTTTAAAAACTTTAATTTGCAAATTACGAATGAACCCTCTAATTTCAAGTGCTAGTGCTACTTCTCAGTGTTGTCCTACTATTAGCCTTTTATGGATTGAGTATGTTTACTTCGGAAAAAGGATTTGGAAACAGGTAACAAAAAAAAGTAGTAAATATACACTAATCTCTCTGATTTTCATTGCTATTAAAAAAAAAAAAAGATAAATTCGAAAAACAAAAAATCAGTGGCAATAATATGTGGAAACACTTTGACTCAGTTTTCTTATTAACATTGAGCCTTTTTTCTTCACATTTTCCAGTCAAGTAATAAGTGGTGAGCCACACAAGAACTATTGAAATTGACTAATCTTTGTCTTTAAGTTCAACAGTTTTAACACTACTCTTCTACTGAGATTGTCATCTTTGAGTTAATTTGTACTTCACTCAGCCCATCTCTCTAAGAAAAAATAATCAGTCTGTGTCTTGTAGCAACCCTGCTGTAATGACTTGACTGCTCTTTGCTGACACTGACATCTCAATGCAGGCTCTGCATGCTGACTGTTCTGTGAAATTGGGTTGTCATACTATACCTGTTGGCCAAGAGCTGTGACCTAGTTCCAGAAGGAGAGGTTAGGTAAATTGCCAAGTCTCCACGTCGAGGGTGAGTAATAGTGATACGCACAACAACATGCTCCAAGTAGATCACATGGTGGTTAGGATTATCTGAACAGCCAGTGGCTTTGTAAATTGAACGGACAATGCTGTCAGGTCGTATTGTTCTATAACAGAAGCATAGCAAACAACATCAGCACTTCTCGCTTTTTGTGTAAAATACACAACCCCATCTTTTTTACTTAGTAGAGAATGATAGTGTTGGACAACTGAGAAGTCAGTAGCCTATAATCATTAGTTTTGACACGTACTTCCTAGCTGAAAATACCACTAGAGGGCAATTATTTTACTGCAGATAATGGTTAATGGCAACGGCCTGGGTTTCTGTTAAGCACATACACAAGGTAAAATAGGAATAAGCCTTTGGGACAGAGCATTATTGTGGATTAGTGGCCAGCTGAGAATTGCTGAGATTGTCATGGGATCACAGCTGGTTGCTAAACCCCAGGAAATGCCTGGCATAGCTAGCCTTCGCTTACGTAACAGCAAGTATTACATGTTAACTGCACAAAGAGGCATCTGACTCAGCTGGTTTAAATTGGCATGACATCCTTGCAGACTATACCAGTTACAGATCAATCCAGTCAAATACAATTATCAAACAATAATCTTAATGCTTTGCAAGTGTGCCTCATGCTTGATGCTGTCTCTATATCCATGGAGTCCATATAACAGAATTTTGCTCTTAAGCCTGGTTCTACAGAGACCAGGCTTTGCTAATGAAAAGCAGCTTAGTCTTGGCCTCTGAACTAGAGACTCTCCTAAGACTACTTGACAGAAACGGTATCATACAGTATTCAAAGCATATGTGCTTCTACATCCTGGACTGTTAAGTCTGTACTCTCCTTGCAAAGGAGACTTAAATGCATTCAACCAAACATTCTTCTTCTTTTATGCATCATCTGTATAAAAATCCATCATTACCCAATCTGGTATGTTTTACACCTTCACCTTTTGCAATGTTCTTTGAACTAAGGCTTTTTCCCATGAACTACCAGGATCAAAGTTTACAGGCAAATGACCTGACATTCATAAATGTGACAGAGATCCCTGGTATAGTATTAAAAATGATACATTATACACAATGCAAGGGAGGGTTAAATTATACCCAATTCCTTTCCACAAGTTTATGCCTGCAAGAGTTTAGGTAGCGGGTATTACTTGATTTGCCGATCTGTGTTCTCCACACACACATGCTGTGGAGGCACCGTTGTCCACTTTTCTGCTTCTGTCACCATTGCTTCAGCATCCATCAGTCCAAATCCATAAAGGTGGCTCACTGCAAGGTACAAACAGAATGGATACAGTTACAGCATAAACCCTTGGATTTTATCATAGACTAATTCCAGAGTGTCACACCCTTACAGGAGTTACTTCTTTTCTTTCTTACTTACATTCAAAACTCCAAAATCTCATTGCCAGGAATAATAATGACTGTATCTAAAATGCTCAACAAATCTGTTCACCGCTTTATTACAGAAGGAACATGAGCCTTAATTTAGCTCAGCCTTCTTGTATGACAAGGGGCTGAGCATAATGAATGAGAGGAAGATCACTTCCTATACTCAAATACTAAACACATATATGTGTATTCATGGAAGGTAACAGACAACAAATTTAAGAAGGAACAGACCATTTTGCAACTGTTGTACTTTCTGAACCTTCCCGAGTGTAAGTAGCATGTGGATGTTCTCCTGTCCCTGTACACAGTATGCTTGCCAACCAACCAGGTAGATCCAACATCTCCCGAAAGCTGTCCGCATGAAGAGGGTGAATCCGCTGTGTGGTTTTGACTGCTGTTCCAACAGAAACAGAGACTTGCAAAAGGGTTTTGATGAATTGGAAGAGCTGCTAGCCATGATCTTCTATTGTGACAAACTTGTGCTCTTGATAAATTTTTGACAGCAGAAGAAGAAAGAAAAAAATCTTCCACAGGGGGAGTTTAGATTGCAAGTATTAGTAAATCAGTTTTCCTTGCTACCACAGAAACCCACAGAAAATTAAAAGTGCTATTTTAACCAGTAATGCAACAAAGTATGGTATAGGTCTTTCCAACTGCATGTTGTAGATGGTTTGTGAAAGCAATATCTATCATTGCCAAACCAAAATTCAAAGGACTCTATCTGAAAAAACCCTAACCATCTCAAATATATACAGTCCAAAGCTTAAGGATCACATCTTCCAAATGTGGTGGTATCTAACACTGTCTGAAACTGCCAGCTGAAAAGGATTGTGCATATTTATCTGTGAAGACATAAGTCTGTTCTTACACTAAAATTTTAATTAATAATCCTTCTGTCTGCTTGGAAGATCAGTGGGAGGAACAACAGTCTTAACTCACATGGTCTGTAACTGTACACAGTTAGTCTGTAGAGTATATTAAAAAAGAGAGGGACTAAATTTCTTGAATAGAAATTTTTTTCAGCTAAACCACAGAAAATGTATTTTTAATTCCTGAACAGTTAGCAGCTTACATTGAACTAGAACACAAGATGTCCAGTTTTAAAATGCTGTGTGTTCAACCACCTTCTGAGCTCAAAGAGCCAAAATTCACCTCACCTTGCCTTTTCTTAACCAGAAATAAGGGCAGAAAAGCACATAACATTGCCACCACCAGTCAGTGACCTTCAGATGGAAACCTATGTGACGTTTATTTACCCCTAGATTTTTTTCCCCTAGTATGCACAGTAAAAATGCAAATAAAATCTATAAAGTGAACTTTCTATCCTTCCTACCTTAACAAGTACTTGAAGACAGAATTCAGGAGGAATTTTCATCCAGGAGAAAAAAACTGCCACTCAAGGTTATGCGGTTCTGTTAATTGTCCGTGATTCAATGTTTAAAACATCTTGCATGAGAGCAACAGTGTAGTGATAAGTTCTGCAGCTATTTTTTTCCTCCATTGAAACAGAAATACTTTTTTATCTTGAAAGGCTTTCCCATTGTTATAACTTCTTGACAGACAGGCTTACTCTTAAATCCTCTCATGTGGACTTACATTTGGCTGTCTCAAAACATTTCCAATTCAATACCCTTGATCCAGTGGGTTGGTTAGCAGCTGAAGGTACCAGTAGAGGCAAATAATTTTCAAAGACTAAATTACAGCAATTTAGGAAAGAATCACAGAGTTAAATGAAGTAGTTGTGTCTCCGAGAAGAAAACCGATTTGCTCTCTGCTACCTTCAAACTGTGCTTCTTCATCTGTGAACATCCTAGTACTCCTGTGAATTATATGCTGAGTTTCTTGTCCCAGAGGTTGAAAATAACCGGATGGCCTTCACTGAACTATAAATGTCTTCTAGGAAACACTTGGAACTACCACTGATTTGTATGCAGAAGATACTGAGTTGACTCTGCTAAGTCAGATTAATCAAAACTCTATGCGAAAAGTATCAATGACTGCAGAGTGAAATAAGCTAACTGCAAGTGCAAAATGCCTCCAGGCCTTGCACCTACACACTTATGTGCTCTACATTGTCACTCACTGCTGTGAATTGCTGCTGGGCTCAGTTGTAGACAGGAATCATGAAGCATGTCAGAGAGGTTATTGGGCTGTCTAGTAAAAAGGTATTTGTCTTTCACAAACAAAATACGAATACAAGGCTGGCACAATGTAAACTGGTGGCTCACACTGTCGCTTTTATTCAGCTGAAGGGCTAAAAAATGTGATCTCTTTATGTGACCAAGGTGTCCATTGGAAGAGCTGTCTTGAATTGTCCCTCCACCCAGGCAGCAATACTAACTGATGGTTTTTATTTCTGCAAAATCACAGCCATATACAGAGCCTTACAGATGCAGGGCATGTTTCAAAGAGAAACTTGCCTCCAACAACACAAAGTAAATACTGAGTTTTAGCTGATGTCTTTAATCTTTTTATCAATAAAGAAAATATTTCTCAGGGCTGAAGTCCATTTATTTATCCCTGGTGCAATTACTTCATTACTGTACCATGAAAGGCCTTCTCAGCTGCTGCAGAGACTTTCCCAGCTTTTTCATAATCTCCTTGTTTTTGTCTGAAATTCCTGCTGAAAATTCAGTAACGTTCTCATTTACATACAAAGAGTATGCAAAACTACCCTCATATCTAAAGTTAGAATGTAGATCTCATTTGACTTGACTATGAAAAATATGAATAGCTGGTGTTGATGAATCATAACAGAGAATCATGCAGACTTCAGAAAAATTGGGCCCAGACATTGGAAACAAAACATTTCCAGTGTAGCTAAACTTGATTTGTTAGACTGCAGTTTCATTGCCTGGCATCACAATGAACCTTAAGCCTTCCTTGCTATTTTACTCATCTGGCAAAAGGCTTGCTTAAAATTTTCTCCCTACTACATTTTTAGCCTTTTATATAGAGTATTCTGTGTACTGTGAAAGCAGCATTTAAAATATAAATATTTTGTATACTCATATCAAATACTAAATCAGGAGACAAATGGTAATAATTTCAGAGTGACAAATAAGGAACATGCAGCTTCCTCAACTAGATAAATCTGTTTGGTATGGGAACTATAATGCTACGATCGGATCTTGATCCAAAATAAGACTGACAGAATAGGAGTCGAAAATGCCCATTAATACTTTGGTTTTCTTAAATGTTGGTTAGCAGGTCTAGAATGTGCGAGCCTCTTGAGTTACTCTCAGCTCATGAATAGTTTCAACTGATCTACACCAATCTTTTACATTTGAAATTTAAATTGCAAATAGAACAAACTAATTCCATAATGCTTTAACAGTTCCATATTACTTTTCTATAATTTGCTTAGAATATTGAAATGTTTCAACAAGGCAAAACAATTGTCTGACAAGAATTATAGGGGAAAAAAGGGGAGAAATATTATGATGACATGGCTTAAACTGTTTTGTTTTGTCTTTTCTCTAAGAGAATACTGATCTTGAATAATAATTCCTCTTGTTTCAGCCATATTCCTATTCCATGTCAACTTATGACCAGTAACTTGTGATAACTGAGTGTGATTTGTGAAACAGTAACACAAGTGTGCAAGAACATGCTTTTTCATTCTTGCTTTTAAAACCAACTCCCTCATTGTTTTCAAATTAAGTACATCATTTGTATCTTTGTATTTTACACAGAACAATCCCTCAATTTTTGTACTTAAAACCAAATGAAACAGCAAACTAAGTCTTTCCTCCCCAGAGAATTCCCTGAAATCCAGGAAATTTTAAAGACTTAGTATGGATGCAGGAAGACTGAGTTCCTTCACTTATCATCACACTAGAGAAGGTTGTGAAAAACAGAAAGTTGCCCAGTAGATTTATCTTAAAAGTTGAACAATGAGAATCTGAAGGGCCTCTATATCATAGAATCTTAGAATTATTTGTGTTGGACGGGATTTTTAAAGCTCATCTAGTCCAACCTCTCTCTTATGAGCAGGGATATCTGACACTACCCCAGGCTGCTGAAAGCCCTGTTCAACCTGGTCTTGAGGCACTTCCAGGGATAAGGCATCCATAGTGTCTCTGGATAAACTGTTCCACTGCCTCACCATCCAAACCATAGAATCATAGAATATTAAAGGGCTTGGAAAGGACCTTAAAGATCAACTAGTCACAAACCCCACTCAGGTTGCTTAAAACCTTATCCACTTTGATTTTGAACACCGACAGGTTGGGCATCCACAATCTCCCCGGGCAACCAGTGTCTCACCACCCTCACAATAAGATTTGAAGTTTTTGAGAAAGTTTTTCCTAATATCTAATCCAAATTTCCCCTATCTCAATTTGCTCCCATTACCCCTTGTCCTATCACTACAGATGAAAAGTCACTCTCCAGCTTCCTTGAAGGCCCCCTTCAGATGCTGAAAGGTTACTGAGGTTTTCACGCAACCTTACCTTCTCCAGGCTGAACAGCCTCAACTTTCTCACACTGTCTTTGCAGAGAAGATGGTCCAGTCCTTTTATCAACTTATTGGCCGTCCTCTGGACTTGCTCCAACAGCTCCATGTTCTTTTATGTTGAGGACTGTACGCAGCACTCCAGGTAAGATTTCACCAGAGCAGAGGGGCAGAATCACCTCCTTCAACCTGCTGGCTACAATCCTTTAAATACAGCCAAGGATTGGGTTGTTTTTCTGGGCTACAAGTGCACACTGCTGGCCCATGTTGAGTTTTTCATCAACCATCACCCCCAAATCCTTCTCCACAGGGCTGCTCTCAATCACTTCTCTGCACCACCTGTGGGTGGGTCTCACAATCATGGGATTGCCACAATTCAGCCACTGACCACAACTCCACGTGTGGCCATTTTTAACTAGTTTTTCACCCACCAAGCGATTCATCCATCAAATCCATGTCTCTTCAATTTGAAGACCAGGATGTTGAGTGGTACAATGTCAAACACTTTGCACAAGTCCAAGTAGATGATGTCAATTGCTCTGCTCTGCCCCTATCCATCAATCCTGTAGGACCATCACAGAAGGTCACCGAATCGGTAAGGCATGATTTCCCCTTTGTAAAGCCATGTTGGCTGTTACCAAGCACCTCGTATAAAAACGTCCTCCATAATGTCCAGTCTAAACCTATCCTTATTCAATTGCCCCATGTCTCGTACTTCAGATCTTCATAAAACATTTCTTTCTGTCTTTCTTCTAAGAATCCTTTATATATTGAAAGGCCACAATAAGGCTCACTGGAGCC
This sequence comes from Petroica traversi, assembly GCA_025920805.1. Classification (NCBI taxonomy): domain Eukaryota; kingdom Metazoa; phylum Chordata; class Aves; order Passeriformes; family Petroicidae; genus Petroica; species Petroica traversi. Next base: position 1,256,179 of record JAHLSL010013373.1, read on the forward strand.
TTCTCTTCTTCAGACTGAACAACCCCACCTCTTGCTGCCTTTCTTCACAGGAGAGGTGCTACAGGCCTTAGAACATATTCATAGTCAGAAAGGTGCTAATAGAATACTTCAAAAATTGCTTTTATTGAACTTCAAGTTATGTCTATGTCCATTTCTGATTTTTGTATTGGTAAAAATAATTTCTTAAGTAACCATGGTTTTACCTGATAATAGATTTGACAAAAAAAGGTTTCTGGATTTTACATTTTACAATTGATAAAATAAAATACAGACTGCCCATAAACACTAGCAGCATAGCTAGCAGAAACTAAGCCTCCAGTAGCCACAATACCTTTTTGAGTAGCTTGTATGCAACTCATGCAACTGCCATGAGGTTTTGAAATCATTAAAAAAATAGCCTTAGAACACATAAACTTAAAACACTGAGAAATAAACCACAAGATTCTATTTGCCTTCACATCCTCACTCATTTTACCTATTTCAGGAATTTAAAACTCACGTTTTAAACAGACATTGGTTGACAAAAGGCACTAAAAGCCAAGTACACTTCTGGGCTGTCAGAGTCAGGCTTTGCTAGTTGTGACAGCGTGTACCACCCAAATAGCTCCTGCCTCTCGTGAGCACTAACAGCTTCCAGGCAGGGGTCCTCAGTCCCAGGATTCAGCTGCTCCGTCTTCAGCAGTGAGCACCCATGAGCACCAAGCACAGCCATAACAAGTTCTCCCATGTCCACAGCTCCTGATCTACTTCTCAGAGGAATTTAGGAATGAGTTAACCAGGTTAATGAAGTCCTTAGAACAACATGGTGTTCACACATAGACTGTGCCCAGCATATGGGTGTATCTTACCCAGAGTCAGAAAAAAGGGCAGTCACCTTCACTGAAAACCTCAGCAGACTGACCAGGAAGACTGTCTTACTTCTCTGCCTCTGAAGCAGCAGAGTTGTGATAGATAGAAAACCTGCATACTGTTGACTGGTGATTGCTATGAAAATTCTGCAGCAGGATTCTAAGACTTCTCTGCAGCAGCATTTAGCTGCAAAACATAAAGCCTTTACTGAAGACATTAATTTATATCACTTGAAATAAGACAGCTAATGTGAATGGAATAACTCTAAGGATTATATGCATTTAGAAGGGAGAAAGAAATGTTCACTGAAATAAAGTTGGCTGAGGAGTTTATTACCTACAGTAATAAAAGTTATAATTTTTAAATTAGTGGTAGTTTTTAAAAACTGATTTGCTTATTTGTTTTTAAAGCACAAGAATCCACTGGAAAACATAATGGTTTGCAATTTTTCTTTAAAGAAAAAAAGCTATTTTGTGACTGCATTGTGCAACACCTTGTAAAAAAATGTACCCATCTCCTCTATTGAGAGCAAATTCACCCTAGGAAATACACTTAGTATTTCTTGATAGCTCAAAATCAGACAAATATAATGCCATTCTATCAAACAATAAAAACACCTTTTAGTGAGAGTATCTGTGCTAGGCTTCATCTCAGAACAAATGATGACAGGTAAGTCAAAGGCACTGTAACTGGAAATCCTAAGAAATTGTTAGCAGGAGACACAAAGACAGCATTTCTGTGCTGTCAGATGTATCAGACACATGGCATCCTTCCTGTTCGGTCCCACACAGAGGCTCTGTGTGTCCTGAAGTGTTGAGCTCCAGCAGGATATTTGCACTCAAACTAATTCCTGACTGCAGCAGATTTCAGCAGAAGGATATACAAACATGTAGTAAATCACAAAAAAGTGTACTGCAAATTGTTTAATGATAATGATGCTGAATAGAGTGACTAGAGAAATTATTAATTAACTAAGCCAACATCACAGTTTCCCTGTGGAGCTATGCAGTAGATGCTGATCAGCAACCTGAAGGAAAAGCAAGTTAAACAGTAAGCCAAGTCTTTAGAGATAGCTGGGCAAAAATGTCAGCAGTAGACCTTGTGGATGAGGTTCTGCACCCCTGACTTCAAAACAAACCCTCAAAAGCTGATTTTTCTGGAGAGGAAAAAAGGATACTGTTATAAATAATTTTAGGCATCTAACTGAGCTGAGTTGTCCTACCTTTCCCTGCTATTATAGGAAACTTTACATCCTGACAGGACACATGAAGTGCTTAAAATACTACATTGTAGTGTTCTGCTTCCTATCTGGCCTGAAACCTAGTTCCACTACAGTGGACACACCCTGATAATAAAATTACCGCCAGTTTTGTAACTCCTGAAAGGCATTATAGCAATGCAACAGCAGTGAAGACCTTTGGTGTTCAGAAAGGCAAGTGCTTGTTTTTTCAAAAACACAGACCTACCCATCCAAAAGATGTTCACCATTGCTATGGATGGATACAAGCATGACTAGATACTTGCCTAGAACATTCTCACAAGTGTACTGCATTGACAATTAGCATATAAAGAGGTCATGCAAATGCAAGGACTTTTATTCTAAAATTCAGTGTTCAATGTCTGTAATTAAAGCCTTTTACTTTGGAGAATTGTATCAGTTTATCAGTCATTTTTAAAATTCATTGATCCTGCCTCTTCTTTCTTAACACTGTAAAATAGAAATTTACATTTCACAGTAAGTAGCAGACTCTTATGGTTATGAGTCCATAGCATAAGACCTTCTGACCTCTGCTTCCTCCCTGTCCCCCAACCCTTTTCATAGAGGTCTGAGTTGGGCTTGTTAAAAGGAAATAATGACAAAGGTTATCACTCTCATAACAGCATCCTGTTAGTGCTGTTAGTCCACTTAGCAATGCTTGGAATACTAGGGAGCTGCAGAGCATAGCAATTGCGTATACCTTTATATCTAAGACAAACAGGCATGAAGTTATCTCAGTTGCTGAGCTGAGGCACTAACTTAAATTGTCTGCTATGCTGATCATGGTTTGGTGACAATTCTGAGTGCTATTATAGTAGAACATTAAAGCCTATTTTTGCCTTTTGCCTGCTGTTACTCCTGTTTTAGAGCAATTTAATTTACATTTTAGAACACTAAGTTTGACTTACAATTCCACCTCAGGAGAGCAACCAACTGTAAGACAAAATCAAGAACCATCTATTTTCGTTTATGTATCCCAACACTGGCTTGATGCTTCTGCTTGAACTCTGTTTTTATATTTTTACAGCTTCATTCCTTCCTTACTTTTCATAGGGAACAGAAAATAGTATTGCAGACCCAGAAACTAAAAGAGAAGTTTTGATAATGAAGAATTTGAGGCTGGGAAAAGTAATGATGCCTGGCTTCTCTGAAAAATTCCTACTTTGTACATCCTCATTTCCGGAACTATACACACAAATTCCTGACCTTATATGTCTTTCAACTGGAAACAACATTGTCTGTAACCTCAGTTTTGTCAGGGAGAAAAAAAAAATCAATAACCATGATTTAGGCTGCATAGTTCAAGCTGTTTTCCAGCTCCCTTCCCCAAATCCCAAAGAGGTATTTTAGGCTAGGAGAACTCAGTTACCTGGCAATTTGTTTGGGTTTAACATATCAAGCACTGAAACATTGCTAATGCAATTTTAATATTAAGTTAAAGAAAACTTTGTTTATAGCCAGGAACTGAACTGCATGTGGGAATGAAACAAGAGCCACCAGAAAGGTCACAGTGACCATCCAGTAAAAAGACACTAATTTTAAACTTGCTGCTAAAATATGTATGTCTTTACTCCACTTTTCCTCAGGTATCTTAATTTCCAAATCCCACCAGAGATATTTTCTCTAGCTGCAGGAAGGATTTCTGTATGAACGCTTATAAAGTTTATGATATTGACCTGTGACTCGTGTGGCATTTAAATGTGGATTAAATTCTTGAGGACACAGACCTTTCCAATCATACATGTTCTGTCAGTGCTGGGGAGACACCTCAAGCCACTGTTAGACTAGCCAATAATTGTAGCTTTACTTCTCTCCTTTCCTGGTGCCTCATTTACTTCTCTCCTTTCCTGGTGCCAAACTAAATGTTGCCCTGACTTCAAACTACTTCCAACCAGGAGCTACAATGCAAAACGGCCAGATTAATCTAATCAGTTCAGCTAATAGAAAACTAATGCCTACCTATGTGAGGATAGTGGCTCTCTCAGACTTTACATCCACCAATCTGTTGAAGGCAGTCACGTATGTACAGTTAGACTGCCTTTTCCAAGAATACTTTTGCAGTCAGCTGCCTACTTAGAATCACAGAATCATTTGGGCTGGAAAAAATCCTTATGATCAAGTCCAACCACTAACCTTACACTGCCAAGTGAACTACTAAACCATGTCCCCAAATGCCAGATCTATACATCTTTCAAATACTTCCTAGGACGTGTTTCCACCACTTGCCTGGGTAGTCTGTTCCAATGCTTAAACAACCCTTTTATAGAAAAGAATTTTCCTAATATTCAATCTAAACCTCCCCCATCACAATTCTTCTTGTCCTTGGCTTGCTACATGTAAGAAAAGACCAACTCTCACCTTGCTACAACCTCCTTTCAGGTACAGAAAGATAAGGTCCTTTAGCTCCTTTTCTCCCAGCTGAACAATTCCACCTGCCTTGGCAGCTCCTTATCAGACTCAATAGCTCTCTTTACCTTTTCTGGGCATGCTCCAACTCTCAATATCTTATTGTGAGGGCTCCAAAACTTAATATAGGACTTGACATGTAGCCTCACCAGTGCCAAATACAGGGGAATACTGACTGCCCTGGTCCTGCTGGCCACATGTTCCTGATCCAAACTAGGATGTTATATGGCCTTCTTGGCCATCTGGGCAACTATGGGCTCATGCTCTGACTGTTAATGTTGATCAGCATCCCAGGTTCTTTTATGTCAGGCAGCTTCCCAGCCACTGCTCTCCCAGCCTGTAGTGCTGCACAAGGTTGTTGTGACCAAAGTGCAGAACCCAGAATGCCACCTTGTAGAGCTTCACAAAATGAACCACTGATCGAGCCTGACCCGACCCCTCTGCAGAGCCTTCCTTCCCCTTCAACTGAACAACATTCCCATCCAACTTAGTGCTGCCTGCAAACTGAATAATGGTGCATTTGATCCTCTTGTCCAGGTTATTTACAAAGATATTGAACAGAACTGGACCCAGTGCTCAGTCCTGGGGAATACCAGTAGTTACTGGTCACCAGCTGAATTTAACTCAGTTCCCACCACTCTTTGGGCTTGACCATCCAGTCATTTTTTCACCCAGTGAACTGTGCACCCATCAGAACCATGAGCAGCCAGCTTCTCCAGGGGAATGCTGTGGGAAACAGAGTCAAATGTTGTTTTGTATACATCACATGATGGCACTCAAGATGACCCGGTCCACGACCTTCTCTGACCCAGAGGTCAGATTACAGATCTGCAGTCCTCTACATTATTATTATGGATCCTTCAACCAGGACCTCCTTGGTTAACCAGGACAGCTGGTAAATGACTGAGTGTGATGAGCTCTTGCACTAGCTCCCTCAGTGCCTTTTTGAGGATCCCAGTTACCTCACAGATTTATATGTATCTAAGTGGTGTGGCAGGTCACTGACCACTTCCCCTAGGATTATAGGGATTTCACTCTTTTTCCCATTCCCGTCCTCCAGTTCAGGTACCCAGAGAACAATGGGTCTTTTTATTGGAGGCTGAGGCAAAAAAGGTATTAACTACCTCATCCATTTCCTCATCCTTTGTTATTATCTCTGTATTATCTTCAACCAAAAAAGGATGGAGACAACCCTTAACTCTCCTCTAGTTGTTAATGTATTTGTAGAAACATTTTTCAATTACCTTTTACCGCAGGAGTCAAATTGTGTTCTAGTTGGGCTTTGGCCCTTCCAAGTTTTCTCACTGCATAACCTCAGGACAGCCTTGTACTTTTCTTGAGTACCCTGCCAGTAGTCTCCCTAAGATGATAAAATCTTTTTTCCCCTGAATCAGAGCCAAAGCTACCTGGCTAGTCATCCTTTAATATTTCAAACAAAAAAACCACTAGTCTAACTTGCACAGGATATGATCTTCCTCAATCCTACACAGACCAATGCAACTTCATGTGTTTGGTGTCTTATTGACAACTAAAGAAAGCTGGCATATTACAATAGCTAAACTCAAAGCTTCAGTTTCACTTGTTCCATCCACTGTGTGTATGAGCATTAGGAGTGGATAGGAGTTTATATTGGATTGCAGTACCATGTGAAAATATCAGGAAGTATCTGTAAGAGTGGAACATCCTTTTATAGATGAACAGCTTTGATTGATTGACATAATCATGTGAGTACTTGCTGTTTTCCAGAAGTCTTATACCAGTTTCTAACTATGTTTTAAAAACATAATTTAAAATTTATTAACATCTTAAAGTTATTGAAAACATGCAGTAGGGTGTTTATGGAGAGTTTATTTGTCTTATCTGAAATGCACATGTTGTAAAGATATTCTTGCTTTTTTCTGAATTCCTGCCTGGCTACTGGTTACCAAGATAAATCTGTCCAATCTAGGTCCTCTAAACAGGAACCTAGATAGACTCATCTCTTTCTCACTCCTAGACTGCTAATGTTCTGCTCACAACTAATGTAATCACCAGTTTTATTAAATACTATAATTAAGCAATTATATTAAAGGGTTCTAAAATATTAAGTGACTAATCTTTTTCAGTGGACACTTTTCAATGGAAGCAGCAGATACTCTGGCTAACCTAAAGGGATGTGACATAACTCTATTATTACTCCTTGATAATTGACTCAACTTGGTTCCTTTAGGAAGAGTATCTCCTCTGAGATTCGGTATGGCCTAAAATGGAAAAAATTGGGTAAAGTTTTGATTTCATTTTATCTTACCTTTCAGTAGCATTTTATTTCACTATACTGAAGTGTTATGGTCTGTGCTTTAGAGCCAGGAAGAGTGAAGTATGTTTTCTAAAAGCTTCCCTGCAAATAAGTAGTATTCCTCCCTATGAATGTCCTGTTTATCCAGAGACAGTATTTTACAGTATGTGGAATTTCACTTACAGAGAAAGAACTGTTCCTATGATTTGATCATTGTTCTTAAACATCAGTATTTAATTTTGTATCTTTCAACTCAGACACAAGTCAACAATAATGCAGTTTCCTTTTCATGAATGCACTTGCATGCTATGCTGTTGACTAAACAGCTGACAGAACAAGGATGTGCATACAATCTGCCATAGCAGAAACAGATCAACAGTTTTGAGATCTTCACAAAAACAGATGCTCTCAAGTATTTTTCCATAAAATCAGCTAATTAACTGCTTTAATTATTAAAAAAACCTCTATTGACAAATTATACATAGACTAACCAGAGAATATCCTGAGTATTTAAGTCTTTCTTTTTTAGACTAGAAAATAACAAGTTCCTGAAAAAAGATGCATGCTGCCTGACAAGAAAACAATAAAAAAAATCCCCCACCAAGTAAAAATTCTTGCTCATTCCTGAGTTAATTCTATTGACATGAATTTAATGAGCACTGTTTACTTGCCAGAAAATTAAACCAATAACAAGCACCGCTCTAGCAAATCACTAGCTGGCTTAAGTGTTTTTCATTAATTAATCCTTCTTTGTATAAATGTAAGACAGTAAAAAAAGGAGATATTGAAACCAGTAATGACATCTGTGAGCTCTTTCTCTGTGTTCTGCAATGGTAAAACACTGCCAGGGACTAAGGCAAGGGAGGGGGTTGCCATGCAGACCAGCAAAACAGCCCTCTGAAATGGCATGCTGACCCACTTTCAACTACCAGCTCTTGCTGACCCTTTGTTGAGTGAAAAGTTTTTTCAGGTTTTTGCTGGTTTTCACTCTTTCAGTTCTTATTTCTAAAGTGGCAAACCTGAATTCCCCTTTATTCTTGTTTTCCCCTTTCTCCACTGGTGTGAAGCACAGAAGAAAGGTAGATTGTTTCTTGGGACTGTCTGGTTTAGATAATTAAATAAAAGAATCTTCTACCCCTTCTTAAGAACATGCTGTGGAAAAAACACGGATCTTGTTATCAACAAAATTATGATACAACACTTTAAGGAACTCAGTCTGATCAGAGTAGTTCATCTATGAAAAGCCATACTATAATTGTTGCTCTTGGCAATAGCGAAGGATAATAGTGTAACATTATACTAAATATTGCCACGTGCAATAAAAAAACCTGTTTCAGTCTTGCCAGCAGTGGTGTGCAAATCCCCTCTTGAATTCAGGTTCGGATGTTGTGATTTAATCTAAGTCTTTTGCTCCTCCTTCTTCCAAAACCAACAGGAGTTTAAAGAGAGATGTATTTTTATTGGAACCATGTGGTCAGCCTAAGTCACCAAAATAATTTACCTAAAACTAGTGCTTTTATTTGGGTTAAGATTGATTCCTGAGCTGTGGAGAGGTAAAGGCATTTAGCTCATCTTCCTCTTTTTCAATTCCACCAGAAAGTCTACAGCAGAGTATTGCCAGTTCAAGTTTTTCCTGAATTCAAGTTACCAAGTTGAACTTACCATGTGTGTGACTTCCCATGAATGGAGACAAAATGTTTTTTCACTCATTTTCCTTATTATATACATGTTAAAATGCATAGAAAAATGGTTCCAAGGATTCTGAATAAGCAACCGTTCAACAGTGGTTGAACAGTGCAAGTTCTGCTGCCAATGCTGCTGCTGCTAGTGTGACCTTAGTGTGACCTGTCTTTTGATAATGAGTGACAGCTGCTGTGAAATGACTCACAGGGTGTTTGCCTCTCTTGGGCAATAAGTGGAAAAACATAAAAAATATAGAATTTTGGAAGACAGACATGAAAAAATACCTCTGCTTTATGTTACTTGGAAAGTGTTCTTTGATCTTCATATAGCTTCAACAAACTAATGATACAGTCACAATCTCCTGATAAAACTTTTTAAATCCTGGCAGATGTTTCACAATTACAAATACTGTAATGTTATTGCAATTAAGGAAGTAGCTATTTATATGTTGCTTGTGTGGACCTGTAAATGGGATAAAACCAGGCCCTTTGCATGATAAAGAGGTCTGATCAGATATCCATTTCTAAATACATTCTCTGTAGTTAGAGACTGGTTTGGATCCAAAAATAAAAAGGTTTTTTTGGTTTGGTTTCTATGCCATTGCAGCAAAAATGTCATAGGTCAGAAATACATATTACAGATGCCCTACAGTAGCAGCGCCTTGATCTAAAATAGATTAAATATAGGCTTCAGTTTTAGAGTGAAACCAGGGCAAAGATTTGATAACTCTTATATATTACATTTTTCTCTGAGGAGATCCTGGCACAAACAGATCAAATCTCATCTTCTATGAGGTATTTCAGTATTAGGTGGAATTCTTATAAAAAGAGAACCAGAAATAAGCCATTCCAGCGTGTTGTTTAGGATGCAGCATGAATTGAAAGCAGTAAGAATGCAGTGAATGGGAATCAGAAGACAGTATGTGTTGAAATAAAATGTACAGTTTCAAGGTTCTGTTTTAACCCACCCTAAAAAAATATATCCTATTTTATGGCACAAGTGTTTACCTCTGCTTGCATTACAAAAATGAAAAGATGTTTTTAAGATGTAGCTTTTATCAAAATTACAACATGGTATAAAATTTTAAAAATCTACATGACAGGTCACTGAAAAATGATTACCTGTACCATGAAAAGTCACAGCAGCTCAAAATCTGATTTTATCCAAAATCTGACAGAATTCTTACATATAAATAATGTAGGGTTTATCATATAAAAATGAAATTTGAAAACAGTTTCATCATTTTAAATTGAAACTGTCAAAAATTCTGAGTAAGAACATGGCTGGAATCCAGAATTGCTGCATCTTTAACTCTACACTACTTTATCAGAATATTAGGTACAAAAAGAAAAATTAAACCCCACTAATTTACTTAGTTTTCTCACAGCAGTGCATGACATTGGACTGAAAGGAACTAAAAAGATCAGCCAATGCATTTTGTAGCTGAGCGTTTTGTGGATTCGTAATTCTAAAAAGTTTTCCTTGTATAAGAGAAGATAGGTCCCTTCAGATTGAGGCTGAAAGGTCTCCAAACTATGCACAGAATAGTGTCAAGCAAAACAATAGTGTCAAGCAAAGCAAAACAAAAATAATAGTTTGCTTGTGATAGCAAAGAAGAATGAAAGCTCTCACCCTTATAACCAGCTGCATTGGTTTTCCAGTCATTAGCATTCAGATGTCCTGCACGTGAAGTCCTGACAATAATGTGCTGTACATCTCTCCAGGTCAGAAATGGACTATGAAACAAGGGAAAGACAAAGCCACAGATCAGACAATTTACTAGGATGCAGGGATCCAAAGCAAAACAACTTTCACTTCTTGTCTCTACTTTCCTTTGGTCCATTCAAAAGAACATGTTCCAATTCTACAGAAAAGTATATGAAACTTTTTATACAACTGGGAGGTTTGCCACAAGCAGACTATAACAATATATGATAATATTCTGTTACATGAAACTTAAGGCAGGATGAATTAGTACATTTCACACAGAAGTAATTTTTATTGCCATCAACTACTGTATCTTAATGAGTGTAAAGAAGAAGAAATCAAACTTTTGGCTTGCTGAAAAGATCTACTAAATCTCACTAACTTTTAGCTCAAACTGGAAATTCCTCTAGACTTTCAGCTCCTCTTTAAGCCATTTCAGGTGCCTCTGTTGTTATTAATTTGTCTACTACACCTAGTCTTGGAATTCACTAAGAGTCTGTGAGTATTCTTCAAGAATTCCAAGCAGTTGGACGGTTGGCGAGTTACAAAGCAAGGGCATAATTGCACAGAATTTAATGGATTTCTAATAATCTGTCCACCTGGGAGGTGAAAGAAGATGCCATTTGTATCCTCAATATAACATTAATAAACATTTCTCTTCAAGGACTAGGGCAAATCTTCAGGGGACAATTTCTTTTCTTAGAGCACGATCTAAAATTGCCATAATTCAACTCTTTTTTCTTTTCCTTCCAGTTTTACAGTTTTTCTATTACTTGCAAGAGGATGAATAGTATTCTCTTTAAAAATGCAATGTAGTAGAGGGAATGATAAACTGAGCCACTAAACAATGAAGAGGAAAAAAGTTTTGTGGTACAGAATACCTGGCACTAAGTACCATTCTCTGAGGATCATTATCTGTCCCTATTGCACACACTGCCACAATTCCCCTCAGCTGAAGACAGACCAGAATGAAGTTTATAAGATCCAGAATTGGCTTCCTACACTTCCCAGGACTATGTAGTCATTGAAAACCAAGCAAATCTTGGTTCTTGAACCAGATTCTTCACGTATTTAAATATTCTGTTATATTTAATGAGAGTAGATGCATTCTGTCCCTGAGCAATTTTTAAAAACATTACTATCTCTATAGGTACTTTTTTTTCTTATGGTGCCGTTTCTCACAGTAGCCTGCTGGACTAGAATGACAGTAATTGTTTATCCCGTTGAGCTGGTAAAAAGTACTGACAAGAAGATTAAAAAAAAGTCATGGAATGTAAGGCACATTAAGAGTTTGCTTCTACAGTCACATAAAATGTTACAGCCTTTTAAACAACATAGCATTTGCCTGTACGACATAATTTTAAATGACTTCTAGCTCTACTTTACAACATTCAGTTAACATACATGCTGCATGTCCACAGTTTCTGCAATACATCCTGATCTCCTCATGAGGCAGTATTGGAAGGTTTTGCCACAGAATCTACAGCCATAGAATGGTTTGGGCTGGAAGGGATCTTTAAATGTCATTTAGCCCAAGAACCCAGCTATCAGCAGGTTCAACTAGATTAGGTTACTCAGAACCCTGTCTGAAATTAACTGACCTTGAATGTTTCCAGGCATGGGGCATCTACCACCTGTGTGGCAATCTGTTTCAATGTTTTATCACCCTTATTGTAAAAGGAAGAAAAAAAATGCTGTCTTTTGCATGATCTTTATACGAGTTTTTAGGATAAACTCCAGACAAGTTGTGATAGGACATGATATATTCCTTTAGATGAACAGTGAGGTAGGCAGCTATACATCCACCAGCAATGGTGTTGTGGAGTACCTGTTACAGAAGGCAGTCAAATCTGCAGTGCACACAGATATAAAAAAATTTAAGTGCCAAAAATAAAAAAAAAACATGGCCTAACCGCAGGCTGATAATGATGAAATTGGGAGGAGAAAACCCCTGAGAGAAAGGCATGAATTACATCCTTTATCGTGTCATCTCCAAAAGAACAATAAAATGACACTGTCCAAAAGACAATGCTCAAAGTCTGGTTAAGAACAGCAGGGCAGGAACAACAACAAAACTTTGGATTACAAGCCACTCTTAGAACCAGCTTGACTGCGAAGATAGAGAGGGCTTGCATTGTCTTAGGTTAATGCAGGTACCCAGGCTATTGATTTGACCCGTCTTCCACATTTCAAAAGACTAACTACAGGGACACTCCAATTCAAGGCAACTGCTCCTCTTCCACCTTCTTCATTTTACTCCCATAAGGAACTGAAAGGAAAAAGCAGCTGGGATCCCTGCTCTCAAGACGAACAGCTTAGAAGCATCTCAGGAGTAACTTCAGAAACTAAAAAAGCCTCTAAAAGCTGATGCTGGAAAGCACTTGGAGCGCCAAGAAACTACAGGGGATAGAGCTGCTAAACACTGAGAAAAGGTCAACTGAGATTTCTGAAAAGTTTATAGAAATTAAAGGCATTGGCCTGATACCAGAACAACATCTATCCACTAATTTTTTTTATTTATAGCTGTTGCTCCAAAGCACAGACACAGAAAAACTTAATGAAGAAGCTGAAAATCATCACAATGAAACATTATTTGTTTTTAACATTGTTTTTAAGAAATGTCTGAATGAAAGTTTCTTTAAACCTTTTTGAAGTAAGTCAAATGAAAAATTTCAGCCTGAACAGTTATTCTTTAGCAAATTTATATGTAACTGAAAACAGGAGAGACAAAGTACACCCAAAACAATGTCAAGATAATAACTGAAATGCCATAGGAGGTTAAAGCTCAAGAGAAAGATAGGTTCTGAGAAAAGGTATTAATGGTTATGTTTTTCAAACACTTCAATATGAAGAGCAAACACTTCAATATGAAGATTCAGAAAGAGATTTTTAACTCACACACTCTAGCACTGCCTTCTATAACAGGCAGTCAATCAATGGAGCAAAGGCCTAGCTAAAGCTGATGCACTTAAATAATAACCTCTTCTCCTGCACTCCAAGTCTAACTGTAGAGGTCACTTAAAAGCACTTCCTCAGTTCACCTCAGCTGTCTCATCCGTTTTAACCTCTGACTATATTTATGACAAAGCCCTCATAACTTCAATTACACAGAAATATGTTCTCTGTATCCAAAATTGTACTTTGTCAGATAGTATACTGCGGTTCTCATTTCTGTAAGAAAATCAGTCAATCAATAAGGAAAATATGCAAATATCTGTTCAGTTGCCAGAAATCTAAAGTATCTACCTCTGACACTGTTGACTCCTTACAATGTGTACTCCATTTTCTATTTATTTTAGCGATTACAGTTGGTGGTACTGTCTTTTATGTGGTATAGTCACTTTTCTGTCACTAGTATCAGAATTCACTAAAATTCTTTAGTTTTTCCCAGCACTACCTTATTCTAGCCTTGGTTACATGTAAAAAAAGACAAATGCAGGAATGATATTGACCTGCTGGAGCAAGTCGAGAGGAGGGCCATGAAAATGATTAGAAGGATGAAGCACCTCTCCTATGAGGAAAGGCTACTCTCCTTCAGAGAATGAGTTTAAATTAGATCTTTGTTGGCAGGGTGGTAAAGCACTTGCACAGGGTGCCTAGAGAAGCTGAGGATGCCCCATCCCTAGGAATTGCCCAAGGCTGGATGGGGCTCTGAGCAACCTAGTTCAGTGAAAAGTGTTTCTGTCCATGGTAGGGAGCTTGGAATGAGACGATCCTTAAGGTCCCTTCCAAACGAAATAATTGTAAGATTCCATATCACTCATATGAAGAGAATCATGGAAGAAAACAGACTCTCTCCAATACTATACCACTGAATATGCCACGATGTGGAAAGGCAGCAGACTAGTACTTCCATTTCAGTTGCTGCTTCTTAGTAATGAAACTCGTTTATATACCACATGTTGGAAAATATGTGTTGGCTTACAGACAGGAACATGCAGTTCAACTGGGGATGTATAATGTATTCTTCTGTCAGCAACATAAAGGTTTTTATTTAAATTTGGCTTCTTCAAAGGAACATGGCACAATGGTCTCTGGAACAAATATGGGGCTATTGTCTCTCCTGACTCTGATTTGCTCAAATCCCAAATCCAACCTTTTTATTAATGAGAAAAGGTATTTCTTCTAGCAACAGTACAATGCAATGAAATGTTTACTTTTATTAAGAAAATTGCTGTCTCTGTGCACTATATTGATTTATTTTCTCATTTACAATTAGAAAAATTTGACATTATGTAATAACTAAGTGCAACGTGCAAGCATTTATTCAGAGGATCTGAACAAGGTACTAGATATACTGAGAAACATCAACTTGGTACAACTGGGAAACCACTGGGAAACCTGAATACCATAAGAAAACTGCAGAACGTGAAAATTAAGAGACATCTTTGTGTGATAGTTGTGTATTTATAGCCCTTCATTGCACCCTCAGGGATTCCAAACAAGCAGTCTGCAACTCAGTTACAATTCTTTGATTCCTGAGGGAAAGCATGCCACTTTGATACTCAAATACTAGATCAAAAATAATTAAAATGTGTTCCCATTATGCATAACAACATCCTCAAACAATTTGTTACCAGGATTTCAGAAGCAGGCCCCTGTTGGAAGAAATGGCTACATGGAGAATTCAAGTCAGTAGGCAGATAAAAGATGCTCCATCAGCTATTTGCTAATCCCACTATATGGGGCTTGTCAAAGAAAAAAAGTGCAAGCTTCAGAGTAAATCTGGTTTGTTTTTTTTTTTGTTTGGTTGAATGCACTTTTGCATATGTGCGTCAAAGCAACCTCTTAGCTGTCCTAACTCACACGCAGGCCACAGTAGTGCTCTGTTCAATTCCTGATGTCTCCCAGGAATGGAACTTGACTGCTGGGGAAAACAGACTTCCATTGACTCAAAACCCTTCCATGGTATAAACTGCTGTGTTTTCCAGCTCAAAGGGGAATGAAACTACACATTATTACAGACATAGTCAGGAAGTGTTCAGGACTAAGTGCTCTAATTTTTAAACAGCTTGCTGTACAAAGAATGTAACTAACCTTGCAAAACCTTTTTCCAACTTGTCTTTCTAAAAATTCTCTTTTAAACACTGCTATTAGAAGTGGTACTAATATAGAATCTAAAGAAGAATTTATGAAAATGCAAACTCTGTTTGAATGCAAAATAGTTTCAGTAACCAGTTACACTAAGTCACAATATCATGGTGTCCTTTATATCCCATTTCAAAAGTATTGCAGAAAATACTTCAAAACTTCTTTTTGCATCTTTTAATTACTTAGGGTCTCCTAAATTGGCAGGCATCACAGGTGAAAAATAAAACCTGAAATTTTAAATCACATAAATACGAAATTCCTAAACTGCATAAAATAATCTAAACAGAACCCATACAAACAGACCCCAGACATTAAAATTTTATATATCACAATATGATCTTCCTATAATGCTAAAGGCTGTGCTTCATAATCTATAAAATCACAAGACCAAAGATTTCTCCAAACTGCTGAAGAAAACCAGCATGGGAAACCAGGAGATATTTTTCTCTCTAGTCTCTCTCTTCTTTATATATATAAACTTTATATATATAACTTAATTAATTTTTTTTTCTCTTTTATTTAGTGGTTGCAGTGAGCAGCAGTGGCAGATTTTAAGTAGACATAAGAGAGAAAAGTTAGTAAATGGAGCACAAATTAATAAAAACCACATTCATGGTATTGTTAATATAATTTCTTTGGATCTATTGAAATATACAGGCTAAGATCTAGAAACAAAACCTTCCATTTGATGAAATGGAACAGAATCTAAAAGGAGGCAAAATCAACACATTTTCACTCTGAAACTCTTCTTAGTACCATGCAACAGAATAACACAAATACAAAAGACTTCCTAGGATATTTAGTCACATTTTACTCATATATGAAGTTTTGACACTGTCTTGTTGTTACATCTATTACAGCAACTATTAATTTTGAAAAATAAAAAAGCTAGTCTGTAGGCACTAATATAGATTTCCCAGTGGCAGAGTCACCAAAGGTCACATAGAAAAAAAGGTAAGCTTCTCAGTGTTTTTTAAGATGTCACACTCAGAAATAGCTTTGTTGTAAGTCTTGCATGATATAATTTTCCTGAAACTTTCAACTAAAACAAACAAACAAAAAATCAATTACCACTTTCAGTTTATTAAGTAACAGTGAGAAAAACTTCCAGCAAGTTGAAATGTACACACAGAGAGTTTTACCTCCATTTGCAGATTGTTTGGAAAGAACTTAATGATTTGAAAACTGAGGTTAAGAAGAGATAAAAAATATTAAAACCTCCCACAATAACATTACATTAACTTTTCAAAATACCTTTGTTTCTGAAAACTGCATTAAGAAAACACAATTATAATCACAGAAGAGCTGCATTACTTAAGATTGTGTCAGGACTTCAATGACAAATTCTTATTCTTATGCTTGTAACTCAACAGCAAAAAGTATTCTGTGCCGAATATTGGGTCAAGGTGTCTTCAAAAAAATGCAACATGAAAGATGGAAACATAATTCTAGTGTTATGCAATTCGAAACTAATATTGTGTGCAAATTCCTTACTTACTTCAAAGAAAATGGCTGACCCCACAGAAAACTAGTTTCCTTCAGAATTTAATATAATCAATCTCCTAGAACTTAAAAACATTCTATTTTGAGTAGGATTTGGGGTGAAGCATTCCATCTTAAAACCTGCAGGTATTATCCAACAGAGCACAAAGTAATACAAAAGGTTCTGAAATACAGATTTACCTGAAGGTTTTCCCCATTTCTGCTGCTCCATGAAACATATTAGAGATATTTAGGCATAAGTAACAAAGTCATATAGTTGAGAAAATGCTTGTATGACAGAAATTTTTTTGAGCTACAGGGATTATGGAGTTACACTGTTAATGGTTTTTAGAGCTGAGAAACTTCACCCATGTTAAAAAATAGACTGGCATCGGCATGCAGAAGTTAAGATTTTATTTTTCATCCTATATTAACTATGTTAAGGTTAACCTAACACTTCCCAAAACCTCTTTCAGTGTTTAAGGATAGCCATTGCTAAGAGCAGGCTGATACACGGAGAAGGTGACCTACAGGACCCTGTAAGGTATAGCTGATCCAGGCAGCCTTGTGTGTGAACTGTAAGACATTGTGAGGATGCTATACATAATTTAATGGAAACAATCTGTGCTCAATACTGTTTCATGTTACTTCAACACTGAGTACTCTGTCAGCATCTCCACAGTGTCAGCTTTCCTTCATGTGAAGTAAGCAAGGAGATCTTTCCTGCTCTTGGAAGGTTACTATCTATTATGACAGCAAAGGCTCCAAAGCACTGTAAGATGCTGGATGAATGCAAAGATCTTCCTGTATGCTTTATTTTTGTTTCAGAATATATCTCAGATCTTACTTTGCTTCCAGTGCCAGGGCAATGATGCCTGCAGCCATAGGTGCAGAGGCTGAGGTTCCAGTATGGCTGTCTGTGCAACGCTGCCTCAGGTCTGTAGTAATCTGAAAGAAATGGAATGTGTGAAATTTAGAACACAACTTCAGAAATTAGAATTAGTTGAATTAATCACATATATGTGGAGGGTATTTTCTTCTTTAATTGCAAGGAAAGGAAGTTACATGATGTTAGATGTTCTAAACTTGAAGTCACTTGTGAATTCAGACAGTGTTCTCTCTATTGCTCCATGACATGATCAACAAAGACACTTCTAAACCAGAAAAACATGCAGAGGGACTTGAAACTGCTCAGCTGCACACAACTGTCCTACTTACAGAGGACTTTCTCGCCAAGAATCATAAAGTGCTTTACAAACAGGAAGAAACGAAATCTTATATACAGACTGCTTATGCCCATTTTAGAGACTATAAAGAGTTATAGTTAAGGAGGTTTTGATAAGGTTGCCTAAAGTCACACGGTAAGTATGTGACACAAGAGAATACAGTTTGGCTCATGCTAAGTACCCAGACCTATCTTCATTCACTCCTTATAAAACAAGTTACATGAAATTAAGCAGTAATTAACTGGAAAATCCTGATATGATCACAAATTTGGCCCAGCCATCATCAGCCAATTAGATATTTTCAATTTTAAATTGTTACTTCTTATATATAATTACATGCTGCGCAGATTTTTGTATGTGATCTGAGTGGATGTATGAACTGTAATGTGCAATACCAACCAGATGCACAGCCTCCTACTTAGTGTTAGGTTATTTCTATCCAACAATGAATTTCAGACAGATGCTTTCTGTGAGAATGTAGATCATGCACAAAAATCTGTCTATTCTAAATCCTGCTTCTTTCAGGCAATGTTAATCTAAAGTGATTATAATCTGTTCTTGTCTTCCTAAAGAATTGGTTCTTTGCAGGAGCAAGGCAGCAGAGGTAGGATGTCACTACTACCTAACAGAAGCTCAAGCAAACCTCATACAGATAGGAGAACAGTTGTTTGAAGACAGCAGTCTACAGCATGGAAACCTCGATGAAGGTAAATGACCTGTGATGCCAAACTTATTATGAGAATTTCAGTTATTACAAGATACAACATATCTGCCTGAGGGGCAGAGAAGTTGCTTATCTAATGTTTTATCTAAGAATATGGAATTAGTGTGTTTTAACTCACCAGTATTGTACATCATTTCCAATACAGATTGACACAAAGATGGGAGGAGAGAATCAGATGATCAAAACACAAAAAATGCACAGGGCATGTAAAAATGCCTGTCCAGCTTTGAAGCCTCAAGATACATGAAATGTGATCTTAAAAACCAGCTGCATATCAGCTGGGCAGAATATAAGCAAATGCAAACAGGAGGTAGGTTTCACACTTGATGTGAGCCATATTCAGTATACTATATTATTTGTACAAGGCTGATGAAAATCCTCACAACATGTAAGCATATGCAAGTCAACACTGAAGATTTCTAACAGAAAAGCAGCTAACAGCATGAAGAAAATGATTGTTGAAAACAAGTAGGGAGCAAGTGAAACAATATGGAAACTTCTAAAAATTGAAAAAGACAGATGAAAGCATTTATAATGTCAGATCCTTAAATGAATCAACTTACCAGAGGCTGTATTTCTTGATTAATAAGTCTAGAAAGAACTTTTTTTGCCCTGTTATTAAATATTCTTCATAAATGCACACCTTGTTAAATAATTTTTCTATCTGCCATTGGCTAGAAGTTGGAACGCCAAAAATAAATGTTCATGCAATTTCCTTCTCTCTTGTCCTCTTGCCTATTGACTGTCTATTAATTTAGACAATGAAAATTATGAGTGATAAGAAAAGCTTTATACATG
Organism: Petroica traversi; assembly: GCA_025920805.1. Taxonomy (NCBI): domain Eukaryota; kingdom Metazoa; phylum Chordata; class Aves; order Passeriformes; family Petroicidae; genus Petroica; species Petroica traversi. The sequence goes on from JAHLSL010013373.1 coordinate 1,275,678, forward strand.
GTAATTGCATAAATGCTGTGACAATATTAAGAGATGAAACTGCAGCAGGAACAGCCCTAACATTGCATTGTTTATATGTGCAAGTAGTGATTTCCCTGGGGGAACTAAGATGTCCAAGTACTAGATGATGACATGCATGCAGAGACACAGGAGATACAGGTATCCCATTTGGAAAATACTGGTCACAGCCGTGGTGAGGACCAGAAGGCAGGCCAGGAAATAGAGAGGGTGAAAAAGGGATCAATACAAGCTCATATCTTTCATATCCTGGTGTTTTATGCCCTGCATAGAAGTGGTGAGTGGGTGCTTTCCTTGGAGGACCAAGGGCAGCAAAGCATCCCGGAGCTCAGGTTGAAAAAAGTGCTGCCGCAGCAGCGTTTTCCTAAGGGACAGCCTCTGACAATACAACAAAACACACTATCTTTGTTTCTCATCCTCTGGAAGACCATCCTTCCAGACTGATTTTACTGTCCTGTCACTACAGATACCAAGCACAATAAGCCACGACATCTCTTTAATTGGCAACATTGTCTCTCTTGTTCTTAGTAGATACTGTGGCAACTACTTGAACTACACTTATCTCACTTTCAGCAGATATTCAGCGAAAAATGTGTTGAGAAAGCTTTGTATGTGTAATTAGCTCCCATTTGAGCTAATTCAAAGGAAAGTTACTGACAGGAGCTGAAAAGTTTAGGTGTAGATTACCTCCAAGATCTGAGGCATATTTTTCAGCACTATGGATTCAATGTCAGGGAAATGTTGCATTTACCCCAAGAAAAAAGAGTACATGCTCACCAAGAGGTGAGTAAATTTCACGAAGAAAAATGGTGCCCCAAATTCCTGAGCAACATAAAAACATCATCAATCACAGTAAAAGGATGTAGTGTTTGATAGCACCATGAAGCTGCCATTAGTGTCTATTACTAGTAATTCTGACTGTTAGGGTGGGGAGAAGGAGAAATTTTTAACTCTTTCATTGAGTATAACACAACTGATGATCTGTGAAAATGCCCAAGAAAAGTCCATGCAGTATTTCTAGGGCCATGAGTTACAACAGCTGCTAAATTAGTTGAATCAACTAGGTTTGACTGAAGACAATGACAATGTTTCCGGGTACTCACCTAGCTTAATCAACATGAAATTAACAACCTCAGACAGATACCCCGATGAAAGGCAGACAGAAATTATAAAAATCACTGCAGTGCACTGTAATACTTCCCATATGTATTGGTGCAAAATTTTCAGAAAAACAAGGCATTTATTAAAGGAAAAAAATCTAGACACACTCTAACAGTTTATAGAAGCAACTTGCTCTGAGCAATTTGCTCTCTGAAGGAGATGCCATTTCTGTACAGTCATCATTAAGGCTGAAACATCAATCTTTCTGTAGTTTTACCAACTGGGAAATTAATGAATAAGATAAAAAATAGTATTTCTCTTGGCAGAGAGAAGCTCATGCACCCTCTCTCAAGCCTCTGTATTTCTTTGTACTTTGTATTTCATGACATGAGTTTTCTGAACTGACTGAATAATTTTTTACCTTCTGCTACAGTTCTTCAAGACATATTGATTTCTATGAATCTGTGTCTCTAGAAGTGAAAAGATTTAAGAAAAATCTATTCTACATTTTACACAGCCTATGCATCTGTATGTAGCCAGAACAGAAGACGGCACATTGTGTCCTGTCATTATCTTGTGCATATCTTGATAATCTGAGTGAGTTTCTGAAGGAGAGCAGGCTTTTGTGTTTTAAAAACTGGCAGGAGGCAGGATGGCCCCTTTTTGTTGTTTCAGTTTTAACTTCTGCTTAGAGTAGAAGTTTATCAATGAGAAGAGAAAGAAAATCTGAAGATGAATTATTATTTATCAGAAGACAGGAAAACTGGTGGAACATTAAGTAGATGGGTTATTTGCAGGAGATAAATCATTTTAATAAGCGTATAAATTGTATATATGATGAACTTTCTGATGTCAAATCCTAAGTGCCTTACTTAATTCAAAGTAAATATATTTGTGCAATAGGTTTGATAAGTGAAAGAACTATATAGACAATTATATTAAGTGGTACTTAATCTATCCTAGCCACATGGTCTGGAAGGAGGAAGCTATTTTTAAGCACTGTCCTATGGTATTCAAACTAGCAAAGAACAGAATAATACCTTGACAACTGCATATTATCAGCCAATACTTCTGTAGTCACTGAGTTATGAGAGGTAACATCTATAAAGAAGTATAATTTTATAGTCTTTACCTACTGTCAATTTGTCTCTTTCCCACAGTGTGAGTTTCTCTGCCTGTAACTAAGTCAGCACTTTGCAGCAGCACTTGAAAACACCTATAAGTAATTCTAGTTCTTTTCCATAGGAGTCTATGTAAAAGGCATACATCTACCTGCACCTTTGGAACATTTGCATGCTTTGAGCATTTTAATATACCCAAAAGGTGGAAACTTGGCTCGTAAGAGGCTACTACAACACTGCAGAATCACACTTGATACTGAAATCTGTGCTGTGTTACATGAAAAAATAATAATAATTTTAAAATAAGTTCATTTGATGTTGATTGCAAATCCTTTGTCAGGTCACCCCTTCCTGGTTTACTGTTTACTGTTGTGTTATTTTTGTTTTGTATTTTGAATGCAGGAGTCTCACTCCAATAAACAAAATCATCTTAAGATCTGATCAAGTATTGGTACTCTTCAAATTTTGGCATAGAGTTGAGCCCTGAATTGTTTGTCAACTGCATATAAATTTATATGCATAATAGAATTTGGATAATTTAAATTTAATAATAATCTTTCTATTCACCCTGTATTGATATTGTTCCCTTTAAACTTGCTGCAAGCTCTCAGTTTCTTGTAGGAGGATATGAAGACATCCTCTGACTCAAAAAGAGCATCAGTTTAAACAAAAGTGTGAGATAAGATGCAGTGAGAAAGATGTGTGGTGCAAAAATGAAAATACAAATATATACAGTTCCTAGACTCTTCTAATATTTTACAGCAGTTTAAAAAACTTTGTATTTTAAATTAAAAGTTCTATCTTGACTTCAATTTTTGTTTCAAATAAGATTTCTTTCCAAGGCAAATGATATTAGATAGGACTTTATGAGGACTAAATTTTGGTAGACAAGCTGGAGAATAGCAATACAATCATTAATGCTCTTAAACAGATGATAAGCAAGGCAGTCACACAGGTAATAGCAATATTCCTGTCTCCATATGAAGATGTATATGCTGAAAGGACTTCTCAACAACCAGTTTGAAAAGCTGCCTTCACAATTTCATGGAGTTTGTCCCTGGGTTGCAGCCTAGAAGAAACACATAATTATCCCTATGTGGTCAACCGGTTTGCACACAATACAAACAGAAGCTATTTATCTCCACTATGCTGTTTTGCTTTGTCATTGAAAGTATCTGGAGGGGGAACAGCCTTGCATGGCTTCAAATGCCAAGTACCAGTAGCAAAACACAGAAGTCAATTGATAATACAGTACAGGAAAATGAATCCTGGCTGGAGTTTTTTTAGTCTGATTTTCAAGCATTTGGGCTCAGTGACTCTTATGGCACATGCAACAGCAAGGTCATTTTCCACTAGAGGAGTCAAAGATATAATGCATTCTAGCACACAAATGGTCAGGAGTCTGGGGTTAATTCTTGTGGTTCCTCAGACTTATGCTTTTCCCATTCACTATGAAAAATGATGCACTCTGTTGGACTAAACTAAAACTGGCATATGGAACCAAATTACTTTGAAAAGAATGGAGGGTCTGACTAGTAAAAACAATCAGTGCTTATAGAATTAATGGAATTAAATTAAAAATGATTTTCACTAATCTCTGCTATTCAATGTGAACTCTCCAAATGAGACTCCAATTCAGAACATTTTTAGAGGCATATTTTTAATTCTTTACAAGAATGTTTATGCAAAATATATTCTTTACTTTCCTAATAATGGGATAATTTTGTGCACTCTATATATAATAATTATTATCTCCTTTGTAAAGTATACTTTTAAAAAATCTTACAGTAAGATATCAAACTGCCTGTATTAGCATAGTGCAAAGTTCCAGCAGTGATGGGTACTATACTTCAGTAAACTAAAAAATTATATATGCTTGTGTTCCATGAGACATTTAACAGTAAAGGTGAGATCATCTCCAGGTGTTTTTGATCGTAGTGCAAGACAGAAGAAATGTCAGAAATTAGCAATGTTCTCTTACTGAAACAGTAATTCTGTAAAAGCAAAAAGTCTGTGCTAATTGAAAAGAATGGATGACAATCATCAAGAAAATTACAGCTATTGAGAAATCAGAGGAATGCACAAAGCTTAAATTAGTAACATAGAGAAGTACAAATAAGGACTGAGAAATACAGAGATATTTCACTTGGTAAAAACATGAGCAAGGATATAAAGGAGCAGCAATTAATAACATTTTAAGATAAAAGACGCAGAGAGGCAATAAGGAAAGACAATATTGAATAGTGAAGCCTAAAAAAATAATTCATATGGATGTTTTGTTTTCAGATACATCAGAAGCAAAAGAATCCCAAACCAATACTATTTTAATTGTGCAGAGATAATAGTTTATAGCAAACAGCTATTTCACTGACTGCTTCTTTCTGGAAAAAAAAAAAAAGTCTAAATTAAATTTTCAGAGCACAAAGAGACGATAAATCATCTTCCTATTCATCTCTATTTTAAATAACAAGTTGAAATCAGAAAGATTGGAAGTGCCAAAGACTTTTACAGGAGCTGGAAAGGGAACTGCTGTGTTGTTTTTAGCAAATGTTTGAACACTGGACAAGTTCCAGGAGACTGACAGAAAACCTGCATAGCGTCATTATTTTTAAAAGGTAAGCAGTATTGTCCTATTAATGTCATCTATTTGCCACCTTTTAATCTAGTGTAAAGCAGCTGATAGAGGATTTTAACTAATTACTAACAGATTAATTAGCTAGCAGTATACTCAATGGTGAATAACATAGGATGTTGGAAAAGAAAGCTTGCCAAACTACTGTAGAATTTTTTTTGGCCATCACTTTGGCTGAAAGTAATATACTCAGGATTTTATAGGACATGCAATACTTTAAAAAACAGAATTTAAATTGAAGAGATTAAAAATGTACATGATACATACTACACTGATTTAAACTGGGATAATTATGAGGTCCAAAAATGTAAGCCAGAATAAAAAGTTAGAAGCAGAGAAATTATATACACCCTTACAGCATATAGAAAATGAGACCTGTTTCCAATCAGGTCTTCTACAATTTGGGTTCTTTGCCACAGTATCATCTAAAGCTTTTACCAAAGACATGGAAGAAAACACCAGCACCTTCTGTTGAGTGTCAGAGAAACTTGGAAAATGAGAAAGTGATGATGAGGGCTGAACTGAGTACTAAACCAGCCAGTCATTAATGGGGGAATAAGGAGACCCTAACTACCCTTACCTATTTCATTGAACCACCAACTATGAAAAAGAGAAGCAGCAGCTCTGAAGGCAGGCTGGGCATCCCACAGTGAGGGACTCACTACACAATAGTGAAGCTATCAAGTCGCAGTCAGGGTCAATATATAAAGAGAGGAAAACTGACCTGGCACCCACAGACACCCATTTTCCTGTGCTTTTGTCACTGAATACTGCTACTGCTTGACTAGTGTGTCCAGTTTGGATACTAGGAGCTTGTAACATGAAAAAGGGTTTATAAGAAAACAACATGACTTAGAGAGAATGACACAAGAAGCTGACCTTCAGTTATCAAAAGGGATTAACTGGCTACATGGGCACAGAGCAGACCGACAACAGACAGAGTGGTTTTCATACTAGCAATAAAATCTGTGACACCAAATGCTTAGAAAGCTAAAGGGGCTCAGAGAGCAAACAAGAGAATTTTTTTAATAGCAATGAATAATTAAAAGCACACTAAATGTAAGTGGATTTTTTGTTACTGAAAACTTTGAAAGCAATACTGATTATATGTTAAAAATTGTAGTTGAGTTGACAGTAACTGCTGGAATCAAGGGACTTAGGGAAGTCCTACAGACTTGGCTGAGAGGTCAGGCTGGTGGACAACGCCCACATCTGTTCAGCTTAATAGTCTCACTTAAACATGAAGAAGTTAGTGAATGTCTTTTAAGGGACAGTGAAGGGAATTTAATCACAGAAGTGAGGACTCCTAGCAGATACAGTATTTTTTTTCTTTATTTTTACTTATCAGGGATATCAAGAAACAAGTCAGGAACAGAGAGAGAGAGAGAGAGAGACAGAGAGAGAGAGAGAGAGAAGGTTTCAGTGAAGAGAAGCAAGGAAAGAAGAGAAAAATCATTGGAATGAAGAAGGATCTAAGAGCAAGTTTAAAGCAAAAATTGGACCATCTGAAAATAACGAAGAATCCAAGAAGGGATGGCCGACATTCCAGAATCCTGGAAGACAAGGCAGACAGTATTAAAAAAACATAGAGGCGAATATTTTTAACTCTTTACTGACACCAAAAGAGAATCTGAAAAGGATCAGAAAGAAAGATTAGATAAATCCTTAAGAAAACATACGGGGGAAGGAAAACTCCTCCAAATCCTTCAATTTTCCAATCAAGAAGTAATACATTTCTGTAAGTTAAATACTAGAATAAATAAGCAGGGAAGAGGACAATATTAACAAACCTCATCAACTTGAGTACAAAGGTTTAAAAGGTTAAAAGGAGTAGAATGCTGAATACTGGAAAGTATCCTGAAAGCATTCATTTTGCAAAGACACATAGGATGTACAAATACTAATGATATCAACAGATTATCAAACAGAATTAAAACTGTCTGTCATTTTCCAGCAAAGGGGAGAACATTAGGGAAAACACATGCTGGCTGCTTAGGAATGAGAACAATACAGAAAAGAAGAGCACTGAGCCTAATTTTCCTTACAATATATTTCCAGAATAGGCAGCAATATGAGTAATAACTGTCTGTCTCTGAATCTAAAAGAGGAATGATGCTGGGTCAAAACAAATCTGAGAAATTAGAAAGGTATCTAGGAAAACTGCTAATACCATGTGTGTAAAATGTGAAAACAATTGATAACTGGATTTAAAACAAATGGAAGATATTAGTATAAATGATTTCTCTTTCTCTCCATCCCCCAAACACACTGTGCAAAACACAAACACATATACATGAAAAAATAATTAAAGCCCATACTATTTTCCTGTCATAGGATTCTCCACTGCTGTATGTTGTAGCTAGTGTGGACGCACATTCTTCCAGGTACCATGGCTTCTTTCCACTTTCTGCTGTGCTGCTTATGGAGATAGTGTAGATGCTATTGGTGTAGCCATCACAGGAGCAGTGGTCTCGACTTCTGCCACCATTTCCAGATGCCCAAACAAAGACTGAACCTAAGCCTCTTCGTCCCTGTTTGGAAACAGTACAAAAGATTTGATTAATAATAATTATTTTCTCCCTTAGCAGCTATTCCCCCAAACAGACATACCATGAGAAGAAGAAAATAAAAAAAAACAACTTCCCTGAGAAGAATTTGAACAGGATTTAGCAGATTTCAGAATCAGATATTAGAAAAATTAAGAAAATGAGTGGTATGAACACAGCTTTAGAAACAACTTTTACACGGTGTTTTTTTGGTCTGCATGTATGCTCTTCAGATGTACCAAGAATGTCACGCTGAAAACTCAGATGAAGGAGTAAAATATCATACTGGGTTAGTTTTCTGGGTTGCAAGCACACACTGCAGGCTTATATAAACTTCCCACTCACCAGCACTCCCAAGTCCTTCTTGAGTCCTTCTAAGCAAGACTGCTTTTGATCTGTTCATCCCACAGATTGTGTTAATATTGGGGGTTGCCCTAATGTAGGTGCACCACCTTGCACTTGGGTCCTATTAAACCTCCTAAGATTCCCACTGGCCCATTTCTTGAGCTTTTCCAAGTACCACTGGATGACATTCCATCTTTCAAGTGTGTCATCTCCAAATCCGCTGAGGATGCACTCAATCCCTTCATCCATGTCACTAATGAAGACAATAAATAACATGGCATAACAATAATACCAATGTGGACTCCCAAGGGACACTTGTTACTTATGTCCATTGGATCCTGAGCTATTGAGACAGTTGACCACTGTCCTTTGGATGTGAGTGTCCAACCAGCAGACCATTAATCAAATCCTTCTCTCTGCAGTTTAGAGAGAATGTTTTTGGGGGACTGTGCCAAAGGCTTTACAGAAGACCAGATAAATGACACCTGTAGCCCTTCCTTGTCCACTGATGGAGTCACTCCATCATAGAAGACCATGAGGTTGAGTGCAGAGGACTTGTCTTTGGTGAGACTGCTCTGGTTATCCCCAATCATGTCCTTGTCCTCCATATGCCTTAGTAAAGCTTCCAGAAGGGTTTGCTTTTCCAATCTTCCCACTGAGAGAGGTGAGGCTGATAGGTTGGGTGTTCCCAGAGACCTCCTTTCTACCCTTTTTAAGGATGGGTACAATGTTTTCCTTTCTCCAGTCACCCAGGTCTTCATCAGACTGCCATAACTTCTCAATTCACGGAGATAATTTGTGAGTTTAATAAAAGTATACTACCTGGAAAGACTTTTCAGCAACGTAAGTTAAAAAGCAAATTCTCCTGACTAGTGCTTACATAAAGTTATGTCTATAAAACACAAATTTTCATTTAGAAACATTTTAAGCAGAGAGAAAAATCCCAAGGTGCCAAGTTTAATGTACTATGAAATCCACAGTCCCCAGACAGGATCAGTCTGAATATTACAACGTTTTCACTTCTTTTACTTGATTTTAGCTAACGCACCTAAAAGATGCAAAATAGCAACATTTTCAGTATAGTGGGGTTTTTTTTGTTTGGTTGGTTTTTTTGGGTTTTTTTGTTTTTTAAGATAACCTTTATGAAGTGTTACAGTACTCGTTCTCCACCTTATGAACTCTCACCAAATCAAAATCCTCTCCCCATCTGGAATTTTCGTTCTGGCTGCTTTTTTACACTAGCAGGTGCTAGTTCAAGGATAGGACTTTTCTTTCTTTCTACAAAAAGATCATCTCCCTTTGCATATCTTTACTTTTTACACCTCCATTCTGAAAACACCTGATGAGACAGACTAAAGGAAGGTCAATTGCAAAAATTATTCCATGCCTATTCATCAATTTATACCAGTAGGCCAGGAAGATAGAAATTACGGCCCTCTCTGTACTTGCAGGGAACAGGAGGGAGGGTTACGCTAAAAAGTGCTGGTTCATTACTTTTTGATGTGTGACTGCTTGATTTTTACTGGTTTTATTTTAGTTCCATCCCATCATCTCCTGAAATAGGATCATGCTTCCCAGCAGTAATTTTATCTGCTTTCATCTTCTGTCTCACTCGTGGTAATGGTAATTCTTGCCTTGACCATCAATTCTGACCTCTGTTTCAGAATCATATACAGATTCCTGTCTGAACCTACACTGCCCTTAAGAAATACCTCTCCCCTACATATCCCTTCACCCCAAAAAACGTTAATACATATATATAGGCAAGTAGAATACACAGAAAAAAGAATACCCCACAGTCACACCACCAAAACATACTGAAATAGTCCATCAGAATCTTTCTTTAATTAATTTTCACAGGTATCTACTATTTGTAGAATTTTACACATTTTACTTTTTTTTTTCTTTTTCACATACAGGTCTTGAAAGCAGTATTATGTAATTACATATGGCTATACTGATACCCCATGGGAAAATTGGAATAACCACCAATACAATCAAGGTAGAAGAAATGAGAATTCTGGGCAATCAAGCCATAGCTTCCAGTAAAAAAAAAAAAAAAAAAAAAAAAAGTTTTGTAAAAGAACTTCTCAAGAAGATGTTTACAGAAAAATATCCTACTAATAACGGTCTATCTGCCATTTTTCTACTGTACCGTTAGATGGTTCTGTGTGCAAACAGAAGCATAACATGCATGTCCCATGCGATAAAAACCTTTTCATTGCAGGGTTATTGTATTATTAGTACTGTATTATTAGTTTGTCTCTATTTCATTAGATATATACTTATGCTGGTTTACCATTTGGTTTCCAAGCACTCTGCTTTAATTTCTAGCCATGGTTAGGAAAACAAAAATTTGTTAGCAACTGTGCCCAACAAGTAAACAGAGCAAGAGCATCAGCTGTTCTACTGAATGCGAATGTTATTCCCAGTTGGTATAATTTAAATAAAGACAGTTAAATAACAGTTGGACTATGTTACAAAGTTAAGATAAACACATATGTAAGGCACTAAGTAGCTTTTACTGTTTATCTAAATTTATCATTTATCATCTGCCAGGTGCCCAGGGGTATTAAGATGAAAACTAAAGCCTTGAGAGGCCAAGAAGCCATGTATCAATTATTATTCAAACGCAAAAGTGCATTTAAAAATCACATGGACAGAACTGGAGCAAAACTAAGAGTTAGTAACTCTTCTACAGAAGAGGCATAGACCAGTGTTGAATGGATGTCCAGCAAAGTATGCTTAATGCTTGTCCCATGATTTTAAAATTTCATTCCCTTTCCTTCTAGGCATAGAGTTGCTTCTACTCTTCCACTTGCAATGACAACTAGGGACTGCCTCTTATAAACTTTGCATGGTGTCCACAATTATGCACTTGTGCTTGTCAGTGCACCAAATCAGACCACTGTGGAAGGTTCTCCTTTTTCTAGTCTACTTTCTTAAATTGCATAAAATGTCATATAATTAAAAAAGAAAAATCAACTGTCCCATTACGCAAAAGAAAAACTGATGACTGTGACTTGCTATTGACCCAGTCACAGCCCAATTTTCTAGCATATTTTCTGTGCTCAACAGACTGCTGACCTTAAATTATATGGACTCAGGTCTTTTACAAAGAGGCCCCAAGGCAGAAATTGCACTTGTAAAAGCAAGAAAGAAGAATCTTGGAGCATTCTGGCTTTTTATTTTTCTGCAAGCGCCTCTTTTTCCTTGGTCAGTAAGTTGCAAGCAGGTAAGTGATACAAAAGCTCCTTTTTGTTTTTTCCAGTTCACAGCATGAACAGGTTAAGTCTGCCAAGAATCAGTGCCAGTATGAACATGCTCATAATAACATCTACAGAATTTCCTTATACTGTTACAGAAACATCCCCTTCTCCAAGTGTGTGTGTTTGTGTATGCAACACATTTTATGAGTGAATGCCTTAGCAGTACTGGCAGGGACCTTTATAGGTAGAGGTCTTCACACACTCATCTAAAGACAACCAGCAATCCCACACACTTTGAAGTTGTTAACATCATTCTCAAAAAAAACACTAATAAAAAGTAGTAGTTTCTACCTATAAGATGTAGCATGAGCCGGGGGAGTAAATTTTAATCACTATTTATAAATTTATATAAATTTATAATTCAAATATAAATTTCTGCTTCCGTAGTGAGTCATTGTCTTGATAGAAGTGATCAAATTTACAAAGGAACAAGGAAGAAAATGTGAAGGATTAAGAAAGGCAGAGGACAGAACTGCTGACCTGGAGTAATTAAGAGTTACAGGGGTGGCAGCCAGGGAGAGGCAATTTGGCACCAATATGCTGGAAATTGCTCATTAATGAGCAGAAAACAAACCATGAAAATATAAAATGGAGAGAGAAGGAGGGACACTCTATCCACACCTAGAGCCTAAACATTTCATTTCCTCTATTCTCCCCAATACTGTTCTAAAATTACTTAATGTTTCCAAGAACAAAAACTACTGCCAGAAAGCGAAATTGATCCTGAAGTGGAAGCTGGAAAAAGTAGCCCTGGTATGACCTCTTCCTTAAAAACCAATTTCTAAAGAGGAAGTGTTCATAACCGAATGTGCAGAACAGAGGCCAGTATTCTGGAGACCTAAAAACCCTACTATGAAGGCATGTTTTCAGGTGAGCATAGTACAACCACTGTAGGGCCAGGCACCAAGGATCACAGCATCCTGAGAAATGCACCTGTGAGATATGGCTCCTTTCTCCCAGTTACTGCTGATTTCTGCACTCCCTAGGACCTGGACACTGCTGCCCTGTGCAGAGACACAGCACTGCCAAACTATTCACTGTCAGCATTTTGCTTTTGACCAGTAGCAGCTCCTAGCTCCCGCTGAATTTCTACCAGTCCATTTAGCCTCTTATCTGGGAATGAAAAATAGTCTGGCACAACACCCTTAAAACATTCTTTTGTAGACTGCACACCACTGAACTTGAAAGTAGGCATCTCTCCAAAAACAGATAATGGTAAGCTGAGAGTCCAAGTCAGCAATTCTGAAGTGCTACCAGAAGACATCCAAAAAGATTTTTTTAAACAGTCTGCTTATATATCAAAAGCAAAAATTAATGAACAAAAGTAGACATTTCTCAAGCTGTTAATTCTGTTGAGACCGTATTTTTAGAAAAAGTTGTTTGTGCAGCAATTTATTAAAAATGCAGACCTATGGTATCTATGAGGAAATGTGTAATGAGCCAAAAAGGTGTGCATAAATAAAGATACATGTTTGGAGGAATGGACAAAAATAGACACCTGTGTTTTTATATTAGCAGTTATATTTTTACTCTTAGGAAAACTAAGAAGTAAAGAAACTATTTCCTGTTGCTGGAACACAGCAGTATATAAACACTCATAATACATATGCAACGCAAAAATATATCACTACTCAAAAAACCAGAAGATTACCTTATATTGTTGGAAAGGGAAGTATTTGCTAAGAAAGGTTACTGGCTACTTCTGAACTAGCTCATTAATTAGGAAAACAAAAGTCAAAATAATTAACCATGCTAAACAAAAAAAGGAAAATAATTATTTTGTTATCTCTTAGGATATGATTCCTTTGAAACACTGCAGCTAAATAAGATTCTAATGTGCATATAAAAAAACCCTGAATTGAATAACTACCAGCACCCATGTATTAACACATTAATTATTGGGATATATCAGTGGAACAATTCAATGTAGGCTTCACATGGTGTATTTTTCACTTTACTCTTTACAAGAAAAACAGTTTAAACAGTTCCAAGATATTCCCCACAGAACTATAATTAGTGCCTGAAGTGTAACCAAAAGAACTGTTGGCTGAAACCTGACATATGAACATGTGGAATACTGGAATGAATTTCTCATTTACCTAAACAAAACAGAGTCAGCTCAAAGACTATATGAATCACAGTTCTGGTGCAGGCTCTCTCTCTATAGTATCATTACTATTGTTACCAGGATAAAACAAGTTGTATACTGCAAACACAATGTGATAGCACAAGAGCTTGCTCGACCAAAATTTCTGTTGTACAAAGAGTCTCTAGTTAATCAGAGGTGAAATTGTCCCTGCATGCAAAGCCAAAATAAACAGGCAGCACACAGGAAAGTTATCAGTGTGAGAATTGGATATGCGATCAACATTACACACTAACACCCATTATATAGGATGGGTTTGGGCAGTTCTCATTATGCTACTGACTGATTAATAACTCTAGAAAGGAGCCCAGGGCCACTAGTTCCACACAGTTGTTTCGTTACTTACACTAGACTCTTCCTTGTGGAAAACTTTGGGTTTAGAAATGTTGAACTCTGAATTGAGGTTCAACAAAGAAGAATCTCATCTTTTCTGCAAATTTAACTCTTTTCAGTAGATAAGCAGAAAAATGTGGCTGCTTTATTTCTACTTTTGCAGTGTGAGGACTTAAGTAATCGCTTTGTCCAGTTTGTCTCCCATAGCATTCATTTAAGAAATTATGTGTGGAAAGTCATTGCCCTCATATTCTGTGCGTTAAACTGTTAAATTCTCCGCACTTTTGACAGCAAAATTCTAGTGATTTCCATTCCAGTAATCTCTTTTTTCCTATGTGACACATAGAAATACGTAGATATTACTGTTGTTTAAATATATGAGTAAAGTGGATGTGATTTGCTCACACAAAGAAACGAGATTTGTGTTTCAAAAAAGCCTGCTCTTAAATTTATATACTTCAGTGTATGGAAAGAGATTAATTTGCCAAAGTTGTTTTTCAGTATTGTTTTTTGAAATTAACATTTAATCCACAAAAAAGGTGGGGTTTTTTTGTTTGCTTTGTTTTTTGGTGTTTTTTTTTAATGTTCAGTATATCACCTGCTTCAGGCTGGGCATCCAAAACCAGAGGCATTTTGGCAAGTCCCAAAACAACATTTTGCTATTCTGGCTCTTTCCAAAAGTTTCCATGTATGTATGAGCTGAGAAGGTAACCAAACAGTTTTGGTTTCCAGTACACTTTGTGGCATTATAAGGAAAATGGACATTTCCGGTATATTTTCCTTGAATTCTCATTACAAATTTTCCCATCTTTCAGCACTTTTATATTTCAATGAATGCAGCATAAGAATATCTTTAATATATTATTTCTTTTTCTGCATTTTTCTGTACTATGTGCTTACTATCTTTGAAAAAGCTCATTTTTCACAGAAAGCAAAGCAGAGCAATTTTAAGGTTAGCTTTTTTTGGAGAGGAAAGGGTTGATTGGAGAGGAGAGAGTAATTTAGAATTGTTTTTGCTCAGAGACCAACCTTGCACCTGGGAGATGTTAGAAAATACTCAGTGTGAGAGATTTCAAGTATTTGTGTTTGCTTTGGGTTGTTTTCTGTCTGCTGAAGAAGAAATGAAATTTTCTCAGAGTAGGTAACAGGATGTTGTTAAAGACTTAAAAGCATTCTTCCAGTAGGCTGGGGGCCTCTTTGTAAGGGGGAAGGGAGATAAGAAGTTCTGAGATTGTAAAACACAGCCTGGTGAAGATTTACGCATGCTCCAAGCTCTTTGATATGTAATGCAGGGCTCAGGCCCTGCTAAAATGAGATTAGCAATGTATGTACATCTCTTCATTTCTTTGCAATCCTCCAGCCAGTGAGATGATGGAATAAATCTATTCTTCGCACTTTAGATGTGGGTCGTGGTCATCTTGGTGTTAGCTGCATATATTTGGTTCACACACTTTGTTCATGTATTTCCGAAACAAAACAAAGTGTACTGCATTAAAGTTCATCCAGGTATCACTGAGCCTAAATAGTATTTCATTTACTGAAAGGCAATATTCTGAATTCTACTTTGTTTGAGTGCAAAAAGTTGCTATGTCCAAACAGTAGAACAAAGGACTACTACTATTAGCTTAATGATGTAAGGCTATCACCTAACCTCATTTTGGCTGGGCAACCCGCATTTGTAAAAAAACTACAAGTTTAAACCACATCTGCAAAGTCATTAAGGCACCTGAGATAAATCAGCCAAATGCAAGGTAGTAAGATCTAGAAATTAAGCTTATTGGTAAGAAATAAAGTAAGGTGGACAGACACAGACACAGAATCCCTGGGTTGGAAGAGACCTTCAAGATCATCAAATGCAACCAAAGCTCCAACAACTCCACTATCGTACTGAGTGTCACGTCCAATCTCTTCTTAAACACACCCAGGGATGGTGACTCTGCCACCCCCCTGGGTAGACAATTCCAATATTTAACCACTCTTTCTGTAAAAAACTTTTTCCTAATATCCAACCTATACTTCCCCTGGCACAGCTTAAGACTGTGTCCTCTCATTCAGTTTTTCCAGGTAGCCTGTCAGTTGCTACCTGGAAAAAGAGACCAACCCCCACCTGACTGCAAACATCCTTCAGGAAGCTGTAGAGAGTGATAAAGTCACCTCTAAGTCTCCTTTTCTCCAGGCTGAACAGCCCCAGCTCCCACATCATTACTGATACAGGCCAGGATGCTGTTGGCCTTCTTGGCCACCTGGGCCCACTGCTGGCATGAGTTCAGTTGGCTGTTGATCAGTACCCCCAGGTCCCTTTCTGCCTGGGCGCTGTCCAGCCACACCGTCCCCAGCCTATAAAGCTGCAGGGATTATTGTGGCCAAAATGCAGGACTCAGCACTTGGACTTACTGAAGTTCATCTTGTTGAGCTCTGCCATCCATCCAACCCTTCCAGCTCTCTGTAAAACTCTCCTGCTTTCCTGCAGATCGACACGTGCTCCCAGCTTAGTAGTGTCTGCAAATTTACTAATGAAAGACTCAATGCCCTCATCCATGTCATTAATGAAGATAGTGAACAGAACCGGCCCCAACACAGACCCCTGGGGGACACCACTGCTGACTGGCCACCAGCTGGATGCAGCACCACTCACCACCACTCTCTGGGCCCAGCCATCCAGCCAGTTCCTGACCCAGAAAAGAGTGCTCCTGTCCAAGCTGTGGGTTGCTAGCTTTTCCAGAACGTCATGGAAAGGCCCTGTTGAAGTCCAAATAGACAACATCCACAGCCTCCCCTGCATCCACCAGAAGAGTCACCTGGTCATAAAAGGAGACCAGGTTGGTCAAACTCAACCTATCTCTCCTAAATCCATGCTGGCTGGGTCTGCTACCCTGACCACCCTGCAAGTGCTGCCTAATGACACTCAGTACAAACAGCTCCATTACCTTACCAGGTACTAAAGTCAGGCTGACTGGCCTGTAATTCCCAGCCTCCTCCTTCCTACCCTTTCTGTGGACAGCTGTCACACTGGCCAGCTTCCAGTCATCTGGAACCTCACCAGTGAGCCAGGAATGCTGGTAAATAGTAGAGAACGGCTTCATGAACTCATCTGTCAGCTTCCTCATCACCCTGGGATGGATCCCATCTGGTCCCATAGATTTATAAACATCCTGACTGCCTCCTGGATAACAGGGGGACCTCTCTGTTCCCTGACATCATCCACCAACCAAGGAGGACAGCAGTCCTGAGGACAAGCTGTCTTCCCACTAAAGACTGAGGCAAAGAAGGTGTTAAGCACTTCTGATTTCTCCTCATCTGCAGTTACCAAGTTCCCGCCCCCCCCCCCCGCATCCAGGAGGAAACAAAGGCTGGCCTTACCCTTCCTTCTGTCATTAACGTATTTGTAAAAAACATTTCTTATTATCCTTTACAAAAGCTGCCAAATTAAGTTCAAACCAACATTTGACCTCCCTATTTTTTTTCCTACATGCCCTAGCAACCACCTTAAACACTTCTTGGGAGACTTGACCCTCCTTCCAAAGATGATATATCCTCTTCCTATTCCTGAGCTCCTTCAAAACCCCACTGCCCATCCAGGCTGGGCATTTGTCTCCTCTACTCATCTTTCAGCACACAGGGATAGTCTGCTCCTGTGCCCCTCAAGATCTCTCTCTTGAAGCACATCTACCTTTCCTGGATTCCCTTGTTTTTAAGGGCAGCTTCCCAAGGAACTCTCTGAATAAGTCTCCAAAACATGCCAAAGTCTGCCCTCTGAAAGTCCAAAGTAAGAGTCTTATTGAAATCCTTCCTCAACTGGCCAAATATCGAGACCTCTATAATTTCATCATCACTATACCCCAAGAGGCCTCCAACCACCTCACCTCCCACCAGCCCATCTCTATTCGCAAATAAAAGGTCTAACATAGTCCCTCTCCTGGTGGGCTCACTCACCATGACAAAAAGTTGTCCTCCACACACTCTGAAAACCTCCTGGACTGCCTCTTTTCTGCTGTATTAAGCTCCCAGCAGATGTCCAGTAGGTTAAAGTCACCCAAGAAAACAAGGGTTGATGACCCTAAAATGCTCTCCTGCTTACAGAAAAAGTTGTCCATCTCTTCTTCTTCGCTGGGTGGACAATAACAAACCTCCAGAAGGCTAACGCCTTGGTGGCCTGCCCCTTGATTCTTACCCATAGGCATTCAGCTTTATCATCATTAGTTTCAACATCCATGGTGTCAAAAGCCTCCCTAATATAAAGGGTCACTCCTTCACTTCTTCTCCCTTCCCTTTCTCTTCTGAAGAGCTTTAGCCATCCAGTGCAGTACTCCACATTTCTGTGATGGCGACCACATCACAGCTTTGCTATTGCACCCTGGCTTCCTGCTCTTCTTGTTTGTTACCCATGCTATGTGCATTAGTATACATGCACTTCACTGATTTAACCCTTAGCTCAGGCTTCCTACCCTTGGGCCTGCCTCCCAAGAGTCCAACTACATCCCTTTCCCCTTTCGAACCTAGTTTAAAACCCTATCAATGAGCTCTGCCAATTCATATGCTAAGATCAAACTTTTGCAATGTGATACATTGGGAAGTTTAGGGCTATGGAAGATAATCAATAAGGAATGAGCTGCCCCCTAAAATAGTCTGTTCATTGGATTGGTAAATAAAGTCAATATGAACTTGTCCAGCAAACAGGGAAGCAGTACTGCACATGCATTAAGAATGCTAGAATTTGTATGTGCCATTCTGGTATCCACGCTGGAAATAATAACACCAGAAAACACCAAGTGTTTCAGAAAAAAACAGAAGAATAAAGTCTGACTTGGAAATTCTGACTAACGGAAAAAACTCAATATACAAAACAATACTTTTAAGATTGCAGAACAGATTTTAAAAGACAGTAAGGGGAACCTGCATTAATGGACAAAAGTTTAAAATGCAATATAGACTTTAGAATTTCAGATAAACCTGTGAAGTTTTTGTCTGGTAGCTTATACTATGCAGAGAAATGTATTAGAACCAGTCTGTCTGGCTTCTGTAAAGATGTGATGCAAGAAATCAGTAACAAAACAAAAGAAAATGAGCATTATTTTAACAGCAAGGTGGGAGTAGAAATGATTGTCCTGGAAATAATACAGGCACTGCTGGACAAACATAGAGGTCAAGGAAGTTTTGAGTAGAGTATTTTAAGGATGATCTTGGGAAGCACAGTTTTTAGGTGATTCTGACCTAAAAGAGAAAGAGCATCCTAGTGATCTAGAAATCACAATCACCCGCATTCAAGAAAAGAATTCAGGATGGAAAATGTGGGGAAGCACTACTCTAATGAGTAAGGAGATGGACAGACTACTTTTTAAGTGATCAGTGAGTGTGGCATGTCTATTGCATCTAAATGAAGTTTGAAAGGAGACACTGCTCTAAAAATACATCTGAAACAAAAAGAGAGGGAGAAAGGTATTTAAGATGAGGCACAATTTATGCCCAGGAACAAATGGGCAGAAAACTACACATGAGGAAACCCTGTTGTAACTTACAAGAAAATCTCTAACCAATAGATTAATATTGGTCATGAAATGTTTTCCCAACAGAATCAGAGGGGAAAAATTCTGGTTTGTTCTAGAACATAAAACACTCAATGTATTTAAAGGGCACAAAGCCTGTGGTGGTAGAAAGCTGTACTGGATGACCTACGCTGTCATTTCCTGTCGTATATCCTATGTTCCAATTCAATTTATACAAGAGATCACTTGATCAAAATCTGTAATGACTTTCCTGTGGAGTTTTCTAACATCCTAAGATGCACCATAAATCCAGCAAAAGAGGCATTTTATAGTGGAAATGAAAGTAAGAAACCTAGGTGAGAAATAAGCTATATTATTTTCAGTAGTAAAGGTTGCTACTGCCTTGCAAAGATGTGGACATGAGATTTCAGTTAAGACTGGCCCTTCCCAAAAGATGTACAGAAACCAGAAAATAATAGATGGATCAGGAAAACAGGGATATTGATGAAGCAATAACTGGATGAAATTTTGCTGACTGGACTTATGACAAAAGATAGGTACAGATGATAGATGTTAGAACTATGAATATCAAGCCAATGGTGCTAGATCTTGTGACATCAGCAGGAATAAATACAGCAATAAAATATTGAAGGACTCTTTCAAGTTCTGTCATATAATCAGCACCCACCTCTAGTAGAGAGCTAATCAAAGTTTAACTCAGTATGTTGAAGCATATATACACACACACACACACACACACACACACACACACACATCTCTCTCTAATCACATGTCTAATATATCATAGATGCAACCAGGATATAGAGTATATATGCAAATTATATAAGTTAAATGCCAGGACCTAACACTAGATTACATCATCATGTTAGTGACTGGAAGTCATGTCTTCTGAGACCATCCCCAAGCACAGCACTAATTCCTCTGACTGATTTTCAACAAGTAATTTTTGCCAACTAATTGAAATCATGTGCTGGAGGTCTCACGCATGCAAAACATATCCATATATGATCACAGACATACATAAACACAGGTATGGGTTATTTAGACTCAAACAACAGCTGTGCAAGGTGAAAAACCACAATTCAAAGTTTAGAAAATAATTTTTAAAACCTTCTGTGTATCACTTTAAATATGTTAAAAAATAGCCATTTTGACACTTTTGACTAGAAGTCTTCCTGCTGTAACTTCTGCCTTTGATTTTTGTAATGCAATTCTCTGGCACAGTAAAAGGGAGTAATTCTTCTTGGTGTAGGCAACACATCCTACTCAGAATGATGCAGACATGATGACAGGACAAATTAATTTAATAGAAACATCCGTGGTAGAACACTGGGAGCAGATCTTTGCCTAGACACCTGCAAATGATGAACAATCTCCTCCCCTTTTGGGGCAGAAACATACAGGATTGATGATGATGATCGTAATAAATGTGAAATCCTTCTTCTTGATTCTCTTTTTCCCTTTTCTCCCTCATTCTTTCATGTGGGTAGGAGACTTGTAGTGATTGAAAGAGAGCCTTTCTGCTCCCCACAAGCACTTTGAACATACACTCTGCAGCCAGAGTTGCTGAAGCGAGAGAGATGAGAAGGGGCAGTGATGATGGGAGGGAAGGCACCAAGCTGCGTTTGCACAAGAGGTTCAGCATCTGGTCATTAATGTCCATCAAAAATTTTGGCTTGAGTCCAGCTTGCTAAACAGAGTGGTGTCACGGCAATAAGATGAAGGCCTCTATGCCAAAAGTTTCCATGCAGATTTCCCTTCGTCTCCACCGGCTCTAGGTTATATTAAGGATGACCTGACCAATTACTGATTATATTTATTTCCTCATGTGTACTTCAGTGACAACATAAAACATATGGTTGGTGAGTCACTGGAGGGTGAGATAACCAGCTCTTTGAAACCCTTCAAAGTAAAACATCCACAGTGGTCACATATCCAGAAATGTGAGTATTAGGTCAAACATCAGTGAGAGAACAAGTCTGAATGACTGAAATGCTTTCCCCTCCAAATGACGTTGACACTATCACAGAATACCAGGGTTATTTGTATGAATACAAATGGGCTAGCCTGAATGTTCATGGCAGAGCCATGAATCAGCAAACTCAACTCCATCCAGTGCTTACAGCATTGTGCTTATTGACTCTGAGACGCTGACAGGCATCTTAAAAACGTACTTAGATTTTATATTTATTAATCAAGGAGGGCTTTTGTGTTTTCCATTTTGTTCCAGACTCAGCACAGTCTTATTACATGATTTGGCCACGATCATGTTATGCCTGTTTGTTCTTGAGCACAGGGTGGAATGCGACATTACATACCTAGCCTTTCCTTGAATATGTTAGTTTTGGATATACCACCATTTGTTTGACTTTTTTTTCAAGAAAATTCTGCTTGACTATAAATGGATCTTTTTTTCTTGATATTATTAGGTATACAAGTTCTAATGCATTAATACTTAAAACACAAACATCTGGAATTTTCCACAATTATGACTATACTATTTTCAAGAAAAGGACCTTCTCAACTGAAAACATTATATAAATGGGGTTCTTTATTTGCATAGAAATTGTTTGATAGTATATCCAAGACAGTAGATCCAAGGCTTCTCTTTGAAGTCAAATATGTAAATTGAATAAATTTAAACCCAATACCCTTAAAGATGATATAAAATCATAGTACTTGTGACAAGTTAAAAAATTGGTTTCCTCTTTCTTTACCTTGGTTCTGGGCAGAATTTTAAAGTATATTTTATTTACAGTTTCACTTCATGAACTCATTTACTCCTCTGTAGCCTTTCCTTAAATAGATTTTTCTATTTCAATTCAAGGCCTGTGCTGTCTCTGTGTAATTCTATGGAAAAACTATGCAGTTATCTTTGTTATTTTCTGCAGGATTTGAAAGGTGTAATAGTCTTAGCTCAGAAAACATAAAAATAGTAATAGTTGTGAAACACACAGTATAAGCTGCTAATTGGAATAATATGTGCTTAAGATAAATCAGGTTCTTTTTTCATGAAACCCAGTCTCTCAGGAAATTCAACAATGGACGGCTCTTGCATAATTTCATTTTTTACACAATGATTATAATAAATTTAAAATATTAATTGAGTTTGATTATGCTCTAATCAACGTTATTATTCAGCACTACCTTTGATTTTCCTAATAAAATCAGCTGGGCATAATTTCCTTTTCAAATGTTTTTTTAGAATTACTGGTATTCCCTATGCTGTTCCATTTTAAAATTCTAATATACAACTGTGTGGGTACATGCATAATAAATTAAGAATAACGATCTTCAGACTTTGTATAGGGCTGAAAGAAGGTTTTGCCAAATTTTCCTGTACTGATGTGTCCTCAGTACCCCAAAATGTTATTTTATTCCATAGCTATCTGTTCCCAAAGTTGTTATAGTATTTTTGAGACTTGGCAGCCAGAAAAGGAACAGTGAGGTCAGGGTGTGTGCTGGTCCTTTTTAAGGTTGGGGGCATTAGGGAAAAAGTGCTTTTTCTCTTTCTCTTTTGTTCTTGCTGGGTGAGCTGAGGTAGCGAAAGGCAGACAGCAGCTGCACCACCAAGCCAAGAAAAACAGAAGTGCCTTGCTCCACATGGTCGCCCCAGCATGCCAGCAGTGCCTGGTCAAAACAGGAGGGCATGGAATCCAAGTTGTCCAAGCCTGCTGTCTGCCATTTTTGCCAAGGAGAAGGCAAAGTCCTCCATGAGTTCCAGCTGTTGACCCAGTTCCAGCCTCCAGGGACTCTAGGTTTTCTTTCTGTTTTGTTCTTATTCTCTGTAGGCCGATATTTGGGGGGAAGAGGGAGATTTTTTAATTGTGGGGGTTTAGTTGCTATGCTCTTTGTTCTTTCTCTCCACCCCAGGTTGTCTGACATTTTCCCTTTATCTCTCCTCTATCTCTTTATCCAAGGAGAGTGCCATCTTAGGGGAGGGTTTCTCTGCCACTTATGCTTTTCTTTCTTTCTGGGGAGTCCATGAGGAATGCATAAAATTCAGCAACATTATAACAACTGATTATCATCACTATTTTTTGCCTGTTCCTGTTTATGTTTTTAATGACTGTTTTAAACTGTTCTTTTTCACTGATATTTTTCTTGCATTCATCTCTCCTTATCGGTGAACAGGAATAGGGAGTAGTTAAAACTAAAAGGGGAGGTAACTCATTTTAGAGTGTCTACTACCTTTAATTGTCCGAAACCAAGATATGATGTTTCTTTAGCTTACTCCACAGATGAGATCCTAGATGTTATACTGTTGTTGTTTGGTTCAGTATTTCAGAAAAAGGAGAGTAGGGATCTGTACACAAAATAATAAGCATTTTTGTCTGCCTATTATTATTTCACAGTTATTGTGACTCCTTAGGGAAATCTATGTTTGGCTGAGTATGTAATCACAATCTTGAACAATGAGCCCATTTTTGGGATATTTTGTCAAAGAAAATTCATCTTTTCTTCTTCTATTTCCTCATCTTTTAAAATGACACAGCTTACGACAATGTAAGGAAATAGAGAAAAAGTAACTTTATCTGAATACAGAAAGACATTGGTTTATTAAAAAGAAAGAAAACATATTCATCTTAAAGCAATTCTTAGTCTGGAAACAGCCAAAGAGGGAAGGTGGTAATTCCAAAATGCATTTACAGTCTTTTAATCTATGCTAAATTTTATAGAAAGAAAATTAGAGGCTAACCTTGCTTTGCGTTTCTTATCAGTATATTTTATGTAGGTTTTAAAAATAACTTCTATTTCCTGAGTAGATGTGAAGAAGCTTTCACAGTCAGAGACAGATAAAATATCCAAATATATGGAAATATTTAGATCTATTCAAGTCTCATGGGCAACTTCAAGTAGAACAAAGTTTCATAAAAGGACATAACAGCTAAATTGTAAAAATAATAGTTTGACTTGTATCAAATATGACTTCTATTATTTCTCAAAAAACATACCGAACTTTTTCTGCATTGTTATCAGAAAAAGCTTACATCAGAAAATTAAATGCTATGTTTCCACTATAGACTGGCGCTTATTTCACATACAGAACAATGTGCTGGTAAAATGAAATTCATCTGGGTCGTGTAGGGTATCTTCTCATATTACTGCTATAATAATAACAGTGGAAAAATAATGTTTGTAGGCAAGATCTATGCTCTTGGCAAATTATTCCACATATTTATCCCATTTGAGAACTTGAGATTTCAAAGAGGAAATGGCTGAGTCTTTCCAGTACAGAAATTCAGGTTGAACTTTTCACAGTTGTCCTCCATCCATGAAATATGGCATTCAAATAAATGCATAAACATAAAACTTTTAAACATAAATTTTTTTTGAGCAAGATCCCCTGCAGTTCCATTAGTGTCCCCTTCATCACAGTATTGTAAGGTCTCTGGGATCAGACATAAAATGGGTTTAGACCTTTTTTTGCTTCCAACTCCCTCTTAAAATCATCAAACTTACATTAAGAAATCAAGCAAAACAAAGCAAAACAGAAATGAAGAAAGAAGGAAACACAGCCAAAGGTTTTGCTTTTAAAATTTCTTTGTGACTCAGATTTGATGAGTAGGCATGGATGTGCAAAGTAGCATTTCTGAGTAAATTTATTTCTAATTACATCACTACCTCAGAGCAGTTTAAAAAGACACTGAGGATGATGTATTCCAGTTGAAAATGAACTGAGCTGATACATCAGGAAAGACTGACCATCAGGTCACTATAAAAGAAAAATAAGTTTTTAGTTTATTGTAAAGGAAGTTTTCTTCTTTCCTTCCAAGACCTTTGCCTTTCCCCATGAGCACTTGCATGTACTGGGCACGAGTACTCTTTCAACTGCACATGAAAGCAGGAGATGCATTTTGATGCCAACCTACCATTCTGATGCCATTCTCAAAGGCCTGACGTGCCAGAGAAGCAGGTCCATCCACAGTCTTTCCGTCGTCATCAGGCCCCCAGCTGGCACTGTAGATGTGGATGTGCTGGGGATTAAGGCTTAGGGACTTTGCTTCTACCATATCTGTCACATCTCCATCCAGCATCCGTACACCTGCAGAATGAAAAATACAATTAATGGTACAGAAAAACTCAAAACTGTTCTTTCACTTTTCCCCCCCAGAGAAAATTGTTCTGTATGACATTGAACTGAATAATTATAGGAATTCCTGCTGTTATTAAGGAAAACAAACCAAAATAAAACAAACAACAAACAAACAAACAAACAAAAAAACCAAAAAAACAAAACCCCACACAAACAAAAATCTGTTTCAATATCTGTTTTCCCAATGGAATGGAAAAAATACAAAAATATATTGTCCTGGTTTAGGGCAAATATTTAGGAGGAAACCTCTGGGGGGTCTCCTCTAGGAAGAGCCGATTCCAATCGCCCCTCCCCCTACCGGTCCGGGAAGAATTTCCTTAGAGAAAAGTGGAAAAAACTATTTATTTAACAAATAGAATATTTACAAGTATAGGGAAAAATTGGATAATATGAAAACAATGAAACCTCTCCTTCCTCTGAAGAGATGGTAGATTCAGAGTCCGTCTGAGTCCGGTTCAGTTCTCCAGTGGGGGGGCCGATTGCCAGGCCCGGCTGTAGAAGTCGGCGAGGATGGGGGGGGGGGCCCCCCGGGGGTTCCCTGGTGTCCTGGGCCCACGCGATGCCAACCAGTCCCAGGAAGAGGAAAAAAAGAAAAAATTCCCAGCAAAAGAAACAAAGTCTCTCCCTGCAAAAAGCCAGGAAAAATCCGAGGAAAAAAACCCTCCGCTGTGAGCTCGGGCAGCACCCCCCACCACAGAGTGAGTAAAAAAAAAAAAAGAAAAGAGATAACGCTGTCTGCTGGAATGCAGCCTCTCCGCTCTCTCGGCCTTGGTTCGTAGTATCCTGCAGACAAATGGTGAGTGTTTTTTTTCCTCCACCTTCACTCTCACTGTCTTCCTTGGACCAACTTAAAGCTGCAGAACTTAATGTCCAGCATAAGCAAGGGGACGATTGGGGATAAACAGGTCATATGGCTAACCCAGGACATTTATATATTTTTTCATCCTCCAAGTTTTAAAAATTCTATACTAGTCATTTATCATACAGCCTTCAAGCTTCAACAACAAAGTTTTAGGTTAAAGAAAATTTTAAAAAACATTTGAACCTTGAAATGTTTTTATGTCTCTTAAAGATAACAAGAGATTTTCTTTCTCCTTTTTTACAACATTGAAGCCGCACCACCTTCCTTGAGTCATTCACAATTTTGGTCATGCTAGCAGATGTAATAAAAGGATCCCTACTGACAAGTAACCTTGGCATTATTCCTTCACTGCATGAGGCTGCAAGGAAGAAACTGAGGAGAGCTTTCTTGTGTAGAGAATGATTACCACACACTATAGCTGTAATTACAAGAGGTTATGAACAAATACGTAACACCATTCAACCTAAAATTACAATATGGTGAACATCCTTTTCTTGCAGAAGAAACTTTTGGGAGTTATGACCAAAAATTCTTACATTAAAAGATCCCTTCATGTGCATTTGGGAAGTCAATGTGCCAGCTGTTCATGATGTTTTAAGATTACTAGAACAAATATAGTATGGTAAAATGTCAAAACAGAAAATCTTGAAGTTGTTTTTTTTCTAACTGTAAGACTTTGTGGTTAAATCTGAGAAAATCACCAGTTTTAACCTAAACAAGAAAAAAAGACCTACATACAACTAGTGTGACATGCGATCAAAGGGAGGCTAAATATTAAATGAAAATTTAATAAAATTAAATGATAGAGGGATGATCACTTCCACAATTTACAAGTTACATGCTCTTCCCCTTTAAAATGCCACTCCTATTTATAATCCAAATTTACATATGTTTAATTACAGACAGGTTGCATTTTGCTTATGAACTCAGATTCAAGAAACTTGTGTGTTTATCAAGACTTGAACTTCCAATTAACAAGAGGCATAGGGAGTGCTTTGTTGAAAGAAGACTCTTTTTTCCATCACTATATTTGATTCAAAAATTAAAAGTGATTGTTCTTCTCAGTTCACAAAAAAGTTGCCTATATTTTGTGAGATAATGAACTTCTATGAACTGTGATCTCTGTGTGAACTTTACTTTATAAAAAAGAGTCATTAAACCAATGCTGGGATTCTAGTATTTTATTTTCTTCTGCATAATCGCAGAAAATTAATGACAGATGAAAGTTGTGTGCTCAACTCCAATAAAGAATATTAAAATATCTCTATAGTCCTAAATAAAGACAATAAAGGTACACTGGTTTTAAAACAAGGAAAATAAAACTTTTCCTTTGTGACTTTGTTGGCAAGTCTAAATTCTGTACTCGAGTGAACAGTAACTCCAAATGCTGTCACTGGCACCTAAAGTAATTCACACTTTATTTTTTTTGTCATAGAGAACTGCTCTACTTTGAAGCAACACAGACAAGGCTGTGACTTAGGACTCACTCTCTGTAGCAAAGCATGGACTGACATGCTTCAAAGCTGTTGGCCAAAGCCAGCTGTGTGAGGTTCAGCCAGGCCAAGTGCCAAGTCCTGCACCTTGGTCAGAACAGTCCCATGCAGTACTGCAGGCTGGGGATAGAGTGACTGGAAAGTGGCTCAGGGAAAAGGACCTGGGGGTGCTGCTTGACAGCCGGCTAATCATGGCCGTCAGTGTGGCCAGGTGGCCAAGAAGGCCAATAGCAATCTGGTCCCTGTCAAAAAGAGTGCCAGCAGGACTAGGGAAGTGACTGTCCCCCTGTACTTGGCCCTGGTGTGGCTGCACCTGGAGTTCTATTTCCCATCTGAGTCACTCACTTCAAGAAAGACATTGAGGTGCTGGAATGTGTCCTGAAAAGGGCAACAGAGCTGATGAAGGCTCCAGAGAGTAAGCCCCACATGGAGCTGCTGGGAACGAGGGTATTTAGCCTGGAGAAAAGGAGGCTCAGGGGAGACCTTACTGCTCTGTACTATTGTCTTAAAGAAGGTCATTGTAAGGTTGGGGTTGGCTTCTTCTCCAAGGCAACCAGCAACAGGATGAGAGGACACAGTCTCAAACTGCACCAGGGGAGGTTCAGGGTGGACATCAGAAAGCATTTCTTCATTGAATGGGTTGTTTAAGCAGTGGAGCAGGGAGGTAGTGGAGTCACCATCTCTGGAGGTGTTCAAGAAACATCAGCACATGGCACTTAATGCTATGTGGTCTAATTTACAAGGTGGGGCTGATCAGTCAAAGGTTGGACTTGATGACCTTGGTCTTATCCAACCTAAATGACTCTGTAATTCTTTACAAGATGACTCTGAACAACAGACATCTCACTGGATATTTGCAATGAAAATACTGCTCCTCCCTCCCTCCCTCTCTTCCTACCTTCCTTCCTGCCTGCCTTCCTTCCTCCCTTCCTTCCTTCCCTCCTTCCCTCCTTCCTTCCTCCCTATACACCCCCAAATATCTGCAGTGGTTAAGTCTGCTGATCATACATCCTCCAAACTGCATTTGGCATGTGGTGATAGGACAACAAAAGCTATCCAAAAGGCAATTAGCAGATTGTGTTTGCAGACTGTTCCAAAACTTCAGAGCCCTATTGTCCTGGGTTGGCCATATGACCTGTTTGTATCCCCAGTCGTCCTCTTGCTTATGCTGGACATTAAGTTCTGCAGCTTTAAGTTGGTCCAAGGAAGACAGTGAGAGTGAAGGTGGAGGAAAAAAAACACTCACCGTTTGTCTGCAGGATACTACAAACCAAGGCCGAGAGAGCGGAGAGGCTGCATTCCAGCAGACAGCGTTATCTCTTTTCTTTTTTTTTTTACTCTCTCTGGTGTGTGGGTGCTGGACGAGCTCACAGCGAGCTCACAGCGGAGGGTTTTTCCTCGGATTTTTCCTGGCTTTTTCCAGGGAGAGACTTTGTTTCTTTTGCTGGGAATTTTTTCTTTTTTTCCTCTTCCTGGGACTGGCTGGCATCGCATGGACCCAGGACACCAGGGAACCCCCGGGGGGCCCCCCCTCCACCCTCGCTGACTTCTACAGCCGGGCCCGGCAATCGGCCCCCCCACTGGAGAACTGAAGCGGACTCAGACGGACCTACCTTCTCTTCAGAGGAAGGAGAGGTTTCATTGTTTTCATATTATCCAAATTTTTCCTATACTTGTAAATATTCTATTTGTTAAATAAATAGTTTTTTCCACTTTTCTCTAAGGAAATTCTTCCCGGACCGGTAGGGGGAGGGGCGATTGGAATCGGCTCTTCCTAGAGGAGACCCCCCAGAGGTTTCCTCCTAAATATTTGCCCTAAACCACGACACCTATAAACTTTTTCTAACATTTGCAGTAATTGCAAAATGAAAGCTGCTTTTTAGTCAGAAAAAAATTTTTAATGAATCACAGGAAACATGCAAAACTGACCTGAAAGGAAGTTTTCTTTTTAAATGCTTGTTTTTAATAAACATCTGACTAAACTTAAAGAAACAGCTGAACTAATCCTCATCAGCTGAAGACAATATACATCTGTTGTGCCATAATTCAGTGTAACTGTTTTCCCATCAGGACTTGAGCCTAGCCAAGTAACTAAGCACCCAAATCCCCACAGATGTTTTACAACTTCCACAATCAGTCTGCAATAATAACAGCAAGCTAACCAACCCTTCTTATAAAAAGTCTCACAAGCTCTGTGGTAATTTGTTTTGTGTGAATATTGCAGAGTGTAAATCTAAATAAAAAAGATCCATCTCTTTGGTGCATTGGTTTGTGTTTGAAAGGGACCTGCAGCTTAGCTACACAGAAACTTGCATAATTTTTTATAAGAAACTTGTCATAATCTGTAAAAAACCTGAAGACCCAGATTGCAATTTTACTAAAAATTTATTTTCCACACGTTACATCTCCACTTACGCCATTTTAAAAGAAAACTCAGATTTCCTAAGACACTTGGTCACTAGAGTTTCTTAAATGTTTGGAAACGAGACAAGGAGTACAAACACATTCAGAAGAAAATTAGCATTATTAATGCATATCTTCTTAACCATTTCCCATCAGAACTATCATGAACTGGATTTGTTTAGCTGACAGTATTTTATGGTATATTGATGGGACAGATTTTTTTTTCCCATTTGCTTATGTGTTTTCCCATTTCCTTAGTTTGGCCTTATGTGTCCAGAAATGCTTCGTCATTTGAAGTTAAAGATACTTATCTTGGTGGAGCAAATCCAACATCATTGTCAGCAGGTGCTCCTCTATGTAAAGAAAATGTAATTGCTTTACCTCAACTCTAGTTTCTTCTCCAAGAATACCCCAGGAGGGCCTTTAAATACCTGGGAAACAAGTGAGCTGAATACTAGTTTAGCATGATATGATTGAAAATTTTTACACTCTATCTGGCCTCTATAGAGGGAACTGTATATTCACATGTGTAGCTTATGGCTGCTCTTAGGGAAAGGAGCAAGGCATGCCAAGCAGAGGTCAGCAGCAGCAAAGCTCTTAAAACTATACACCCAGTGGAAGAGGAAGCTTAACCTGCCTTCCCTGGAACTTCCTCTTGACGATGGTTTTCTGCAGATTATTTGTTGAGCTTCCTGAAGTTTTATTTCCAAATGCAGATTCTTTTTAAAGGTGGCACCTCAAGAGAGGTTTATACATTAATTTACAGCTTTCTTTTAAGAATAAATTATAAAAAGGCACATGTATCTAGTCTTTATTCTTTCTATTACCTGCATACTGTGTTCATCTGAACTAGTTTTGACACTATATTTAGAAAAGGCTGTGAGTCAGCTAATATGCCTAGAGTGTATTTATTATTTTTTCACATTCTTAATGCTTAATTAATTAATAAACTCTTAAGAAGTCACTGTTACTTCTGGAGAACTTTTCAAAGCCATGTCTAAGCTGCAGTAGGTTGTATAACTATTCCTCTCAAAAATGAAACTTCTCCAGAAGCTATCTCTAATTTCCAGCAGTGCACTAACTCTCTTCTGACTTTGGTTTGAAAGCTTAACAGATCTGATATCCTAACTGTTGTACATGGTTAAATGCCATGCTCACATGAGACAACCTGTTCATCTGTCATAAATCCCCTTATTTCACCAGTTCTGGTTTCCTAAACCACTCTGACAGGGTACCTTTGTACAGGAAGGCTCTTCACCTGAGGGGAAATTTTTTTTCTGCATCACTGTAACCTTATCCTCGATCTGGTATTGTCTGCCCTAATTTTGTTTACCCAGCGGGAAAACAGAAAGCTGATGAGAGGATGATGTTATGTGCTTTGGGTAATTTGAAATGCATCTGTGCTCACATTTGATTTGGATCAAACTTGTACTGATCTGGCAGAGAATAGATGCAGTATTTTTAATAATGGAAACATGGTCTCAATTCTGCATACTCATATTTTTGAACTGTCTTCTGGTGTACAAATAGGTAAACATGTTTCTGTTTTCACAGATGGGCTCAGTTTTAGGCTCTGTTTCAAAAGGCAACAATTAATGAGTTTTAGCTACAAGTCTTACAGCTGAAAGCCAATATTCCAATCCCATGACTTCATCAAAAGTTCTGAATAAACTTCCCTAGAAGTATTACAATCAGGCAAAGCTACATCGCAGGCAGGCATGCTGATGACATCTTGATAATCACTGCCACAAACTAAGCTAAAGATATTAATTGATAGCAACCAATGACTAAGAATTCACAAAAAACACTTGAAGCCTCTTGGCTGAACGAACAAAAATAAGTGATCAAATATTGATTTTCAGGCAATAATCTTATCACCCATAGGGATCAAGAGAAGATTCTCACCAATCACAGATAAACAACAAAAAATGCATTAAGTTTTGAAAGTGTTTTGGTTGGGGTCAATATGCAAGGCAATATACTGAGATATACTTCTACCTATCATTTGTTGAAGTTCATCACTTAAGAGCTCTGAATCTGTGAGAAAACTTCAGTGTCCTAATTCTCGGGTTTTCATCAAAAGTTTCACTTTCTATTTTTCGATGTGTACTGAGAGGCAGTATTCCAGAGAGCACTGCAGAAGGGCTACCACAGACAAACTCCTTCGGTATTGATATTGAATGACCACTCTACAACTGAGCTTTACTTTCTAACACAGTGAGGCTTGTTCATAGAAATCCCCTTCTCTTGTTGAGAAAGGTCTGAATGCACCATTTAGCACAAATGGCTCATTGGTTACATTTTTTTTTCTGTGGGAGATTGTTTCACATACCTCCAATCTTGGCATTAAAGGCAATTCCTACTGTGCAGTGTGAGTTGTTTGCCGTGGCTGCCACTTCTCCAGCACAACGGGTTCCATGCCTGCAGTCAGACAAACATTTTTCCAAGTAAGCACAAACCATTGGGATTAAAGGCTTCGACTTCGCTTATCCTCAGGTGTTAAATGAACAACTCTCTACCATGTCTTGCACTACTTAACCCCTCACAGTAATTTATACTCACGTTACGATATTACTCTGAATGTGTTTTAACATTATCACAATCACTAAACTCTTCATGCCTACTACTCACAGTTTATAAAAAAGACATGCAGTAGTGAAACAATTCCCAGCAAGAGAAATGACACTTAGATATCAGTTCTCAATTTTGAACAAAATCCTAACAGTTAAACAAAATGTTTGTCCAGAATTCTCTAACAACTCCTCCTGTTGCTAGTATGTTTACCACCATTCAACCTCCAGCAAGTACAATATGCCAGGAGGAAGATGAGATTGCATCAAGGCACACAGTGCTGTTCAGATGTGAGGCTAAGACTGTTTGCCAGGTATGCTCAAAGCTTAGGCACATCTTGATCCTGCATTGGGCCAACCCTGGAAGCCTGCTTGCCTTTCTTAGAGCAGTAAAAATGTCAGAAGCACTCTACACATCAGAGGTATGCTCTGTGCCTGGATGCAGAGCTGAACTGCTAAAGGAAAACACAAAGCACCCAGTGGTTGCTCAACCCCTTCCCCACTGTTCAAAGCCACAGTGTGATGCTTTGCCTAGCTCTGATCCATGCACTCTGCAAGGTGACAGTGGCCATCCATATTGTCCCCATGGCTGGAAAGCTGCCCCTATGTTTTTGCCTGTAAGACGGGTTTCTCAGGCTGTTTTCTACTAATAAATCACGCCTTCATCCTTGTGCAGTTAAGCAGCTCAGTTGCAGAAATGTGACACAAGCAAGATGGAGCATGTAGGGAACTTTAGAGAGGTGTTATGAAGGGAGTTTCAGACCAAACAGCAAAAGAGATAGGGAGTTGATAAATAAAGATAAAAAGATAATAAAAGGCTTGGATAGCCACAAAGGAAGATGTTTAAGTCCAAGGGAGAAACAGAAAACTACATATCAAGCCCTTCAGAGGAGGCTAGCTGAGATAGTTGTGTACACAGGCACTCTTCTCCTGGTGGTGACTGACAGACTTTTTTGCACACACACCTGGAGAACATAGGTGCTTTTTAATTAAAGTTAATATTCATATTATAGACAAGAATCACTGTTGCTTTCCCTTGGTACAGCCTGTTTTAGGTAGAGTAATTCCGTATTTCATTATTATTAATTTTTCCCCCTTACCCTTTGAAGACACTTTGATGGGAGACATTAAGATGACTTGTTTGGAATGGATTAATGCAAAACAAGAACAACAACAAATTGGCATAGGAAAAAAATAAGAAACAAACAAAAAGAAAAAGCAACATGAATGATCAATATTAAACTGCTAAAATGTCAATGAATAAAATTCAGTTTATTTGACAAGTAGGATTTACATAACCTATGAGAAAAGTGTAATCTTTATTCACATAATCAAAGTGACAAGTTGGAAGCTCATTAATTCTAAAGCTGGATCAAGATTTCACTATTACGTTATCTCAACTAATTTCTTATTGATCTGTCACAATTCATTATTTGGTTGCCAAACTTAGAATTTTTCAAGACAAAATTTGAAGTTTATCTTTCATATGAAGACTAATTTTAAAGCCTAGTTCTTCTTCATTTGAAAAAAAACTTGTTTGATTTTAATTGGCAAATAAATGTCTAATCCATTTACAGAATTATTTTTAAAAGACTGAAATAAATTTTTCAAAAATCACAGATGAAAACAAGTTTTGAAAATATATTTCTTTATTTTCAAGCATTTACAAATAGTCTCCTAGCTCTGTGTTTCAAGTAATGTCTTTTAATGTCTTAATATTTAAATGAAAAGACCTGTCTTAAAAAGTGTTAAAAGACATTATATATTACTATCCCTTCTTCTCATTATGATTTTGCTAGGCGTCACATGCAATTTTTGAGGTGTTGTTACTCCAGCATCACAGCACATATGACCATACTCTAGAAATGTAGAAATACCCACACACATCAGCTTAGTGCATATAATTTATTAATAAATCATTTCCTGCCTGTGAAAGGCATGTGGCTAAACTTCCCAGACGGAACTGCATTGCCAAGAAATCCCTCATGGGTACCAAGTTTACGAAGAAATGATGGGAGACATCACTGGGAGAATGAAACAAACAGCTCAGATTTCTACTTGGCTCCAAAAAGAGTTTATAGATACCTGCTCCTTTGGTAGCTATGTCTTACAGGCCCTGTCAAAAAAAAGATTAGATTTCCACTGTATTATCAAACATGATGGTTACCCCGGGCCAAATAACGTGTGCAGCATCAGTTCTGCTTATGCCTCTTTTTCTCAGAGGAGGAAAATTAAGCAGGGGAAACTTAACATAAAGACAATGAATTAGAAACAAAAATCCAACTTAGTCACTATTATAAATTAAGAGCAGAATCCCAGGGATGTAACCTATAACAAAACTATGTGGTTGGTGGAGATTGAGAATAATATGAATAAAGGAACTTTAAATGTTACAACAATTTTCAATCCTATGGAAAGAGAAAGAATGGAAATTTAGGTAGCTATTGATACTTGTAGGAAAATAACTGAGTTGGCATTTATTTTTTTGCAAAACTATTCTTTAGTTAAACTTTCAAACAATTTCAAAGTTGTCTCTTAAACCGGAATATAAACCTGAATAGGAAATGTGGTATCTGAAGGGTTACAATGTAATAGCAGCTGGAGGAAACCCATATCTTAACAGCAATCATCAGAAATGCACTTTATTGCATCCCATAGTAATGTCTTATATAGTGCTGAAAAAATATTTCTCTAGAGCTATTAATATATAAATGTTCTCTAATAACCTGGAGGGTGGAAAACACTTTCCAAACTGACACCATGTTGGGATGTTGTTCTAGAACCATCTGAATAAGGATATAAAAAGGAACTGTCAGACATTAAAAGGATAGGCAAGCAAAATATCAATCTTTTGCCTTTAAAACATAATCTGCTACAGCTGAAAAATAGCAATAATAAAGCTACTTCCCAAAGGAGAAATATTATATATTAACAGTGGAGAAAGATGACAGCGTAAATATGAAAAACAAGTTACACAAATCTTCAATGTGAGAAAAATGCCAAAGACCTGGCTGTCATCACAGGCAGGATACTGCTTCTCAGCATCACATTGCTGTAATCTGGTTACAGCACAGGACTGAAAGGTCTCCAGTCAACATCCCCAGGGCTAATGACTTTTTGCATGATTATGGAAGTTGCTTTTAGAACAACTTGAAAATATCTCACAAAATCAAAGATGACAGCATTAAAACAAACACATGGAACACTTCACACGTCAGACACGCAAATTTTAAACTTAACAGCATGGGT
The DNA here is from genome assembly GCA_025920805.1 of Petroica traversi. Taxonomy (NCBI): domain Eukaryota; kingdom Metazoa; phylum Chordata; class Aves; order Passeriformes; family Petroicidae; genus Petroica; species Petroica traversi. Next base: position 1,311,367 of record JAHLSL010013373.1, read on the forward strand.
AATAGCAATGCTGACATGCCACTCTCCTAGCATTTGTTAGCTATTAGCAGTTAATTTGTCACAAGTGCGAAGTTCTGATACAAGTCTAGGAAAGGAATATGCCTCTACAATATAATTAGCATTTTACAGTTTTGGTTTCGTGAGTGGGCAAATAAACCAAACATATAAAACAAATATGCTTTTTCTCTTTATTTTCAAAACAAACAATAAATAGATGGTCTGATTGAGCCAATGAAATATGATATAGAATAAAAAATATCAAAAAAATCAGCAAATAATATATTTAGCCAAGTATATAGTTTAATGTATTAAATATAAAAGTAATTATTTACTGATATGCTTTAATATGCTTTAATCCAAGGGAAAATTTTTATTCAGTCTCTTTTCTGGAAGGGAGAAAAAACCATTGGTGAGAAGAAATAAAGCAGTTCAATCACCAGAAAACAGAAAAACTTTCAGCTGAGCTTTTTTTCTCATACTGCCTTTCATACTAACTGTACAGTAACCTTCTTAAGGTGGGCAATTCAATTCTTGCTCTTAGTCACAAAAGCAGGACACTAGTAAAACCTGTATAGATTAGTTCCCATGCTTTGGAATTAAACCTGTTCAACAGAAAGATCAAGGCTAGTATTACCTTGGAAGAGTATATGACTACCTAGACGTACCTAATGAAAAGGACTACTTTGTCTACTTTTGAAACAGAAGCATCTGAGGCTGCTTAGGCTTCAAGACTCCCCTGCCACATAAGCAAAAAATTCTTCTTTTAACCAAATGCAGATTGTTTGAGAGGCTGTAGAAAGGATGGAAAATCCTAGGACAAAGAGGGTACAAGCAATTCTGGCAGTCTCTTTTTGTAGAGCCTAAAGAACTGAAGAGAAAAGGGGAGACCATATCGCTCTCTACAACTGCTGAAAGGAGGCTGTAGCAGATGGGGGTCGGTCTCTTCTCCCAGGCAACACCAACAGGACAAGAGGACTTAGTCTTAAGCTGCTCCAGGGAGGGTTTAGGCTGGACATTAGGAAGAATTTTTTCACAGAAAGAGTGATGGGGCATTGGAATGGGTGGCGCAGGGACGTGGTGGAGTCACTGTCCCTGGAAGTGTTTAAGAAAACTGGATGTGGCTTGGTACCACAGTCTAGATGACAGGGTGGTGATGGATCATAAGTTGAACTCGATAATCTCAATGCTCTTTTTCTACCTAGTTAATCCTGTGATTCTGTAGCACAAATACTTGGGAAGAACCAGATACCTGTCTGCACTTCTCTCATTCTTAATCTCTGAGATTAGATAGCTTTACCACTTTGCTTAGGACATACAGAAAAAACAACAAAAAAAAGCCCAAGTTCAAATCTTGGCTAGCAAAATGGTATGGGGAACAACTACATTACATATCTTAATGACAGAAAAAGGACAAAATCAAAAATGAGTTTTTATAGAGGAAAAAAGAAAAGTAAATACTTTTTAAAAATAGTTAATTTAGCTAATTCTTTACACCTGGGATTACTGGTTCAACACAAAAAATAAATTCTCTGTTCCAGCCTGCAACAGCCTCAGTGACTAGAACACATTTCTAGAACTGAAGATTGCAATATCCTAATAACCCTACTTGTTTAACTTTGAAAAACAGCAGAGTAACACTATACTCTAATCCAGTAAAGGTATCCTTAAAATTTCTCAAGGCAATTGCTAAAAATAACAAACAGAATAAACCACTTTCCTAGTACATCTCCTTCTTGTTTAGGACACTGGCCCTCTCTCACATATTAATACTGCCAGAAGATGACAGCAGTAAAGTAACCTACATCGAGTAATTCATTACTTCAGGTATCTCTGGCTGAAATCCACAGTATTTCCACAAAAGAGAAATACCTTGCTTCTTTGGGGAGAAGAAGGTATAAAGGCGGGTATATGGCTACCCCCCTATAGTCTTCTTGTAAGGCTGAGCACCAACTCTCATTTAAGTGCAAAGATATAAAGTAAGTGTATTTAAATGAGCAGAAATCTTTGCAGACAGCTCCTTATACTATTTAACTATATTTTATTTCACTTTAATTTACCCTTGGTCACCTCAAAAAAAAAATATTTCTACCTGACATAAGTGTATTCAGGATGAGATTTGGAAAATGATTCCTCACACTAATTCTTCACATAAAAATAGGGTTAATGAGCATAGTTAAAGGTTTAGCTCATGTCTTTTGAGTCTAAAATTAATCTTAATTTGGGAACAAGGCCTCAGATTGCAAATCAATATTAGTGGCACACCTAATGTTACTTTACCCAAATCAGAAACTCTTGGTATGCTTTATGAATGGTTCCTATCAATTTAATCTTCTGGTTTATTTCTTCTTTCACTAATGAACTATTATCAGTGTTTCTGAATATCTAAGGTCAATGATCAATTACAATTTTCAGTAGTCTTTGAAAGCTTTAGAGGATGAACTGGAACATAACACAATTATTATTTTGGCTACAACGTGTATTTGCTATTCCACTAAATTACTAAGGAAAGTCCACCCATATTTACCCAAGATATCCTTAGAAAACACAGTCTTGTACACAAAGAATAAACCTTGTTAGAAAGTTGCCGCAGAAAACTCCAAATGTGCCACCTACAGTGAGCACTGTTGTATCTGGGAAAGGTTACTATATAATGGCTGCATTATGTTTTCTTCACAGTAAGAAGAACTTTGGTTGAGATGGATACAGGTGAAGCAGTCTTGAACAAGTGATTAACTAAATCAGGTAAATTTTATTTTGCACATGCATGCATTTAATCACTTTTACTATAACACCTAAAGTCTTAAAAAGATAGTATTTTTGGATGTAAGAAGACACTTCTATTTTCATTTTGCTTAAGAGATACTGAGAGCTTGAACTGCAAGTCTGAGACTAAAAGAAACACCTCTACTAGGATAACTTTCGAACAAATATACACTAAAGTTCTATACACTTTTCTTTGTTCTGCAAAACAAATCACCATATAACATCTCTAAACAAAGTCAGGAGTAAAACTTTGGACTGCAGTTTCTTAGCAAACCTGCAGAAGCCAGCTAACTACATTTAAGCCAGTGAGAGGCAGGAATATTTGGATGAGAAGCAAGAATGTTTTCTTCCACATTACTGCTTGCCTATGGTAGAGGTTTGCCTTGTGAATTAAAACACTTGACATCGTAACTCAATTGAGCATGAGGAAACCAAATTATGTAATTTATTTGGTTTGAGATTTTCATCTATTTGTTCTTACAGCTGGCAAGTTGATTTCTAAGGTTTTCAGGGGTCCTTGACCTGCTTTGGAGATACATAGTTTCCAATGTATTTGAAGCCCCTTACAAATTTGCAGATACCACAAATTCCTCTAACAAATGTATCTGCTGTTGCTACATATGAGTTAGAGGAACAAAGGAGTAAAGTTGGTTTTCTAGTTTTCTTCAGGTTTTTTTTTCCACCTCCATTGCCCTGCCAGTTATGTGATGCTTTTTAAAGACAAATGGACCAACACAGCACTTGCGGGAACAGCAACTCAGCAACAGCTCCATGTCTGGATACTTCCATAGACCATAGGACTCTTATATCAGAATGCGTCTACTACATAGGCAAAATGTAGCTTATACCGCCAGAGATCCCGTGGTCAATTTCAGTGAAACTGAGCTTGCTGGAATAATGCTTCAGATATCTGTTGCTATAAAGAAGCCTTCCAAAGCTATTAGTTACTAAACTCCTGAAAAAAAGCCCCCAAAAAAACTAGTACATTTTTTCAAGGCTGAGATATTGACGTTGGCAGACAGCTAACTCCCACCCAGACACTTGCTCCATCCTTCCCATTGGGATTGCTGGGAGAATTGAAAGAGCAAATGTTAGAAAAACTTTTCATTTGAGATAAAAAACAGTTCAATAAATAAAGGAAAGGAAAAGAAATTAAACACAATCAAATGAGCCATAAGCAATTACTCAGCAGGTCCCACAAGCAGACCTAATGCCCAGACACTCTACAATCAACACTTACTTTGGCAAAAACTCCCCCAGCTTTAGTATGGAGTACACTGTTACATGTCATGGGTTCTCTCTGGGCAGCTGGAATCAGTTGTCCCAGCTGTGTCACTTTTGAGCCGCTTGTCCCCCACCAGCCTCCTTGAATGAGAGGGCAGTGTGAGAAACTGAGAAGGTCTTGGTGCTGTGCAAGCACAGTTCAGCAGTAGCTAAATATATACATTATCAACACTGTTTTGGTCACAAATATAAAACATAGAACCATGACTAAAACTAATGTCTGTGTTCTTTCACAGAATCACAGAATCATTCAGAAGTTACAAAAGACTTCCAGGACAAGTGAGTTCAACCTTTGGCTGATCACCACCTCCTAAATTAGATCATGGCATTAAGTGCCATACGCTGATGTTTCTTGAACACCTCCAGAGATGGTGACTCCACTACCTTCCTGATCAATCTGCTCCACTGCTTAAACAACCCCTTCAATGAAGAAATGCTTTCTGATGTCCACCCTGAACCTCCCCTGGTGCAGTTTGAGACTGTGTCCTCTCATCCTGTTGCTGGTTGCCTTGGAGAAGAAGCCAACCCCAACCTTACAATGACCTTCTTTAAGACAATAGTACAGAGCAGTAAGGTCTCCCCTGAGCCTCCTTTTCTCCAGGCTAAATACCCTCGTTCCCAGCAGCTCCATGTGGGGCTTACTCTCTGGAGCCTTCATCAGCTCTGTTGCCCTTTTCAGGACACATTCCAGCACCTCAATGTCTTTCTTGAAGTGAGTGACTCAGATGGGAAATAGAACTCCAGGTGCAGCCACACCAGGGCCAAGTACAGGGGGACAGTCACTTCCCTAGTCCTGCTGGCACTCTTTTTGACAGGGACCAGATTGCTATTGGCCTTCTTGGCCACCTGGCCACACTGACGGCCATGATTAGCTGGCTGTCAAGCAGCACCCCCAGGTCCTTTTCCCTGAGCCACTTTCCAGTCACTCTATCCCCAGCCTGTAGTACTGCATGGGACTGTTCTGACCAAGGTGCAGGACTTGGCACTTGGCCTGGCTGAACCTCACAATCAGCCTCAGACTATCAATCCATCTTGTCCAGACCCCTCTACTGAGCCTGCCTGCCGTTCAGCAGATCCACATGCAGCCAACTTGGCATCATCCACAAATTTAGCACTTTACACTCGTTTACCTCACCCATATCATCAACTAAAGTATTAAAAATTACTGGGCCTAACACTAAGCCCTGAGAACACCACTAGTGATTGGATGCCAATTGCATGCAGTATCATTCACCACCACTTTCGGGGTCTGGACATCCAATCAGGTTTTCAACCTGTGGAAGAGTGCACCCCTCCAAGATGTGGGCCATAAGCTTTTACTGGAGAATGACATGGGAGACACTATTAAAGCTTTGTTGCAGTCCAGGCAGACAACATTCACAGTCTTTCCATCATCTATTCGGCATGTCAATTGGTCATAAAAGGAGACCAGGTTGGTAGAGCAGGACTTACCTTTCCTAAACCCTCACTGCCTAGGCCTGATCCCTTGGTTGTATCCCTGATCCTGTTGCAGTGTGATCACACTCAAGACGATCTGTTTGTAACCGTGCTGGGCACCAACATCAGGCTGAAAGGTCTGTAATTCCTTGGTATTTTCTGACAGCCTTTCTTGGGGTTTCACATTCGTCAACTTCCATTCATCTGTGATCTCCCTGGTGAGCCAGGACTGATGACAAACAATGGAGAGCAGCTTAGAGAGCTCTTTTGACAGCTCCATCGGTACATCTGGATGAATCCCACTCACTCTCATAGACTTGTGAATGTCCAAATAGCACAGCCAGCCAGCAATTACTTTGTTCCATATTGCAGTGGGTCTACTCAGCTTTTTGTCCCGGTCCACCAGTTTAGGGAGTTGCTTGTCCTTACTGTGAAAGACTGAGGCAAACAAGGCTTTAGGTATCTCAGCCTTTTCCTCATTGTTGGTGATGCTCCCATCCATCTCCAATAAAGAATGGAGATTTTCCTTGGCCTTCCTTCTGTTCTTATGTATTTATAAAAACACTTTTTTTTATCTTTTACAAACAGTTGCCAGATTGAGTTTTAGTTGATATTTCACCTTTCTAATTTTCTTTCTACATGATCTAACATCACTGTATTCTTTCTTAGTTATCTGCCACTTCTTCCAAGGGCCATAAAACTTCTTTTCTTATCTGAGTTCCTGCAAAAGCTCCCTGTTACACCAGGCTAATTTTCTTCCCTGATGGCTTGCCTTTTGGCAGATAGGGAAGGTCTGCTCCTGTCTTTAAGATTTCCATCTTAAAGTATGTCCAGCCTTCCTGAACCCCTTTATTATTAAGAACTGATCACCTTAAATTCATGGCTTTCTCTGCTACAGATACATTCTGTACTTAGATATCTTCCAATCTATACCTCTGTTTCACAAGATTTGTATGATAGTATACAAATTTATAGTCACTTTATATTCTGATGTATATTTTTTCATCCACACTGACACAAATCTGTATCAGCTGAAGATATCTCAGGTGCTTGAGCAACCTGCTTTTACTTAAAATCTCCACACTTCTGTGTAATGAAAGAACCAATGAAACAGGAAACAAAAACTTCTCAAAAATATTTTGCATCAGTTCTACTGAAATCACACCTAAGCAGAAATGAGAAATACCTTACAAATACGATAACATGTATCTGGAGTTTCATGCTTTTATCTCCTTAACAGGAAGAAGTCCTGGAAACCTTTGGAGATCCCAAGAACAGTTTGGGGGAATCCTTTTAGGGAAAATTTTCTTTAATGCAAAGAAGATACTGACAGATGAAAGGATCCTAAATGCATAAACAAAAAGGAGGAGAAATACAGCGATGTGCACACAGGTCATGGACGGATCTTCACCTATTCTGCATACTCCATTTTTCATAGTGGATGACTGATACGACAACATTTTAAAGAAATTAAGCTTTTGTAACTCTGGATCTGCACCATATTCCACCTCAGAGACAAACTTCCTACCAGTCTTGAATTCTGAGTACAATTTCAACTGCACTGTGTAAGGTATGTACTGTGTTTAATCCTAAATTTCATTTGATGCTGTCCTTGATTAAACAGACATCCCATTTCTCCTTAAAGATGCATTTCAAAGATGAATGAGGAAATTGCTTAAATAAGTCCTACTTTAATCTGTTTTGATAACTGTTTTCAATGAAACTTATGTCATTGGCTTAGCAGAAGGAAAGTTTCCTTTGACTTGGAAACAGAGTTTCAGCATAAGAAGTCTAATTCTCATACGCTTGCTTCAGTGCAGAACAAGCTAGCAGCTATTTATCTGATATTCATGGAGTCTTAATAAGAGAAATGCAGGGACATAAGCGTGGACTAAAAGGAAAAGTAACACATACCTTCTCACTGCCCTGTCTTTGCCACTCCTTGACAAACCCAGCCAATAGCCTCACCATCACACATTTCAGCTATGTAAACAAACCAATGTCTTCTCCTCAGTTTTCTGATATCAGAGATTTGATGATTGCTTTGATTCTGCATAGCAGTGCAAGCAATTTTTAAATCGGGTTAAACACATACTCATCAGTGCAATCCACAACTGTGATATCCATTCCTTTACTTCTACATCTGAATTTCTCTATCTTGATTATTTTCCTTCAGGAAAAGGAAAAAAGATCACTTGTCTTCAAGAAAGAAAATTGACTTTGTTAAAGCATCTAAGGGAATAATCAGATAGCATCTTTAATAAAAATTACACAATCACAGAAATGTAAATCTAAACCTGTCAACAGTAATAAACTTATAAATGCACATATTGTCATTTGTAAAAAAAAAGCAACATCTGAAAATTTCTTTAAAAAATCCCTTAGTAATGCCAATAAGACATTAGTTTCTATCAAAACTTTGCAAAGTTCCACCATTAATAGTATGATACTTATAAAAATGCTTCAGTTTAAAAGCTTTTGACACTAGATTCACAATTCCTTTATCAAACCTATAATTAGAGGCATGCCTTGATGCCACAAACATTAGAAGGGTAATCAATGCTATGCTTGTACTGGCTGAAAAGTCTCAATGAACCACATTTTGCACTGTTGATTAACTGTGAAATCATCTGGCAAAAATCAATTACCACATACACAGTGTGGATCCACTCTAACTTTCTCCAATACCTATAATGACTGGAAAGCAGAAAGCAGAAAAAATGACGTCTGACTGCTTGGTTCAGATCCTGGTTTTCACAAATGAACATGTCACCAGTTCAAGAAAACAATCCAAAAACTGCAGTTTCCTAAGAATCCTAACCAAAGTCCATGAAATTTGCAGTGACACTGAGATACACTAGACACCTGATATTTAGTCATTGGTGCCTGGAATCGACAATACCGCACCTGGTGTAAGCATTTAATTTTATTGATCTGAAACATATATACATACTAAATGAATTCCCTAGCCTCAATTACCTTCCCCTTAAATGAGTATTTCTGTGCTATCAGAGATGCATTTCTGGCATCAAACAGACCATGCTCTGCCAGTTGACAACATCTCTTCATGGTTTGGTTTTTAAGCCTCCAGAGGCAGGAGAATGACATGATGAAAAGTCAGGGTACAGAGGAAGAGAAAACCCAATCTAGATTCCCTCTAGAAAAAAGCCTTTACCTAAGAGCTGGTACCTTACTCCAACTGAAAGCAGTGCTTGTCTGTTTATCTTCCATTCTGTTTTGTCTGCACACAATACAGCAAATTTCAAATCAATAGCAACAGGTGCATGCCATCACTCAAACTACATAGAAAGATATTCCCAATTTTCAGCATTCCTTTCTGTCACACTGCTGCTCTGGGAACCTTTTCAGATGGTCTTTCAAGCCGCCAGCAAGAGACTTCAGGCTCTCTGTGTTTGCTGCGCTCAGGTCTTCAGGTATCTGCATTGAATAGTTTCACAGCAGGCAATAAAGCTTTACAATTTTCTTCTCTTGACTATCCAGGAAGACAAAGAAGCTGATCTGCCTGTCAAATATCTTGTATCCAATATGATTAAATGACTTTGGATATACTCCAGGCCTTCACCATAAACAGAGAGTATAAAGTAGCCGTTTGTCACTCTGTGAAGAAAATTAATGCTTTGGCATTTTATTGGGCACCTACATTAATCAGACTGGCAATGTAAAGTAATAATTAGTCATACTGGATGCCACGGCAAAACAATGCCAGTGTATTGGATCAAACAGGACTGAAACTCACCAACTCACTAATTTTTTGTTTGTGAGAAAAGATGTAAAGTTGTCCCCATATTGCAAAGTTTAGACACAAGAGATTCTGTTTCTAATAACTTTTGAACGACAAGAATTGTTGTCTCTCAAAAATCTTAGGCTCATTAAAAAGCAATTTAGGAGGTTATTGAAATAAATTTATGTAGCCCACTACATGCATCATTGAAAAATGTTGAAGAGGCATCCAAATAGTGACTCAGTATCTCCAAAACACAAATAACAACTCACTTTTACTTTTTCTTACGTAAGTTTAATAAGAACTGCATTAAAGTCAACTGGTATTATTTAAAGGAGTTTTTTTAGAAGTCCCTCTGTTTCATAAAAGTACCTCTCACCATAGTAAAATGTAAATTTTGAAACATCATCCCTAAGAAATTTCTTACGAAACAGAAAAAGTAATTTTTTGTTTGGTCAAAATAAAAAAATACTACGAACATTTCTGGTTTTTCCCCAAGGCTATACAATAAGCATAGTACCATTTCAGTGATCCCATTTGCATTCTGTTATGGACTTATGACTGATAATGCCTGGTTTTATAAACAGAGATGTTAACAAATAGCAGTGAAATAACAGAAAAAGAATAAAGCAACAAACCAAAACAAGATGCTTTGCATAGCAGAAATTACTTCATCCACAGCTGACTGCCTCTGAGCAAAAGGAAACTCTAGTATGGGTCTGTACCATTTAGAAGCTTCATGATTTGCTGGCAATTTGTAGAAACCAAAGTAAACTTCTGGCAGTACGCCTACATACCATAGCAGTTAAAGAAACTATCATCCCACCCATTTTGACTAGAAACCTTGAAAGATTAGTCTAATGTTTCTTCCTATCCTCCTGCTCTCCTTATCTAATAGAAGATTTAATGTAAAACTTTAAAAATATAATTTTGGGAAGTGCCACTCTGGTGATAACACTAAAGTAATCTACAGTCAATTTTTTCTTGCTCCTTTTTGCTCACCAATAAGCCTCAGCAACAGAAAGTCTTCATTCTAATTAAAACTGAAACACTAGCAGACAGATCCAATACTCTGATGTTTCTCAGCTGCAAGCAAAGCTGCCTAGACACCTGTTTATTTTTACAACAATTCCTTTGGCTCTTTATGATTCCATCCTTTAAGGCTGGATTATAAAATGAGGTAGAATAAACCAGATCATCTTGAAAATGACAGCGCATTTGTACATCCCACCCTCACTGAAAAACACAAATCACTATTACGCAATGCTGTCTGTCCCACTGCTACCACAGGAAGCAGGAATCAACCAACTGATCTACATATTATGAAGTCTTTGTAATTCATGGCTTTCAGAATGTTCCCTGGTTGTGTTTAGTTCGACTTCTTGACACAACTTGAGTATCTAGTGCCAAACGGCCATGTATGCTGGACAATCTAAATTCCTGCCCCAGTTTCTGAAGATATTTTAGAAACAAAAAATATGGACAGGCTATCAGTAGTGCTTTTCAGTACCTGTGGTGTGATTTAATTCTTGTTTAGTCCAGGGGCAACAGGGAAAAAAGGGCAAGAGCTGCAAAATCTGAAGGTGATTAGCTGCTGCTTACCTAGCTTGATGTATCTGCTAATTGGAAACATTGAGACTAAGCGGACGTCTGGCTGCCAAGTAACCTTATACTGAAAACATGCTTTATGTATCTTTTGTGTCCAAAAGCTGACTCTACGTGGACACTGTACCTCCTGATAACACTGACAAAGCTCAGTACAGTACAGCTTCTGCCACCACATTTCACTGCAGAATCTTGGAGACTGGGCAGTGAAAGTACTTAAGGGGGAGGCAGGGTATGAAAACAAAAATCCCCTAGGCTCTAGGAGAGGAAAAAAGCTGCATAAATTTGTATCTCGTATCAAACTTTAACTACTAATACAACAGATAACAGACTCCCTTTCCTGGACCTGCTTTGTAAAGAAGTGACTTCAATAGTCAGCCAAAGAAAAGCAGTCAGCTTCACAGGTGAAGGTATGTGGTTTCTTGCTGCACCAAGAAGTCCTTGAAAGTACACTGAAATTTGGAAGTCTACAAGTGTACCCTTGTTATGCCCCAAGTCGAAGAAGAGGAACATCTTCAAACAGATGAGACAGGATGTGACCCTGAAGTGTGTGTAGGGGTAGGTGTGTGGTGGCAGAAGAGGGATGTTCTTCAACCTGTCCTGTTAGATGTAACAGCCTACCCTGCCTTTATGAAGAAGGTTTTGATCAGGAGAGGATTCTCTCATCAAAGTATGATCCAAGGTTGCTCCAGTTGGTTTCTGCAGTTAAATCAATGTTAAGTTTTGCAGCTGACTCCCAGCTTTCAACTGCTGCATTCTTCTGGAGAAAATTTGTTTGCAGGAAAGAAATAACACAACCCAAAAAGCATTTTAGTTGTGTAAAGGACAAGGTTTTGTCCTTTGAAGTTTCTTTTCTCCAGGCAGAAAGTATTAAATGCTTTTCACAATAAAAAAACAAACAATGACCCAAACCTCAAGAAAACAAAATGCATAGTTAACATATTGACAACAAGTATGATTCTCCTTCCTACAAATGATGCAATTCCACAGAAAGGTGGTTCTTTCTGCCAAGTACCTAGCTAAGAAAATGATGCTGACAAATAACTGCCCTCAAATATTCACTGAGCAGAAAGGTGGCCTACTTCCTGAGGTGACGTGTCCTCCCTGATTTACCCCAAGCCTTAACCAGAGCACATCCAAAGAGCAGAGCTGGAATGAGAAATATCAGAAAGTGGAGTTTTGAAGCGGAAATATGACATCTTCAACTAGTCATATGACACAGATATAACTTGTCAGAATTTTCACTTCCGTTTTTCTATCAAGCTCCAAATGAAAAATCTCTATCACTTTAAAAGACATCGATGGGGAGGAAAAAAAGCATCAACTTCCATTAACTTGCCTACCTCAATGACAAAATTCTATGAAGTTCAAGAGAGTCAGAAACTAAGACAGTTGTCACACATAATAACCCCTTAATAATTCAATGAAATTATATTTAAGAAAAGCAAGTCTTCCTATATATTCTGCCTTCCAAAGGGATAGAAAATGGTTCATTTCACATGCCCAGAACTCTCAGACTAATTTTTGTGTGTTTTCAGATAGTTTCAAATGCTTTAAAAGAGTCCTAAGTGTGCACGGAAAACACAAAAATATGTATTTCACTAAAATTTGAATGCAGATCATTCTGTTTTATGAGGAACCAAGTTTTGTACCATTCATAGACAAATTGGTACTTTCTACCTGATGGCTCAGGTTGAAAATGTCAAGGGTGCCATAGTGCCTTACTTGTTCTCGTTGCTGGCATCATATCGAGGCATAGGGTCAAAATCATTTCCATTTACATCAAAACTGGCCTGCGAATCCTGTATCCAACAAAAGAAAGAAAACCAGTTGCTAATTAATTAGCAATCAACTCATGTGGCCTATACACTTGCTAGCAGGCTCCTACAAATGAGTAATTAGGCTAACTAATATTCCTATGGTTCTATGACATCTGTCTTTTAGGAAAGTATTCGATATAGGAATTATATATTTTATTTTAATTTTGGAAAACAAGGAAGGATAAAAAATGCTCTGAAAAGGTATAGGTACAGCATTAGGGAGGAAACAGAAAATGGTGTTTCATTTAGCCAGAAAACTACTTTTCTTCTAAGAACCTTGTGGCAGTAAAGAGAGTTTAATTCTCAAAACTGGGATTTTGCTGAATGTTTTAAAATTCAAGAAATTTCAGCCATTGTTTCAAGAAATAAGAATAACATAATTTTCTTAAGAATACTATTATAAAATTGTATCTTGGAAAGCAACACAAACTGCTTCCTAATTTCCTGGGGAGTATAACTGTTTCAAATGTCTGCATGGTATCTGTCTTTTTGTTCCATATTTATCACGGTTCTTATATCTGAAAATAGTTTATAGGGTGAACAGCTGCTGGTTTGTACGGCTCTCATTAATTGATGCAGTAGCATGTGGTGTGGTGTGGCTGACATGGCAAACAGCAATTTTTAAATTCTTGTTTGTTCAAAACCAGTCACACATCCACCTCAAATATTCCTATTTGCAGCCACATCACCTATAATCTGAGATACAGAAGGCATTTGTGATCAAACAAGCAATGTGTATGGCTTGTGAATTTGGGGGAATTCCTTGTTGGCATGAGGAAAGGGAGAGAGGAGTGGTAAGGAAATAAATAGTTGCTTTAAATTCAGTGGTAGGATGGTACTGGAATGAGGTGACACGATACAATATGGGTCATTCACTGAGGAGGTAAAATTATATCTACTTTATTTATATAATTTAAGATATTAAAACGAAAGACAAGTCATGTGCTAGGATCAAACATACATTGACAAACTGGGCAATTGTCACCCATTTGTGTTTTCACACCCTCCAAGCTGAGTTTCACATGTAGCATGGAGAAGGACACATAAGTAAATACAGCTAATTTTAAATTTGTGGCTTTAAACTGTGAACGTCAGTTGTAGTTTTTAATGGGTTATTAAAGATGTTTTAGTCACAATCTCTTAATGCTCTATCAAGAAGATAATCTTGCTGGCAAAAAGCCTGTATTTAGGGCTCTTTAATAAGATCTACATCTGTAATGGGAATGAAGGTACATGCATGCCTTGCACTAGTCATCTTAACCAGTCCAGCTGAATCCAAATATATTTGCTTGTTTCATTGTACTCTGTGTAGAAGTACACCTTGCACACTTTATTTCCGACGAATCGTACGGCCCCCACAGTTACATACCTTCAGCTAATGCCTAGTTTCAAAAGATAGGACAAATCACCCCAGCGAAATGTGGTCCTGATGCTCTGAACAGCTTCAACCTCTGACATTAACACAGGAAGTAACTCAACAGAGAAGAAGATTCTCCATATGTTATCATCCTCCAAGATGGATTAAACCAGTTGGCTAAATGCGGTGAACCACAAGCAAACAGAAAACTCCCGAGGCAACATGAGACATAGGACACAGAAACCAAGGATGCAGCTCTATCACAAGTTGCGAGGGGACTCGGTAGAGTTAGAAGAGATTTACTAGAATGAATATTCTACAACAGAATATTCTACACCTGTTTTTAACTGAGTGAATCATGAAAGGTCATGTATTTTTCCCTTAATATTGTTTCTAGCAGTAGGATTAATAGGTTTAAAAATTAACTTAGGGAAGGATTATTGTAAAATTAATGTCTTTGAGAAAAGCTTATGTCTCACTGACTAAATGTATTGGCCAAATATGGAATTCAGCTGCATGTGTTAACTGAAAAGTAGTGTATTCCAATTCTAAGTTCTGAGAGTGTGAAGATATTAAGTAAAAAAATTGCAGAAGAGACAAAAAATATCCAGTAACTGGTTCCAGTCCTTCAGAAATTCAGGACTCAGCTACAAGAGGCATGCAGATATTAAAAATGTTCGGATGAAACACAGCCTTAACTAAAACAATACATATTATCAAAAACTGTTTTCCTTCCTCCCACTGGTATTAGCATTTGAGGAAACACTTGTGTGATTCTTTTTCCTTCCCTCCTCTCCTTCTGTATCTTTCTAGAAGCAGCAAATTATTTTTGAGTAAGAACAAAGCAGGAAATCTGGACTCTTGTGGACACTCACATAATTCTGCATCAAGTCTGGGTGGTTTCTTTCAATGCCGTCATCCAGGATGGTGACCACAACATTCTTTCCAGTGAAACCTCTCTTCCAAGCACCTACTATATTCATATCTGATTGGCAATGGTGGGTGTTGTCACTGCAGTGCTGGAGACAGAAAAAGAGATAAAGATGTTGTATATTGGAGATTACTAAGCAGTGAGATACTGAGATACTATCCTACTTACATTACCATTTAAAACCGCACATGAACGTAATTATTTGAATATGAACTACACAACATCAACACCTTTATTTAGACAGAAAACAATTTTAAAAGAAATGCAAATTGTGAAAACCTCCTAGTCCTGCTTATTTCTCTTTCTGATTTCTCTTCATGCTAAGCAATACAAAAGGGAAACATTCAGCTGTACTGCATTTGAAATATTTGAATTTTTAACCATACGTGGATAAGCAGATTGTACTGAAATGATCATTAAAAAAAACAAAAAACCTTGCTTTTTAAAGCTTACATGCTGTGTACAATTTCTTGACAGAATGTTTGGAAACTAATCAAGATTCATTTCTATCTACAAAAGAAGGCTTTTGGCAGGTTTTGTGCGGTATCAGCAGGAGATGAGCCACAGTTAAGAACCTGTAATGAAAACACCACCCTGAAAACTTGCATCTTAGGGGGTTGGATGAATTATAGATAGTGTTGATTTACAGCAGCCTGAGGTACAGCTTTCAGAGCAACCAAGTCCAGTGTGATGAAGAAAAAAGTTTAGCGTACATTAAAACCAAAAGCCTCTTCCTAGACACAAATGCACCCAGTTCATGTGAACAAATCTGGCTTGCCATGGCAATGAGACATGACCCTCAGGTATTTGTAATGCCCCATTAGCCACTCTAATCCACACACACAGCCCTCCCCTGTGAAATTGGTTCAATGAGCCTCACTCATCAGTATGGCTTTCCTGCAGCTCCGCCAGGCTCAGCAGAGCAACAGGCAAAAACAGAAAAAAAAAAGGGGTACAGGGAAGGGTAAAAGCAAAAGATGAGAGGAAGAAAAAATTAATTAAAGAAGAAACTTGTATCATAGCAACAGAGGTAGTAGAGTACGCTCCATCTCAATCCCTGCCCCACCACCTCATGTCCCCACCTCATGTCTTGTCACTCTATGGCTTGTAAGGAGTGAATAGATTCGGAGCGGTGCATTCCACTTTGACTTAGTATCCTCCAGCCAGCACACTGAAGAACCATTAGCAATCCTATGTGCAAACCCATTTCTGTTAAATCATAATTTTCACCCTCCTCCTTTTTCTCCAGTTCACCATCCAAATCAGAGGATTTAGGAGAGGTCATTTGTTATTACTAGAGCAAGATTTTATTATTATACATTATATAAAGTCTCTCTCAGGGTCTTTCCATTGTGCCTGCAAATATCTGTATCTCTCTGCCTATCCATCCCCACACAAAGGACTTCAGGGACCAGTTCCAAGGAATGTGTAGCTTTTGTTCTCTGTATAGCTTGCAAATGCTCATGCTGCTGGCTTTATGAAATTAATTACAGTGTAAACTTGCTGAATGTAATGGTTGCATACACGCAGATTTCTAATGTATAAGCAAGATGGTTAAACAAATTCAATGTTTCCAGGTACATTTGTCTTTTTCAACATATTACTAAACTGAGTAACAGAAAATACCTACAAAAGTTTTTAGTACCATCTTCCACATTTTCCGATGTGGAGACAAAGAGACAGGAAGATGGAAGCACCATCCTTTAGCCACAGGGTAAACACAAGAGTAACCTACAATGGGCAATCAAGTTTCCTGGCTCTGGCCTCCAGTCAGATTTACTGGGCCATTACACTGCGCCTTTATCCCCATTTCTAAAATGCCAAATGACCCTTGGCCGCTTTGATTACTGTCTTGTCCTCTCTTCCTAGGGCATGAGTTTGTTATTTTGCTTTCATACCAGCCAAACCACACAGGATGAGCAAGCATATGGGTATTTTAATCCCCATTCCTTTGCAAGCTCTTTGGAACTCTGCCAGAAGGTCAGCAGTACTTTCTTTAATGAGGCCATTGCCTCACTTGCCTTACTTGAATATTTGCTTTTGTGGTGGTGACTAAAAGGACCTTTGCTACACGTGTGTACACAACCACCAAAGACATCTCTTGCTAAGTTACTGTGTGCTCTGATAATTCTCTCAAGAGACACATAAGGTCAAATTGATTAAGCAATAGTAAAGCAGTCCTAACTGTGAGCCCACTTGTAACTTTAGTACACAGAATAGGTTAACATATGGATACAAAATGTAAAGGCAGCAAAGAAGTAACCAAATGAGAGTAGCTCAACAGGAGATGAAGGGTTCAGTCATAATCATTACAATAAAAAATAACTTCTCACGTCCTATTTAGAAGAGCATCTGGGTTTTTTCACCTCTATTTCCTACTCATCTTTTATTTATTTTTTTGTTTGTTTATTTGATTTTTTTAATTTCTGTCCTGTTTCTAGCCTTATTTTTCTGTTCCAGTACTGTCTTTTACCACTAAAACCCCAATTTTGTTTAATTCAACATCTGATCTAAGATTCCTGTATTTCAATCACAAATTAGACTTTCTCTCAGATTTGTCCCTGATTTTCTCCAGATAAATCACAATGGACGTTTTTCTCTTGAAGCAGTCTGATTTGTCTTTAATTAAGAACACTTTAAATCTTGGAGGGCAATTACTCTTTGAGTACTATCGTATATGGTATAGATATGCCATTCACACAGAATAACACCTAATATGCCACTTATTACTTGGCTTCACTTGCACTCTTTCCTGCCCCCTTGGACTGGTTTTTTCTGGGATAGAGTTAATTATCTTCACAATGGCTAGTGTGGGGCTGTTTGGGATTTGTGATGGACAGAATCTGCATAAAACTGGGAGGTTTTCGTTATTGGTTAGAAGTGCTTACCAGAGCCAAAGCCTTATTTTCTCTTCACACCATTCCCTTAGGGAGGAGGCTGGGCACAGACAATAAGCTGGGAGGGGACACAGCTGGGACAACAGGTGACCTCAACTGACTGGACCATAGGATGTCATGTTCAGTACTTATAGCTGGGGAGGGCAAGGAAGGTGAAAATGTTCCAAGTGATGGCACTTGTCTCCCCAGGTAATATTTACATGATGGAGCCCTGCTTCCTGGAGATGGTTAAACACCTGGAAAATGGCAAATGAATTCCCTGTTTTGTTTTGCTAGTGCGTGCAGCTTTAGCTTTCCCTATTAAATTGTTTTCATCCCAATGCATACATTTCTTGCTTTTTCTTGCATCTGGTTCTCTTCCTGATTCTACTGGTGGGAGAGTGAGTAAGAAGCTATGCGGTGTTTAGCGGCTGGATTGGGTTAAAATCCCTCCTTTCTTCAAGGAATATTTCCTACAAGGAAATTTCCTGGGTTACATTGTATAATTTTTCTTTAACCACCTGCTGCTTCTCTACCACCACTCCAAATTACACTTCCAGGTTGTTAGCAGAGGGCTGTTTTCTAATTAATTTGGAGGCGCTTTTTTAATTTACAATGTTACCCAAATAAAAAACTATTAAACATCTGTCACCATAATAAAAGTTACATGATCCAGAGTAGTTGAATGTTTTAGCAGTGGGCAACTACAGAATTTCATGGTTTATTTTAGATCTATTTTCCCATTTCTTTCTTGTTAGGTAGTTTATTTGAATTAGAATATCATTTGTTAGAATAAAAACAACCATGATTATATACAAATAAAACAGTGGTTGGAAGCTTTTATTAGATCTGTCAGTCTCTGGACTGTTTCTGAATTTTAAAGGAAATAGTATAAAACAGACTATTCTACTGTATTTTCTGCCTCTTGAAACAGATAAGGTAGTTCAGAAATTTCCTGCACTGGTACCAAGACTAGACAACTGCATTAAATCAGCACTATTTCAATATACATTGTTTTCATCCTTTGCCTGGAGAATACCATCAAAAGGAATAAACAAACTTTGCCCAGTTATTTAGAATAATTTTACTGAGATTTTAAAAGGGCATTCAAAGGATGATGGTTTTCTTTGGACTGTTTCATTTGAAAACGTTTATGATAAAACCAATGATACTTAACAGAAACCATGTACAAGGTGGAAAACATTCTGAAGTACACACTGGAAGAAACAGGGCTATTGTATGAAAAATTTCAAATACTGATTTTTTCCCATACTTCAAATTCAACACTTTTGAGCATAAAAAGACAAATAATATCTTATTCTAAATATATCTTTGATACCTTTGGACAGACATTTTGGAAGCCTGCCTTTTAACAATTAAAAAACAGACATAACATTAGGAAGATTTTCTGAAGTTTTCTTGTTGCAGACAGTATCAGATGTGAGTGTGGATTCTCACTGTTATTTTGTGAAACTGTCCTCATGGTCATTATCATTATCTTAATGTGTTTGCTGCACTAATTTTTGTAGTTGGAGTCTTGATATATCCAGTTAAGGATTAGGAACAAAACTGAAAAGTTAAACTGAAAAATCAAGGATATATCAATGATCAAAATATTTTGGAATTTCAGAGATAAAAATCAAATTACAAGAACAATAACTGTAAAAGTCTATTCTGTCTTGCTTTGCAATGCCCGTTAGTCTACAAAAACAGAGTAGAAACAGAAGTTTCTAATTCTGTGACATGCAGTTTCTCAGAAATGGCATATTGTGTAAGTCTTCATGACTTCATTGCACTGGTTTCTTGTAGTTTTTGAGTTACAAGGACTTCTTTGTCAATATATATGGGGATATAGAGAAACACATCATGATAATCAGGACGACACAATTTTGAATACCAATTGTGAGTTTGTCAAGTTGCAGATATCATTTAGTGTTAGACTACCATACTTCTGATCCAGGAAAGCTCTGAAATATAAGGCTCTAGTCAGGGATTAGAAAAGACAAACTGAGTATTGAGAAGAACAGCAGTAACAACAACAAAGCCTGGTTTCCTTTGAGTAGTAGTGAAATAGTCTTTGGCACAGACAGATACAGAAAGTACTTCAGTCATGTTCTCGACAGCAGAGGGTTTTGTCAGCTACTAATCTGCAAGCATGGAGAGGACAGAAGTTGAACAAGATCACTCGTGGAGGAAGGGCAGTCAAGGACCTATGGCTTGACCTTGATCAACACAAGCAGAAGGAAAGGGAACACACAGGGCTAATTCTGACATTCTGTGGATTTAA
Organism: Petroica traversi; assembly: GCA_025920805.1. NCBI lineage: Eukaryota > Metazoa > Chordata > Aves > Passeriformes > Petroicidae > Petroica > Petroica traversi. The sequence continues at coordinate 1,331,469 of JAHLSL010013373.1, forward strand.
AGTGACTATCTCTCTCTACTGTGAAGAGAATGTAATGTGAGGCATTTGGCACTCCTAGCTTGGTCCAGGCAAATGCACAGGCAGCAAAGGTCATAAGCTTTTTAATAGAGGAGACATCCTAATGCTACATTCAGCTTTCTGAGGTACAGGTTTGTTCAGTGTTTTAAGTTAAAACTTGCCAATTACTCTCTCTTATCCTGCAAAAAAAAAAAAAGTAATTTTTATGCTTTTCAGGAGATCCAATTTTAAAGAGGAATGATAGAAGCAAGCAAGAAGCAAACAAGAGAGCTGGAAAGCTAGGGTTCTTATTAAAATGGGCATCTTGCTCTGTTAAGACAATGGGATTGACTGAAATTACTATGTCTTCTCCAGATTAAGCACTTGAAAGCTACATTTTCTAAACAGATTATTCAAATAATGTTTCTTTTTTAAAGTATTTCTCACTTTAAAAAATTATTTTATCACACAAAACTATATGATCAATGAAGACCTTTTAGAAGAAGGAACACTTGCAGATTATTTTTCTCCCCTCAGGCATAATGTGATACTTAGTGCACAATAAGCAGCACTTGCTAATTGTATAGGAAAAGTATTTCCTTCTGAGTCACATCTTTAAATAAATTCTGATTGTTGCTGCAAACATTGAATTTTTAAGATTTAGTAGGAGCAAGCAGGTAATATACAGTCTGGTTAATCACAAATACAAGATTATTTTGCAAGAAGTATTATCCAACTTCTGGAGTCATGATGTACTAAATTGCTACTTTTAAAAATCTGTATCTGTATCAAGAGAAATACTTCAAGACTGCACCATATTAAATATTTAATTCCAATTTATTGCCTGTGCAGTTTCAGAGGGTTAAGTTTAATTTACTTTAGAGATTAATTTGCTTCTTAAGCTTCACTGATTCATTAAGAAAGAATACACTTAGAAGCCAATAAAACAATCAGAAACATATATTATTTTTTGCTTCTTTAAGCAGTGAAGAAGAAAAGAAAATCAATATGAAAGGGTTCCTAATATTCCTTGGAAGAATATCTGACGACTATAGAGAGACAAGAATAACTTACAAATCTACAATATATGGGTTTTCACAGTGAAAAATAAGGAGTTCATAAATGATATTTTTTGGCTGTGATCAAACTGCTATTCTTAACAAAAATAAAATAATTCATAATGAGTTAAATTTGTGTTCAAGACAAGTCCATAACTCTTTGATCATTGGTACTTTTAAAAATCAATACTCATGTTTTTTTCTGTAAACTGTGTTCTAGCTTAAATAAAAATTAATTTAGGGAAGCCCTTTATGTCCATTTTCCACTGTCTGATGACAGTGCACCTGTTTTAGGAGTGGAAAGCTACCCATTTCTAGGTCTTCAGAGAGCAAAGTCTGTCTCTGAGCTGCAACTAACATCTAACATCACCTCCATCTACATAGGCCATTACCTGTGTCTCCAATAGGATATCTGTCTTAGTCCTGTTTCTTTCCCATGTGTTGGCAACAGGAGAGATTTCTTCAAGGCCAAGAAAGAAAAGTAGCTAAAAATGCCTTGTGTTTATTGTGCATTTTCTGCCACCTCCATTAAGAAGCTTAATTTTAAAAACTTTTCAAAACCATTGTGAAAGGTTCAGCTCACTAATAATAATAATAATAATAATAATAATAATAACAACAACAACAATAACAGTAAATGGCATATTAGACCAGGTGCATCTTGTATATCCTTGCACCACTGCCCATGTGCTGAGAGTCATGTGCCAAAAGGTGTGTCAGTGTATGGACTCTCCCTGGGAAGCACTGGGAGAAAGATTAGAACAGCATGCAGAACATCTGCAGAGAGAGGGAAAAAATTAAACTATTTCATGTGGTTACTGCCAAAAAGTGCCAGAAGGAAACATGCATTGAAATGTATGTCTGTATGTGGCCATATTCTCTCTCAAGATTATTGCACAGTTGACTTACTGCTGCTGCTGCTACTATTGATACCATCAATACCATATAAATAGCACGAAAAGGCCAGGAAGTAGATCAAAAGTTAATGTAGTTTTCGTTGCCAAAAGTCCTGTGTATGAAAAAAAAATATGGAACTTCTTCTACTAATTAGATAGAATATGTGAAAGAACAGCCTCAATGGTGCACCATCAACCCTGGGGATTCAGTATTCACGAATGACAAATGACTCCTCAGAGAGACCATGCTTTACATTTTACATGGCCTTTGACTCATTTTTTTATTTGACCTCTTCTCCAAAAAGAAAAGTCCAAAGATACTTTTTTTTTAATGCATCAATTCATGCAGTTGCAGTTCTCTAGAAAATCAAATTTCTCCTTCTCTCTCTCAAGCTGGACCTGATAGTTTCATCATTTCTAAGATAATATTAAAGAGAGAGATGGTAAACATTGCTTTAAAATAGTTTTCATAAGTTTCTAAAGATTCTTGCTACACTAGTAGAGGCAGTCTCTTCACAATTTACTTTTTAAACCGTTTTCAAGTCAAAGACCATTACTGCTACATGAATTTGTTAAGAAGTATGGAAGAGGAAGGTGATTTTACTTTGCATACATTACTTTGAGTAAATGTATGCAACAGGATTGAAATACAGAAAGAAGGCCCTGAACAAATAGCTTCAATTAAGCACTACCCTTCCAAGAGACTGACTGACCAGTTGGAGAAGCCTGGAGCTTACACAAATCCATTTCCTTCTCTTTCCCCTCTTTTTTCATTTTGCAGTGAAAATGGAAGAGCAGTGCTTAAGAAGAATATACTATTTGGTGATGCTGGGGGTGGACAGGGAACTGATACAAGATGGACCAGGAAACTTGTTTTTTTAAGAATGTTATGACCTTGTAGGAACAAGAGGACTTGCAAGGAAAAAGATGAAGAGATATCTGAAAGTTTGTATGAAACTTCTAAGGACTCTTGCACTGCTGCAGTCCTTTTTTCTCTAATTTATGTTGTGGTCTGGTCCCTCTGATCCATGAGGCAATACCCTGGTGACATCTGGTGTTAATGGCTGGATGTCCTGGGGGAGAAGGAGGGACAGAGGGACAATGAGAGGGAGGGATATATAAGACAACAGGACCTGTTCAGGAGGCTGAAGGAAAGATGCACGTCCTACTCTTTGTCAAAAAAGTGGGTAGGAAATACAACATTTTAGGTCAGAATATGAAGGGAACCCCATATTCTATTACTAGTAATGCATGTGGTGCTTCTGAGGCTGAAACTGTTTCCCAGTGTATTCAGTCCAGGAATATACATCTATGCTACTTGATACCTAGCAGCCTTTTCCCATAAAAACCATCAGGTTATTGTACCCTTGGTCCATTATTTGTCAGGTATATCAGAAGAGATTATAACTTGCCAGACGACAAACTTTAGGATCATGAAACTACTCTCTTGAGACGCAAGTACAGAAATCACTTCATACCCTCAGACAGCCTTATAAAAGTATTTCCTCCAACACTGGAAATGCATGCTGTGAAAATTCATTAATAGTAGAGATGGAGACTAAGATGAATGGCTGCTATTTTAGCTTGCCTACAGGGAAGTAAGTGCTGTGGGCATCAATAGGCTTTTCACCATTAGAGTTTGCTATGGCTGGTGAATGTAAGGCCCCCTGTGCAGTATAAGTGAAACCTGAGGATAAGGCCAAACCACTAGAGAGGGTGGATAGTTATATTTTGCAATTGACATCATTTGGCATAAATGAGAGAATTAGCCCAGAGAAGTTAGGGAGCCCTGGGAAGGAAAAGGAAAGATTACTCAACAACAACAACAACAAGAACCCAACAAAAAAATACCAAAAAGCTTTGTGTAAGATAAAGAAGTATCACAAAATTATCCTTGCTAGTGTCTCAGGAAATTTGACTCAGATGATCAAATTTTGAAGTTACTCTGCAATGCTGAAGAAAGTTAGTCCAGAGATTTATGACACAGCTGTACAAGAAAAACTGTGCAAAATAGACAATGAATGTAAAAACGTTGTCAAAATAGTAAAGGGTCTTACAGGAAATCTCAGCAGAGTGTCAGAATTCAAGCTATCTCAGAGAATACAGACATTGGAGAAAGGCTCTGGAGAAGTCCAGTGTTTTTGAAAGAACTGTTTTTATGAAGAAATGGATACAGACTGATATCTATTGAGCTTTTAGGGTCTCAAGGAGCTGCTGCTGAACAAAATCCTGACTTTAGCATTGAAGACACATAGATACCATTGATTTCAGCAGTGCTATGAACTTCTAACTGCAAAGAAAGTAATTGAATATATGGAACTACTCTGAGAACATAGTTTTGAATTAATACTATAGGAATGTATTCCTCTAGACAGAGAGAATATACAACTTCAGTGTATGCACCTTTTATGCACATCAAATGTAATTTGTCTAAGAACAATTGGAGGAAAATCACATTCATGGCTATTGGCTTATACTGCGCAGTCTCTGCACGGAAATTATATCCATTTATGATAACTGTTTCAGAATTTGCAGATATCTTTACAAATACAGGAAGTCTGCAGAGAAAAGTCAAAGAAATAATAAAGAAAGCTATTATCAGAGCACTGTCAGAAGGAAAAAATACATACAATCAGAACTAAACTAAAGGTACGACTTCTTAATTTTGATTGTTGACAATTCCTCTGTGTCTACCCACTTTTCTGATACTACAGCTACAAAATATTCTTTGTACTTGTTATAACACTCTCTGCATTCTCCCTTGTCATTCCTATCATCATTATCTTTCTGTCAGATAGCTTTCTTATCTCAGCTTATTCTATTTTCAAATCTGAGTTGTAAATGGATCATCTTTTCCTCTTTTTTATTTCTGCTACACAGTCTGCTGTTTAAGCGCAAATATGATTTTAAAATGAATACGCAAAAAATATGTTACAAAGTTAGAAAGGTTCTTCCAAGTAGAAGGGGGAATTACCAGGGAAATAATAATGTACACCTCCAGTAAACTATATTTTTCCATGTTCCACCATGGAAACAACCACGTTAAAAAAATGTTTTTGCTTCCTTAAAAACTGTAGTAAGATCTTTGGATCCATTAAAGACATGGTATGAATCTGTAAGCACTTAATAACATATCCACTCAGAAGGAAGCTGGCAGAAGATTTGGCATATCAGTTTGTACTTTGAATCCACTATGATTCCTTAACATAAGTTTGTTTAAGGAAATACTACTTAGCATGTGCAATTATTAAGTTTCAAATCTTAAGAGGCTCCTCAAATCTGATGACAGGAAAGTTACTGGAACGGAAAGTACAGAGTAACAGAGGCAGTGATCTGGATCACTTATGAAGGTGAACCTATTTAAGCAGTGTGTTTGTAAAATAAATTTATATAAAATCAAAATGCAAAAATGCCTGTAGAATTAAGAGTGCAAGGCTCAAAATATGAGTCTACAGAAATCCAATAATAGTTAAAAGAATCTAAGATCTAAGGTAGACAGACACCTACAGCTTCAAAAAGATGCTCTGTGAAGCTACATACTATTCTTCAATAGTTAAGCAGAGGGGTAACAAAAATTGGGTTAGGGCACTTAATCACAGCAATGATGCTATTTCTGGAATGATACATGCATGTGCCTTGTATTAAAGTTTACAGAATATATTACTGGAGAATGAAGACTGAGTTGTTGCTAGTTTTCTTGCTGCTTCTTGTGTGAAGTAAGTGCTGTAAACACAGTTTATAGTGATTCTTAAGTTCAAGGAATCTGTTTTATCTGAGAGGGTAAAGACATGACTGGATTGCAGCAAGCAAATAACACGATTATATTTTTGAAGGGGCAATATTTATTTAATCTAGTAAAGAATGGCCAACAAGTTAAGTACAGACCTAGATAAACATGCACAAGGTGTAAGATTTTTAATCATCAGGACAATGCTCAATCAAACCAAAGGAGAATTAGCCAAAGGAATTCAGATCCTGATGTTGATTTCTGTGAGACTAAAGCATCTCTGTGCCAGGAACTACTTGGAAGGCTCAGTAAGAAGTATAATATGGGAGAACTAAGCTTTTTTTTCCTGCCATTTAACTACCTTCAAATAATTTGAGAGGAAGCTTCAGTTCATACAGCTGGGTACTGGTTTAATATAAGCATATCATAAATAACTCCACTCTAAATACACACAGAAACATTAATTATTATGACTAAATCTCAAATATGCTAAGCAAAAATGTCAAAAGTCAGCTATATTTTACATCTTGTTCTGCAATGGGCAGGAATCTCTTCACCATGTCTTTGAAGAGACAGCAGGCCACTCAAATGAACATATCTGTTCACAGAGGAGTAGCTGTGCAGATCTAAGCACAGAATTGACATGAGACATTAAAATGAGGTGATGCTTTGTACTTTCCTCTCTTTTGAAATCTTGTAGGAATGAGGGCTACACCTCTGAGATATGCCATGAGATCTGTGGCTAAGGTCATGATGGCCTGCTGATGTAGTGATGGGTTATTAGGTGGAGAATGATCCCTAATGCTGCAACATAAGTCAGGTGGAGGAGGGACTGATCAGGGTCACTTGTTCTGCTCCACCTTTGCCCAAAACCCATAGTCTGAAATCTTTGAGCTACTCTTGATATCCCATTTACGTATAAAGTGGCTGCCCATCATCACCATTTATGATGCAAATTACAGAATATTTGAGGACAGTCTCACCTTCAATACTCTCAAAAGTATAAACTGGTATTTGAAATCCTCTAGGTCAGAGGATGAGAATAGAACAAACTTTGCAGACAAGTAAAGGGATTTGCTCCTGATCTCCCAAAAGCAGTGGCAACTCTTTGGTTGAATTTTGCACCTCCAGCTGAATTGTAGTATACTCGGGAATACTTATACATAGTACTGTATACATAGTACATGTACAAACTGCACTTATATCTTGCAGGTCTAGTGAATTTATCACTGGCTAACTAAAAGAATCTATAATTTGTTGTGCCAATATACTGCCCTATTGATGAATCTATGTTTGTGAAAGTTCCTACTGAAGTCCAGAAGACTTACAGTACTGCAATGATTAATTTCACTGTTTGTGAATCTGCTCATGAAAGTTCTTACTGAACTCAACCAGAATTATGCTGCTGAATTGATTTTAATCAGAAATAAGGCCCACCCACACCCAGCCCCTCTGATTTCTGAAAACTAGCTGAACAACAATAGTGTTTATTTTATGTCAAGATAATGCAACACACATACATTCAGGACTAGGTAACAACATTTTTGAAAAGAAGCTGAATAAAATTTGAAAAAATACTTTTAATTACCTCTGGAGTAAAATTTTAGAAATTTTAGTTGATAAGCATCACTACATAGGTACGGATTGTTTTGAAACAGAAAAATACGGATTTGTGTGGTTGCTCTGCTATTGGTGTGAGTTTTCAAGGAAAAAATATTTCTAAAAAAATCAAGATGATGTCGGCTTTATTTCATAACCTTGGTGTTGTGTAATATAAATAAGGCTTTTATATTAGTTCAGCTGAAGATCCATTCCAGTCTTATTACAGACACCCACAGCAATTCCTCTAGAGATGGAGGATTTGACATAAAACAATCCCCAAAAACAACTAATGTAATGACAGGCTTCTTAAATCACAAAATTTGGGCCAATTAGCAACCAATTAATGTTGGCTTGGAGGACACTGAAAAAACCAGCAGAACTCTGAAGTATACATTAAATCTAGGAATATGTTTAAATCTGTCCTTGATCTGCAATGCATTCGGGTGAATGTCTATTTCCAGTGAGGTGCAATGGATCCCATGCCTGTCTACTTTGTTGCACATAATCTCACTAACAACATCATTACAGGTAGCACTTTATGATTTAAGATCTCTCTTTTCATTCTTACAAACAGTCAAAACAGCTGTTCTTTTCCCTCTATTTAGCCACTTTCCCCCTGTTTAGCCACTTTAACTTATAATCCTTTGAGTTATTGATCACAGGATTTGACATGGATAGAATATTCTAAGTGAGAACTTTTCAATGCACAGTAAGTACTTTTCTTCTTGCCTCTCTCAACACATGAAGCAAATTAACAACTGCATGCAGTGTGGTTAGAGTCTCCTTGTCGCCAAAAAGAGAAAAGGGGAAGATCTGCCTGATACTGTCATTGTACACATTCCTTCTAATTGAATTTTCCTATGTGAATCCTGTTCTTCATAGTACCCCTACTGAAAAATGTCTGTAAGAATAATAACTTAGAGCAACATTAGAATTTATCTGTCTGTCTGTCTGTCTATCTATCTATCTATCATCTATCTATCTATCTATCTATCTATCTATTTATCTATCTATCTATCTATCTATCTATCTATCTATCTATCTATCATCTATTTATTTTTAATCTAAACACATATACAGACATGTAAATTGTCCCTCTCCTTCCCCATAGAATGTGACTGCATCAGGAGACATTTGCTGCTGCTTTGGTGCCTGCCTGGAGGCAACACGGGTCATAATGTCTGCTCCTTTCACACTCACACTTATGTAGAACTTCTACATGCCTGGCTCAGTCATTGCTTGATTTTTCCTATTAGACCATGGGACAAAATCTTGTGTGTGGATGATTCAGCCACTGAGATTACTGAGGATTTTTTCTAGGCCTTGGTATAGTAACAAATCAAGCTTAAAAGAGTGTGTGGCCACCCACGTAGATTAATTCAGAAGAATAAATGCTGAATGAGTCCCCAGAATGTGTCAGTGGTTATAGTTTACACAGTGTACAATATGATCTTCGGCTATCACTGTGTTTGAAATCCCGAACAAGATCAAAGCTGCTTCACACAGTGAGGTCAATACTTAAATTTTTTAAATATTGGTGAAGCAGCAGCAGCCAAACAGTGAAAGCAGAGCACATCTCATGCCCAGTGCTCACAGTGGCTTCAAAAGGCAGGAACCTTTCAGAACTTAGTTCTCTGTCACTGGTCAGTATCAATGCCAATAGGTCAAAATAATGGCATGTTTGGGACAACATTTTCAAAGGACAGACACAAAATAGAATAATGCTTTCACTTTCAGAATACTTTTATCTTCTTATATAGTATTCCATCACGAATCTGGAGAGGGAAAACCCCACTGTACACCTCATGTTTAGTCTATCATATATCTGACTATCATTAAGCCACTGTGCTTATACTATGTGGTTGTTCTGTTAGAAATTCGCATAAAAATGAAGGAAGACAGGAAAAATGCTTAAATGGCATACTACTCATGATTTAGTGAACTCCATCGCTATAAAAAGGGTAAGACAAAAGTAGTATTAATACCTTAAATGACTCACACTTCTGTCTCTTGGGGATATCTGAGGCTCTTCACTCCTGCCCACTTCCTCTCCCTGACCACCTTTTTTTCTGCTTTTAGCTGGAAATGAGTTCATTTTGAAACAGCCAGTTCTGCAGAATTTATAATCCTCTCAGCAAAAGAGCAAGCACAGATATTGCCTATATTGCTCCACACATTAGATTTGGAATATTTTTTAAAAAGCTCTACCTGCCTCTCCTTGAAGAGACTTGAGGTCTTGGGCTGTCAGAGTCTCCTGTTCAAAATGCTCACTTAATTTATTTAGGTTAATTTTCATCTAAACATATTTAGAAGTCATGCAGATGTGCAAACACTTGCTGGACTTCTCTCCAAAATGGCACTGATAGTGTTTGCTGATAGTGTTTGTTAGTCTCCCCTGCTATCTGCTCCTTGTTGATTGAGAAGATAATCCTATCCACAGGGCTTGAGCAGCAGACATAATGCACAGCAGAGATTTCATTACATCAGAAATATCTAGAAGTTTTAATGAAGTAGTGCAGAATGCACTTTATTGAAGGATCTGTGCTCGGTGCATTTGTTTCTTCTGTTATTTTTGGATGGGGCGGGGGGGGTTGCATGGGCTTTGTGGGGTTTTTTAAAACATGATCAGAAAAGGAGCATGAATTAATGTTAACAAAGGCTCAGCAGGAACTAAGGTACTCTACAAACTGGTGATTTTAGTCACAACATTTGCTCATGTGATATACAGGAAGACACAATTGAACACAGATGTAGGACTCTGTAAAGCTGGAGTTTTTATGACCTCATTCCATGGAGTCTATATGGCACCTGTCTCCAGTTAAAAGGGGCATACAGATTTTTAACAAGAAGATGTAATATTCTAGAGGTAAATACTGTTCTCCAGTGTTTTCTTTGACACAGATCAAGCTCTCCTCAAAGAATAAGGGAATATCTCAATTTTGAAGGAACTCAAAAGGATCATTAAATTCAACTTCCTGGCTCTCACAATATTACCTAAAACTAAATCATATGGCTAAAAGAATTATCCAGACTCTCCTTGATCCTATGTACTGAATCATTAGGAAATTGCCTTACACCTGCATAACGCTTAATTTTTGCCTCCTGAATGGGAAGTAATACAGTAATAGCTTGTGCCAGAAATTTCTAAAAGTCTCACAGGTTAAGAGGATGCTTCTGATGATGGCAAACTGAACATGACACGCTGTTCCATTTCTTATCAAATAGATCACAAGAGAGCCAAGCCTCAGAATTAATTCTGCACTGTGGCTGCCACTTTCATCATTTTGGCATTCCTAATGCTTATTCTTTAGGTGAAAAAATGTATAAAATATTAGTTAACTAGATATATATTTCCTGAAGTATCTGCAATTTTAGTATGCAAACAACAGCACAACAAGACATAAAGTTTGAAATAAATCAGTAATTTTTCTATTAATTAAATTACGTCTCCTTTATTCCAGTAAATTAATAGAATATTCAGTATTGTGAGGCATAAGAAATTGTTTTGCTATTTGACATTACTTGATTTTGATTTTTAAAAATCTGAAAAGTGGATAGTTAACTAAGCAGCTGCTCTGAAAACTGCTATTAGAAAGCAATGATTCTTTCTCCTTTGTAAAGAGGAAAAATGTACTTCCAGGTAATTACGTATCTCTATTTATACATCAATGGTTTTCCTGCTGAAGTGCAATGTAAGATAAAAAACTGAAATATACTAGAATGTGCCCCAGTATGACATTCAAAAACTAAAAGCAGATATTTATCAAATGTCATTAAAAATACTGCAAAGGTTTTGAGGCATTATCATTTCTTTACTAACTTCAAAAACTACTTTAAAAAAGGCAGTGCAGGAAAACAAAGTATTAAACACAAATGATATTTCACAAAGAACATTATACAGACAAGTACCTAGAGTTTCTTAATGTGACTCAATTGCTGTCCAAAAAAAAAAAATCCATTTAAAATAAACTGTAAAGATAATAGCAGATACTCTGCCTCTGAAGGTACCATCACAGTAGTAAATAGGCAGAGGAATCTGTGCTTTTGCTATATGATTTATTACCAAATCTTTGACACACAGAAAAAGCTCACTCAAAGCAAACATGGAAATTATTTTGATATTGATTCTTCTTGCTTCAGTGAAAATGCTGACACAACACCCAGATGGTACTGGCTTCCATTCTGTTTTCTCTGAGGACTTTCAGGTGTGCTTACCTAGGAGCCAGAACTGAATGTCCCAAAGGAACAGACCAAGAAGCTTATGTGGTCAGTTTGTCTTCAAACTATTTGCTAATCTTGCTAAACTATCTGCATTAATTATCTTTTTTCAGTAGGTATAGATATATCCACTTCTATAGGCTTTTGATTACTTAGAGTATGTTGTAATCCAAAAGAAAAATAATTTAGGTCAAATTATGTATTACTTGACCTCATGTTATTGTTCTGCCTTGTCCACAAAGAACAACTAAATGTGTTTCCACATGCAGATTTGCAAGGTAATGTTTTGACAGGCAGAGTGGTTTTAGCAGTGCTTCTGCTGCAGTTAAGTTACAGATCATCTTCTTAACTTTGTAGAATACCAAAAGCTTGATCTTCTTATGCAATAAAACCCCAAAATATGAAAGTGCATGTAACAACTAAATCAAGTTACAAAATATGCAAAACACTTTTCAAGCATGCCATACCACCTCAGAAAGAATGATTTGGCTTCTACTGCACAGATGAAAGGAGAGAACAATTCTTGGGAGAGCAATAAAAAGAGAGTGATGTTTTTCCTTAGCTGTCAATCAAACTTTTAGGAGGTTGTAAAGGAGAGTGAGATATATCCATCTTCTGTGATGTTAGCATATGGCAAGTGAAATCTTGAATCCTGCCTCCCCATACCTGGGCCAGCATACAGATCCACTGTAACCTCCTCTTCTCCCTTCGCCTCTTTCCAGCCCATCTCATCAAGCTCCTGTCTCTACTCCCTTTGTCCCTCTGTTTCCTTTCACCACCCACACCAGCTGACCTCATAAATATTGAGGCCAGGGATGTAAACTTTTTTTCTCTGCTCTGCCACTTGCTTGAGCTGCAAGGAGAGGCACAAGGTAAGCCAACTCCCTACAGACCTAAGCAGTGGTATAAGTGGCATACTCATGCCACATACTGTCTACTTTGTCACCTCCACCTTATTTCATGGCTACAGGACCCTAGGAAACTTACATTACTCAGTACTGGTAAAGATTTATTAGTCCCATTCTGGCTGCCATCCAGAGTCAACTATACTGTGTCAGAGCACAAGGGTCTGTCCCTCCCTGTGAATGCTAGTACAGCTCACCTAGGAACTCACAACTGTAACTGGAGAGCACTGTGTAGCATACTGGAGAAATTTTCAGAAGAAACAAAGTAAGCTGGGTTCACCAGACATTTCAATGAAGCTCAAAGCAATGCTTGCTTCACAGTCCTCACTGAAAGTGAAATGTAAGCAAGTTTCCCTGGGTTTTGGTTTCAGCATCAGAGCTCAAGGCAGCCAGCCCTAGATGCAAGTAATTTAGTACACACCAGGTTGTGTGGATTGCTCTCAATTGCTGCATAAATTACATTTCAACTGTCCATATCAGAAATCTTTCAGTGCAAATATACAATAAATGTGATGATTGATGACCAATACATACTAACTGATGAGGTTTCTCAGCAAATCTTTTGCCTTCAACACATTTACAAAAACCTCAGTACATCACTCTATAATTGCACAACAATATTATTTAGCTGTTTCATCAAAGAAATTACTTTAGTACTATTCACCAAGTAATTGGTAAATGTTCACTTCCACTATGGCTCAGTCACAAGGTTTTCCTGTGCCCTGCTGGCACTGCTATAATCATTTTCCACCTTGGACACCCTAAACCACTCTGCATTTGTGGATCTGCTCATCCTTTCAGTCCAGTTTTGGAAATCAGGAATGCTTTGTGAAAAGCCCACTAGGTCTCATAACCTATTGGAGAAACAGCACTACCAGGAATTGTATGTTTTCTTATGTTTACCAACTTCTATTCTAGTATGTTTTCAGTAGCTTTTTTTTTTTTTATAGTGTTTTCATTATACTTATCAAATATGTTTTCTGAATTTTTAAAAATCTAAAAAACCCATCCAGTGAAGCCCATCATCACAGCAGAGGTAAATTACTACTGCAGAAAGCTGTGCCTCTGTGCCTGAGTGATTCCAATTTCAGCCTACCACTATGAAGCTGTTCTTGAAGGGGGGAACAAAAAGAAATTATCAACAGAAGTATTCTGACTGAAGTCTACTAAAGTTAGTTATATTCACCACAGCTTTGCATATATTTCTATTTTTATCATGTATCTACTTCCTCTTGTTTTCAATATATACTAATATATTTACTTTCTATAGGTTTTCTATGCAGGCAAGATAAGGAACATTTAAACAACTGTCAGGTACAGTGTAATTGATTAGGCACAAAGACACCTCAGTCATTCTGAAGACACTGTTTATTGTTAGCTCAAATTAAGCAAAATAAAAAATACGGAACAGCTGATTCAACCTCTCAGCCAGAATCAGCAAAGTGATTGTATATAATTCATCCAGCTAGCAGGTTATTTTGTCAACATCAGTGGAAGAGAAGACATTTATTAGATTTAACATGATAGTACAAGAAGTCTGGGAATGGCATATGGGACTTAGCTCTCTCTTACTCAAAGTTTTGAAGTGGATGTTAACTAGGGACTTTTTTTCTTTGCTATCAGTTCATTCTGAGCAAACTGGACCTGATTCTTTAGGACACTTCTGAATAACAGATGGATCGGTAAAGTTTTATACACTAATTAGTCTATAAAAATATTCTATTTTATTCTTAAGCACATGCCTCAGGATTCAGAAGTTATGCTAAAGAAGTTGGGTTTTTTCTAACTTTGCTTGCTTTGAGGGAAGGAAGTCAGAAGAATGTAACTTTTCTTTTAAATGCTGCGGTGGCTCAAAAGAGAAAGAATGCCTGATTCTCTCTCATAACTTCTTGCCATGGATATCACACAAACAAAAATGTATAATATCTATCTTAGAAAATTAAAATTACAAGAAGCGGTACTTGTGTAGAAAAAGCTTGGAGAGGAAAAACATTAATCAGATATATCTTGACAATCTTTGAATAAAAGGATTTCTTTCAACAAATCTGAACTGCACTTATAGTCTTCTTAGGAATTGTGCCATTTCAATGGGCAAAGGTATCAATCTCAGCACAGAACAAAGTTACTTATTAATCCAAATGCAAAACACCATATGATAGTTCATTTATTGCTTTCTCAAGAAATTACTCAAGAGTAATTTCTTATTACTCCTTCTACTTTCTCAACAACATGTCTGCAATCAGCAACCTAAAACCTCTTCCAGCATAGCAATGACTGAAACCATTAACCAACCTTGAACTCATTTTTTTCCCTTCACCTTAGAAAGCTAAGAAAGATTAACAAAAGCAGCTATGGTAACAATCATAAACACGGTCATATGAACTTATCTGTTAACGTCCCAAATCAGACCTGAAATCAACCCATTCACATATTTTTAGCTACTCTCCCTGATGAAATAGCATGGTCAGTAATACTTTACTGATCTCTTTCAACAAAATGTCATCAAACCACTACTACTAAAGATCTTGCAAATACATGGAGCCCATTAGCAGATGTAAATGCAGTCAGCCAGGAACATTTCCTTCCCAGAGGGTCTGAAAGTGAGGATTTTTTTCCACTGGGATAGAAATGAGGAATTATGAAAACTGTACAAAACAAACAGTGAAGTACATTTGATGCTCTAAAGCCTGTTCTGTGTAAAACTGGCAATTGTGGCAATTGTGTGAGGTAATGTGGCCAGACAACACAACTAGTTTTTAAATAGAGACTGCTATCTTTCTGATAAAAATAGAGGCAACTACTATAAGTATTTATGATCAGACCACCTCTCCTATAAGGAAAGACTGTGAGAATTGAGATTGCTTATCCTTCAGAAGAGAAGGTTCCAGGGAGATCTTAATGCAGCCTTTCAATATTTGTGGAGGAATCATTAAGAAAAATGAGGATAAACTTTTTAGCAGCACCTGTTGCTATAGGGCAAGGGGCAATGGCTTTAAACCAAAAGAGGGTTGATTTATGTTAGATATAAGGAAGAAATTGTTTACAAGGGGAGTTGTGAAAAGCTGGACTAGGTTACCCAGAGATGTGGTAGGTGCCCTATCCCTGGAGGCATTCAAGATCAGGTCAAATGGGGCTCTGAGCAACCTGATCTAGTTTAAGATGTTCCTGCGCATTGAAAGGTGGGTAGGACTAGAAGGCCTTTAAAGGTCTCTTTCACTCCAAACCATTCTGTAATCCAAAAATTTTCACCTGGCAAGAATGAGGATATTTTTAAAAACATCGTGAGTACAAAGTTTCCCTCCAGGCTTTAACTGTGACTACTAGGCCACAAAATAGATATTTTTAAAACAAAAAATACAACTCCTGTCACACACATAAACAGCATAAACAATCCATTTATTTCAACCATGAAACTGTTTATAATTAAAAAGAGTGTAATTATGACAATGAATGGTCAGTGATGGTGGCTTTCTTCTTCTGCTTCAGGACAAAGTATGTTTATGTTGGGGACAATGAATTAGGCTTTAAATACAAATGGGTTCTCACAAGTTGTAGCTAAGTTTCGTCCATTCTCATTGCTGAAAGCTTATCCTCAAATAAGTAATACCCAAGATAACTTGCAATAGGAAGAATCCAAGAATGAAAGTATCAATAAATGCTTCCTACTGAAGAGCCCACCATAAATTCTTTGTAATACTTCTAAGGAGTTTACAGACCTTTTTTAATTACATAAAAATCCCCAAATTTGCTTTTTCTGAACATACTCTTCCACTCATTTTCAAAATATCAAACCAGACAACTAAACATGAGTATGAAACAGAGCCAATGACCCTGTATGCACTTACCATGTACCACATGCTTGGCCACTTGGGATCATTGAAATAAGTGGATTGGGTACCACCAGGTTTATAATCCCTCTTTATCCTTCTTTTAACGACCTGCTGTTGTATCCACTCCACCTGCCAACCAGGAAAACATACAGAGTATATTATCATTCTGTGGAGATTAACAAGAAATGTGCGAAAACTTGGGATTGTTCTCATTACCATACTCCAAGGCATATTTCATGTTAAAGAGTTCATTTTGGCAATAGAAATCACACAATCACCTTGACATACTGCTGACTAAGGAATATGTTCAATTTAGCTAGTGTTACAAATCTACCTGAACAATTGCTTAAATGCCCTGCTAGAAGAACTTCATTGAGTATTATCCTTTAAATACTATTATTTTCTGATTTTTCTTTATCAGACTTACTCTTCTGTTGAATTTTTAAAATCTTGTACACAAAATATAATAGCATATTACAATAAGGAATTCATTGAATTTCTAAAAGGCTGGGGTTTTTTTATTTTTATCTTCCTTTTCCAGAAGGCAAAAATATTAAAAAATATATTCAAAAGTTTTGCTTTTAGACCAATATCTAAATCACCTTCACCTCTTGGAGAGAAGAAACCCCAAGTTAAACTTCATTTTAAGTAAAGTGACTCTCTGTCAAGAGAGGCACTCTGCAATTTTATTTTACACTAAGCACTCCCCAATGAGAAATAGCTGGATACTGAGCATCAGCTCTAATAAAATAAATTTTTAAAAAAGCCCACAAAAATGAGCTTGAAATAGGAAAATAAATATAAGGGTTAAAAATCTAATTCTGCAAGTTATTTTTGTCTGTCTGACACCTCTTCTAAGATTCATGACACATCCAAAGAAAGGCAACACCAAAACTGACATCAACCTTAGAGCAGAGAGGACTTTGCAGCTGTTTCTGCATTAGCTATTCCAAATGGGAACTAGTGTCAATAAATGTAAATAATATGAACTAACCACAGAAAAACCCCATGTTATATTCACACACATCTAGCAGGTTATATTTCTGCTGAATTGTTCCAAGGGATGTAATTATAAAAATTCAATTCACCTCTCTCCAAGCAAGATAGGCATCTTCTCTTAACAGCTAACTCTGCCCCTTTTATTTGGGCTGTTTGAATATCTGTGTATGCACACAAACCTACAAATATACCAAGAAAGTCACTTTCAGCTCATATATTTGTTTGTCTCTGGTCAGAGATAGTATTAATATTTGCTTTAGCAGGCTAATTTCTCTACTGTGCATTCATAACACAACTTAAAATCCTTAGGAAGACCAGTAGGTCTATAGCGCTATGGTCTCCACTTCTTGGCCAGAAAAAAATGCAGTAAGACGTCTCTGAATTTGTCCAGAGAGGATACCTAAGACCATCCTTATAGAGGCTCGATGGTTTTTAAGATTTTCTTCATAAAGAAGAAATTAAATTTTCTGCAGCATCAGAATTATTCTTCTAGAGGCTAAATTAGGCAGTTTAAGAACACAGACTATCAGGTAGGGCTGATACAGAAATTCATTTCTCTATTAAATCTTCTAGGAACAATTGTAAGTCACTTTCTGGTTCTATGAAAGTGGAGAAAATTGACAGTGTGCCTTTATCTCTTGCTTATTGTCTACTCTTGCAGCATAGTCTGAAATGCCCCCCCCCCCCAACCCACAAGAGCTAACTGCTCCCTTCAGATCTGATTGGATCCAGGTGTCCTCTGCGGGAGATGATGGCTAATGAGTCTGAGGCCCTTTGATGTAACAAATTCTGGAGGCCTGTAAGATACAGAAAGCATGCCTGGGTAAAGGCCAAAGAGAGTCAAGAGACTGTGGTAAACTCCAAGCCTATTGGCGGCTTTAAACTGGGATCAACAAGCCTCTTAAATAGCTGTCTCCTCCATAAAAAAGACTGATTTTTAAATGAATAATGAGCCCTGTTCTCCTGACTTTTGCTGGTAATATATGCTTTCTTTTCCAGACCCTCACAATAGAAGCTTGTTATTCTTTTCCTGCAGGTAGCCTATAGCTCCCAACACATCACAAACCAAGAGAGAAGACAGGCATCCTATGAACTGTTTGGTCTCTGACTCCCCCCCTGCCAGGACTGCCACAGTCCACAGGCCTCTCTTCCTCTATTACTACTATTTAGCAGTCATTAACAAAAAAGTTTTGACAGGTCTGAAAAAGCAACCACGGCTTACACATATCCACTTTCCAAGTGTTATTATGAGATTTGGGTCTCAGTGCTAGAAACACATTCAAATGAGCGAGGGGTCTCAAGCTTCTACGCTGCAAGAATATTTACTGTTGTCTTGACTTGCCCTTTGCTGAAGGGATTAACCACATGAGTATCTTAACCATGCTGAGAATGTTGTTTAAGTCAATGAATTTCAACACTTCACAGGCCAAAACCACACCATGCCATGACTGGTAACTCACTCCTATCTCGAGTCTTCAGGAAGGAATTAAACATGCCCACTTCTAACATAATCTAAGGATCTAATAGGGTTGCAAAAGTGTCCACAAAGACAAAACAATGAGACATTCTCAGCAGAAGAGGATTAAACCTTCTACCACTGCTACCTCTAGTTTAGATGCATGATCATTAATGAATGAAATCACCAACACTACTATTGCCTAGAGGAGCCATAAATCAGAGACCCAGCACATTTGATTTGGCTTTAGGGACTTCTGTGAGTATAGACTTCTATAGGAACTACAATTAGCAACTGTGAGTATTTTTTGGAAAAACACCTTTCTTTTGTTAATGAAACCAAAGAAGTATAACTTAATTCTGGAGCCTGCGCAACATGCAAGTTTAAGCATAACTTCAGCAAACTAGTATCATTTCTATATGGACAAAATGAAAGTAGTTTTCCTGACTACACAAACTCTTGGTCAAACTCTTTACTTATTGACCTGCAATATGTTGCCTCTGTTGATTACAGCCTATTCAGCTACAAATATCTGCTGATCAACAAAAGGATTTAAATATCAAGGCAGCATAGTACTGGTGGAGACTGATGCATGCATACATTGATGCCTCAAAAATAAGTCAAATTAATTTCTTTTCTCAATTTTCTTTATTTCAGACAGTATTATGGAGAATATTATCAGTTATTTAGTCAAAGCAATCATAAACATTGCAGCACTGCACACTTCCAGTTTATTGAAACATACATAATTTGACACATGAAGAGTTTTCAATATATGTATATGCATGTATTTGTACAAGAGTCTGTATCAACTGAGTTAATCTGCAAGCCTGCAGTATAGTAGGTGGTTACATTTTAGCTAGATACACGTAAAATTTTTGTATCTTATCTTTTGTATACCACAGAGTCTTTTAACAAAAGACTCTGTTGCAGGACATTCCCCTACTACATGCTGGATGTTGCCCATAATTCCTATTTCCTCAGCTCCTAGCAAAATTAGGGAAAACATATGAAAGATTAATTTTGCAGAAGGGCTGTGCAGCTTGCATGATCAGACTCAAATGCAGTAAAATAAACATAATTTCTTGTCTTCCCATAAGACTTAATGATAATTTTATGTATGCATAGAATTGCTATAAGCAAAATAGCCTTTTAATTTCATACAAATACAGATGTGAGAAAATGGCACATTTGCCTAAGTGTGCATATGGGAAGATAGTGCAGGTAGCTCCTTACCAATGGAATGCAAGTGTCTAGATGGAATAACTAGACTCTTAAAGAATATTTCAGGTGTAAGGGAGCTACAATGGCCATCTAGTTCAACTGTGTAAACAACTCAGGGATGAGCAAAAGTTAAAGTACCATATCGAGGGCCTTGTCCAAATAAGTTTTTAATACTGACAGGCCTGGGGAATCAAGCACCTCTCTAGGGAGACTGATCTGTTTGACCAATGACTTGGTGTCCTGGTTTAGGGCAAATATTTAGGAGGAAACCTCTGGGGGGTCTCCTCTAGGAAGAGCAGATTCCAATCGCCCCTCTCCCTACAGGTCCGGGAAGAATTTCCTTAGAGAAAAGTGGAAAAAACTATTTATT